>WAAD01000512.1:58289-96334 GCA_013389945.1 Fregata magnificens | reverse complement strand
TTTTTAAATCTAAAAGCCATCTTGTATTCCCCTCTAGGCTGATTGGAGTCCAGATCCCGAGGAAATCTCCAGATCAAATGCCCAGTAAATAGAACACTGAGCTAAGACTTGTGGAAGAGCTGCAGAATGGATGGATTTTATGACCAGCAAGTGCCTTACATGGTCACCAATGTGAGTGATCAGTTCAAAGTTTGTGTTTATAAACTTGACTCCGACTTATTTCTGTGGGGGACTTTTGCAGCCGGAGTATCTGCTTTGTTACCGCTGTAGGGGCGACTCTTCATCTGGGAGCTTTGCCTGCAAGATGAGCCTATCTTCTTAGTTATTTCAATAAAGCATCATGTTCTTTTAAAGGCAGTTTTGGGATGATTAAAAAATCATGCACATGATTAGCGGATGAGAGAGGCAAGAGCAGCAACAGCTGCATTCAAAGTTTCTGGCTGCATTTGCCTGCAACGCTCAGAAGAATGAAGTTGAGGCAAACGTTAACTTTTTTTTCCTTTTTTTTTTTTTTTTTTTTTTGCTTTCAGGACTTTGCAAACAATGTTATAAGTAACACGGGGAAACAAAGCAGTCTATTATAATCTCATATCTGGGTTCTGCGTAGCTAATGCAGAGGGGATTTATGTGCTATTGTGTAGGTTTGTGTACTTTAGATGCTAAAAATACATGGTTGGTATTGTGTTGCTGCTTGAACACATTACATATGTATCTGTACAAACAGATGTCTACATACAGAGATAGAAATGTGTTGCATTGACACAGGAATCTTTTGGACAATGTTAGGTGCTCAGCAATATCTTTTGGTAGAAACTGGAGGCTGCAAGATGATCATTTCCCTGTTTGAAAATGTGAAGAATTCATGCCAGCTTTGAGTATTCTTGATTAAATGAAAAAAAAAAAAAAAACCCCAAACAAAAAACCAAAAACACCCAAACTTTCAGATTTCTAAAGTAACTGATCTTTCCTGTTTATAGAATCCGCGTGGGAGAAACTGTAATGAGAGACCGACAAATGTCAGGAAAAGAAAATTCATTAACAGAGACCTGGCTCATGATTCAGAAGGTGAGGGCTTGTCGTGTCGTCCCCCCCCGTCCCCCCCCCTTACTTACTAATGCAGAGAAGCTTTTTGAGAGCTCTTTATTTATTTTGGAGATAAATATATCTAGATCAATCTGAATAAAGACGACAAGAAAATTGCATTTACTACTGCAAAACAAACTGGGAAAGGCAATAAACTGATAAAGTTGATGTTCTTTCTTTGACTTACCGTGTTGCGTTTTAGGTACATGTGGCACACGGATGTCGTGCACTGAGGCCAAGCCTTTGCAGCATCTGACACAAGTCATGGCTCCTGGCTTTTTCACCTTCAGGCCTCTTGAGATTCAGGGCTTTCCTCATTCCTCCCATCTTCTAACATCCTTTTCACTGGTGGTAGCAGGAGTGAGAATACTGATGTGGAGACCGTTGGTTTTTACTCTAGCTTTTACTGTAGAGCTCCAAGTCAGGTTCCTGGTGTCTGGTAGCCTGTTTCTATTGCTGTGCAACACTGGTAGGGTTAAAAATCGCGGGAAATTCGGTTAAGGAAGTCTAGAGTGGGCAAAGTTTTGGAGGGCCAAAGATTTGTAACTTAGTCCCATCAGTAGCCACTCACATGACTGTAGCTTGAGAACTGTAGTCTAGCAATAGCTGTTAACACTTCTTTAGGTTACAAGGTCAGTATAAATGCTATGCCTACACCCCTGTAAGTACGTAAGACATATAAGGGCCTACAACTTACCCCTATATAAATCTTATCAGGGTGAGGACACATTGATATGCTTTTCAAAATCCCTACTTACTTGTTTAGAAAAGTTTATTCTAGGGTAGACTGAAAAGAAAACAACTTTCTGATTTTCAGTTAAATGATTTCCCAAGATGAACATGAGGTATCAGTCCACAGGATAAATGAATAGCCTCTGTCATTTAAGTGTATGTAAATAGTGATCTGTCAGCATTCATAAAAGAGGAAGTCTCTCTCAAAATACAGTAAATTAAAAATAAACCATTTGTCAGTTCAAATATCCTACTTAGTCTTAGTAAACAATTTTCATAACTGAGTTTCTGAGCTTTGCAAGGAAGCCGAATGCTGCTCTGGTTTACACCCATTATAAGCAATTGATTTCAGTGAATTGCAAAAACAGATAAGCTGCTGCAAAACTCAGTCTATGGAGAAAGCGGTTTTACTTTAAAGAAGAACAGTGAGTACAGCATAGAAGAAATAGTGGTGATTCTCTTGTCATACAAAGTAAAACATAAGGGGAAATACAAAAGATTTCCCATTTCTGTTTGCTATTGCAGCATCTCAGGTCTTGGCTTCAAAATTTTTATATGATAGTTAACAACCCTACTAATAAAAATACTCAGTCACTGCTCAGGCAGAACTCCCGTTGAAGTCTGAGAGAGTTTTATCTGAGGCAGATATTGCAGGAGGAGGCCCGAATTTTATAAGGAGAAATAGTTCACCTGTAAGAAAGTTTATAATTTTTAACTTTTCTATGTATTGCTGAATGAGCCTTTTATACTATAGAGCTTGGTTAAGATTCTGGTTATTATTTCAAGAGCTGATAAAACAGTACAGTAAATACTTCTTTTTTATTAATAGGTGTAGAAAAATCATTAACTGCAACCCGAAAATACCTATTTGTCTGTACATTTGTCTGCCA
This sequence comes from Fregata magnificens, assembly GCA_013389945.1. Lineage (NCBI taxonomy): Eukaryota > Metazoa > Chordata > Aves > Suliformes > Fregatidae > Fregata > Fregata magnificens. Next base: position 93,629 of record WAAD01000512.1, on the reverse strand, counting down.
AAATAGAATTCACATACATTGTTCTTCAGGAAAAATATTTTTTTGGACATATTTTAATCTTATGAAGAGATTAAGGGTGTGAGTCTTTTATCCATGTCTTCATTTTTTTGCAGAACTCTTTCAAGATCTGAGCCAATTACAGGAGACATGGCTTGCAGAAGGTAAGGGGAAAAAACTGCTTGTAAAAAGAGGAAAAACAACTCTGGAGGGGGAAAAAAAAAAAAAAAGTCCTGAACTTGCTGTCTTAATGTTCAGCCCAATTAATTGAGCTCTAAAAGAGCCACCTCATGTGTCATGCATACATTAGAGCCTCTGATGAGTTTGTCTTTAGGGACTCTGGGGCTGCTCTACCCAGTGTCATCACAAATTACCAGGAGAAATTGCTTCCAGCTCACAATCACATCTGCTTTTGGCAAGAACTAATGCACCAAGACTTCAAGTTCTAAGCCTCTGTTCAGATTTTAATTGCAATTGATCAGGTTTATATTATTGTACCTCGAGAGACTGCATACAGCCAGAACTGGGCTTGCTGTTTCCTTTAGAGCAGCACATATAATTATTTGGTGTTCTGGTGGAGTACTTTTCTGATGGCAGAAATTAGTTTCTCTGGGTTCATCGGGACGGGATGCTTCAAGATTTAAGTGCAAGTGTCTTCTTTCCACCTTGTTCACAACACAGAACATTAGGTGTGTATGGAATACTTAAAAAGTACTATTTCTTTCCCCCCCCTCCCCCCCTCCCAGAAACCTTTAAATATTTTGCATGTTATTTTTGTCTTCATATTTGTAGTTGTGAGATTGTGTACTTGGTGATTAGAAAGCTGGCATCGGTCTGTTTTACACCTGCTTGTGCTTTTAAGTATTTCAAATAATCTTGCAGAGCACATTCTACTGAAGAGGGAAGGTTTAAGAACAATAATGTAGAAATCTGAATTCAGAGTAGCTCTTGAGAGATTCATTTAACAATAACAAAAAAATGAGCTGCTGCATTAAGAGAACTTTAACAAAATGCAAGGTAGCTTTCTGCTTGTTGAAGTTAATTTTTCTTTTCAGCAATATTTTATGTTTTTTTTTCCTTGATATTTACAATACTGTATTTCAAGAGTAACCATTTTTATGCATTGTCTGTTCTTAATATTTCTGGTTGAAATTCTTATGTAAACTTCTGCATCTGAAATAAACATGATTTTGATGCAAGTTAACATAATCTCTCGAAATTTATCCTGATGTAAATGAATGTGAGTATTCACATATGTTTAATTTTTATCCTGTACTGGACTATGCACAGTTGTTTATAGAATAGATGTTATGCTTTTTTGGGAAAAGAGAAGTGTTGGGGTGAACTGCTTGCTGCTGTTTCTCATAAAAAGAGGGAAATATTGTTGATCACTACTTGCCTACATACTGATTTTATTTTAACAGCTTTATATCTAGTTAGTTAAGTTCTTAACCTGTAAGTAAGTTGTGGGGTATTGTTTATTTTGCTGACATTTTTATTCTCCTAGCATTATTTTTAGCATGTAGTTATGCTGTATATAATCAAGAAGTCCTCTTTAAATTAATGGATCAGAGGATATATTTTTATGAATTTATATGGTTCTTTCCTAATCATTGAAAACAGGATGTCCTGTACTAAGATCATTTTTTGTAGTGTAATGATTAGATACAACTGTAACTGTCTCCCTCTGGTAATTTTCCTAAGGATCTCTTTATTTTGTATTATCTCATTCATTCTAACAAGCCAGAAGTATGTTAAAATACTACTCAAAAGATACTATTTTTGGATGGAGAGGAGAACTTTTAGTTTGATTTTTCACTGGCATGGATGTTTTTGTTTCCAAAAATGATTAAATTTCTTTGTTCATAAGTCAGAAAAATACAGGCAGATTCATAATGCATGTGCAGATAATGTAAGCTTGAAAAATAATATGGAATGTAAAACTGATTTGATCATTTCTGTAGGTACATAAATTACTGTAATGGCAATTTTTATTCTGGAGGCACTGCTTATTTTAGACCAGAATGAATTGTTTGAAAGCCTTTTTTTTTCTCTAGGTGAGTCTATTTCACTTAATAAATTTAGCTAGGTTTTGAGAGAGAAAGGTGTCTAGTCCTGTGTCAGCTAGGTTGAGGAACCTTTGTAAAAGCAGATAGCATCATCTGGTAAGTATTTAAAAATGAAAAAAAAAAAGTTGCCTTTTCATGTAGCAGAAGATAATAAAGCTAAATAATGTTATAATTATATGTTTCCACAACATATTACAAATAAATATTACAGATTTTTCAGTGTTCTAGAAATATTTTAAGAAATCTGTGTGTTTCAGGCCATGCTATGGCTTTAGCTGTTCCATAAAACACAAACTTTGCACAGCTTTTCTAAAGGCTAAACTAAAACCAAAATAAAAAGTCAAGGTGAGAAAATCAAATATTGAGCTATTAACATGATCCCAATTTTTTATTAAAAAACCCCACCCAAAACAACTTTTGATAGTCTTTATAATAGTGTTTGAGAATATTGTAGCTCTGCTCAAATGTCTACATGATTGAGCTTAGCCAGGAAACAGATTTTGAAATCAGACTTGTTTACCCATTGCTAGATGTGTCCATTTATGTTCTTCTGGACCTTCATAGGCTAGAAGTCTGCCAATTTGGCAGCATCAGTAATGTTTACATATTTCTTTTCATAATGCTCTGGAGCCAGGGAAATGACCATGAAATTTTAAAACATCTTGACCCTTTTTAAGAAAAGCAGTGGCAGCTGACCAGGTTTCTCCCACGAGTTCAGATCCCCACTGGGGAGTAACCAGGTCAAAAATCTACTTATTAGTTAGGAGAAGAAAGTGAGTTGCATTTTATGACACACAAAAGCTGCTTGTGAATTTTTTTGTTTTGCTTTTCGTGAAGCTATCCTTACTACATCACATATTTTAGCCTGGAGATTTTTACAGTTAGTGTCACCTGTGACAAGTTGGTGGTAAGCAAGTAAACGCAGAAGAAATGTATTCTTTTCCAGTTGAAAATGGTGGGAGGTTCACATGTATTAAAGAATTAATCCAAAATGTAAACAATTCAGTAACCTCTTTAATATTTTATTACTCCATAATTAACAAGCTGAATACTACTTACAGAAAACTCACAAATGTATTCCACTAGCTGCATACTAGATTTTTATGGAAATGAGTTTTGCTTCTTACTCTGTACGTAGGAAAGAATCTAAATTATTTTGATGTAAAACTTACTCTGAATAAGGTTCCCTCATGTCAGTTGTCATGGAGGACAGAAGATAGATTATAACTGTTTCCTGATGCCAGAACTTGAAAGTGGGAAGCCTTTAATAATTGTTTCAACTTTCAAACTTGAAAGGAAATAGTTAAAATTGCCTATTGCTAACCAAGGCAAATATTAATCAGATACTATCTTTTCTTTTATTTTAAATAACTTGATGGCAACATTTTGTCATGATAATATTATAAAATGACTTTATTGATTCTGTATGTTTGGAATCAGATTGGTTTGGGCAGATAGCAGTTGTTCGGTAACTTGAGAAAAAATGTTCAAATATTAATCTAATGTTATCTCGTCATGGTAGCTGTTACTTTTTATTCTGGAATAAAAAGAAGAGAGAGAACAAATTCTTAGTGAGTGAAAGTCTCCTTTCCATTGTGAAAGCATTTGGTTTTGAGAAAATAATAGATTAACAAAAAATCAGATTTTTACTTAAAATTACTCTTTCAGATACTAGTTTCTTCTAGAGCTTGTTAAAGATAATGTAAAAGGCATCCCAAGCAAAGACAAATAATGAATTTATGTAGTAGATCTGCTTCTTAGAGTGACAGATAATATGCTTCTCAGATGGTAATAAACTGAAAAATAAAATATATTGTTCTTTAGGTCACTTGAAAAAATACAAAAAGATTAAGTGAACAGTAAGTGGTTTGAAATAATAGCTACAGGTAACGGGTTCATGCCTCTACTGCAGCTTAGCTAAATTGAGTGGATGGCTACTATGAACTACAAATATTTAAAAGCCAGTTCTTCGTATCTGAAAGTGAGTTATTTCTCTCAAATAATTAATACCCAAATTTGGAATGAACTTTAGGAAATAAGTTTCTACCCTCTGTTCTCCTATCATGAAGGATGCACCAGCATCGCGGTGATGTCTAAGCTAGTGTTGACTTCTAGTTTATTTCTTAAATGAGGAGGTCTGAAAATGAGTAGTTTCTAGTTCTCAAAGGATTAATTTTAATTAAAGAATGTAGTAGATCTTCAAATATTAGTCTAGTTGAAGTGACTTCATTTAAATCAGTGAAGATGTGTAGCAGCTTACTCCGGCTAACTAGCTTTCTGCTGCCAAAAAGTTATAAAATTTACCCAGTGTAAGGCAAATGCTATGTAGCCATATTCAAGAACTATCCACATTTTTATAGGAGCAAAAATAGTCGAGAAATGATAATTTAATACCTCCATGGCTGAAATCTGTCTGATGGGGACAGACACTCTAAAAAGCAGTGAAAAGATTTTAATTTTGGAATTTGTAATACAGAGAATAGCTGCCTTTTTTTTTTTTTTTTAAATTCTAGTGATTTGACAGATTTGGCTTTCAAATACTCATAACTCTTGATCTTAAATATCTGTGCACAAAAAAAGGAGAAAAGTTAGATTATGCAAAATGGGGGGGGAGGGTGCTCTTTTAAAAAGAAATCCAAAAGAAATAAAACCACCAGAAATCTACAAGTCTGAAAGTCTGTGTAGTAATAAACTTTTTAACGTTTTTCTTGGTTGCTGGAGAGGTAGATGCCTTTTACTCAAAATAATAATTTTCAAAGGCATAGTGGGGTTTGTGAACCATGAGGGATGTAGTGAAATGTTAAATATGAGTGTTCCTTTTAAGCTAACTTTTTTCTCATTTTTAGTATAGCAGCAAATGAAGAGCAGACTCTACAAACCCATCTTCGTATTCCTAGGGATTATTCACATAAGGAAGAATTTTGAGATCTGGAGCTAGTTTTGAACTGCATTTAAGTTTATTAGTCAGAGCATCTCACTTTATGTAAGAAGGGGTTTGGATTGTTTTGACAGTAAATCCGGTGCTTATGGGAAATAATATTTTTTTACCATCTTGAAATTTGTCACTGTTTTGCCTTCTGAATGCTCCTTTGTTAGAAACAGTTAGTTCCCGTGGAAAAAAAGAAAAAACAAAACCAAACAACAACCAAAACATGCCCCCCCCGCCCCTCCCCAGGTCTTTCAGGAATACTTAAAATTTATATGGTCTTTCAGATATTCAGAAGTAACAATGAATCAAAGAAAACTCAATAGACTCATTACTGTTTAGGCCTGAAGTCTTACGTTAGCTGAAGCCAAAATACTACTGTTCATATATAATTCCCTGTCAATTTCAATTTCTTTTGCCACTTTCAATAAATCATTGATATTTTAAAATGAATTGCTCTTAGCTCTAAAAGTGAAGCCAGAGGTCAGAGAACACAGTACCGCAGGAAGTGTTCTGCCACCCAAAATAGAGTTTTAAGTGAAGCGAGGAGGTTTGCAGCTTCTTGTTTTTCTGGAAAGTTTCCGTTTTTTAACAGGAACACCTTTCCCTGGAGTGCAGCTGAGCTTTTGAAAGCAGTTTGTGATTTGGAGAAGGAAGAGTTAAATTTAAGCCCTTTATATTTCGCTTAACTTTTCATTTATTAAATATGTTCCTCAGCAGGTCTGTGCTGCATCTTGAGACAAAGCAGTGAAATCAGTGTGTTTATGCCTAAAGTTCAAGTTTACTTTGCTGTAGCTTTCTGGAAGGGTGTGACATGAAAAGCTTGTGGTTGGGGCCACATGGTTCATGCTGGACTGTGTTTTTGTGAATGGAGGCAGAACTCCAGTTCTGACTGCTTGTCTTGAGGAATTGCTTCGGAGATCAGCTGTCTCATTCACTGGCAGAAAGAATGACTCATACATCTTCTGCCTTGTTTGGCTCCAGGTCATTGTTACAGTGGATAGAGCTGGTTTTAATTAAATATTAACTCCTTTTGTCCTGGATGCTTGTTAATGGGGACTTCTTATTTTTGTTTACTTGTAGTGAAAGCAAGCTAGCAGGCCCTAGTTTTAAACTTTTTTTTTTTTCCCCAAATTGCTTTCCCTTTGCAAAATGAGCTGTCAGTTCAGCTTTTCAAAGGCTTTTTAAAGCTCTAAAAACTACAAACAAGTATTAAGTATTTTTGTGCTGTGAATGTTTGCTTTTGGCAAACTGATTTTAACTCGGTAGGTAGTGAAACTCTAAAATTTAAACTGATAACACCCTCAAGATCTTCATTAACATTTCTGTACACTTCCCAAATCCTCTTGAGACATTATAGCTATAATCAGAAGAAAAAGAAAACTTTCGTTGTTAATCTAGACTGAGCTGGATAGCTTATGCTGCAGATGTTGTCTGCTTCAGGAGTTTGAGACTTGATGGCTCTGAATGTGGAATGAACTAATGTAGCTGCTTCTGCTATTAGCAGTAAAAGCCACGTGCTTAATATCCTTCAAAACCTTTTATTAGTCTTTTGGAATATACTTGCCTTCTCAAACCCCCATAATTAAGTAGCTCAGGGAAATATTCTCATTCAGTTAGATGATCATTTCAGATATCTTTTTCAACATTCCTCTGAATGGCAAAGTAAAAAAAAAAAAAGTTCTGGTGATTTATGCATTGTGTCTTGTGTTGAGTATGTTAACAGAAGACCAATGAAGATTTTATGGCAGCCTTGCTGAATTGCAGTATTTGTGAATAAAAGAAGAGAGGAGGTGAATGGCATACGTGTATAAATGTGCAGACAGTTGCAACACTGCAAGTAACATTTTCCTTTCGGACATTCAGGTTGAGGTGTCTTTACCTGTCTAATTTGCTACAAACTCTGTCTGTAACTATCCAAACTCAAGGTATAAAAGCCCTCTTCCATTTGAGTAATGGGAGGATTTATCCCAACGATCTGCCCTCTCACAGCAAGATGCTGGTGGAAGAAGTCTATGTAGTGGGATGATGATGGTTGCTTGCATTTCTGCAGTATGATCATGTGCGAGTTTCAGTTCTGCTAGTTTAAAAATAATATCAGATTAAACAAAGGAATAATTTAAGTTCTCATTTCCAACAGTTAGCGGGTCCTTTTAATTTCTTTGTATAGACTTGTGGGCTTGTTTCTAAGGTACTGATACTACTAAAATTAGATTCCAGTAGGAAATGTATGTTCCTGGGTTGAACATTTTGGATGTTGTTATTTGTTTTGTTTTTATTTGGCAGGACTTTAAACACTTCTTAACTTGCTGTATTCCTTTTTCCTACAGAGGCTTTTAAGGCTATGTCAATATTGTATTTAAAATACATTTTGACAGCGTAGTCTCCACCTATTTCTAGAGTACTGATAAAGTGATGCACCTCGATCTCTATTAAATATGCCTTCATAGATTTTGGGGATTCATGAGTAAAGTATATTTTTCTTGTTTACTCCAGACCAAATCAGGAGTAATGACAGTATCTCTAAAGTAATATACTGGATTTCTGTGACAATTCAACCAGATGTATTTTATTTTTTCTTAGTCTTTGCCTGGAAAAAAAAAAGGACCTAATTTACTGATATATACATCTATCTCTACAAGAGATTCGTTCTGCAGTAAGTCAGGTTAAACTGATAAAACCAGAATAAAGCATCAATAAAGCATTCCGGTGCTTAGAGTACACTCTAGAAAGTTATATAAGATTGCTGCCCCAGTTCTGCAATCAGTAAATGTAGCCTCCTGATTTCAACAGGAGGGTTTTTGTTTTCTTTTAGCCTTTTTCAGATATCCTGGATTCACAAATTAACATATATAAAAGTATATATGTATATAACATATATTATAGATATGTTATACATATATGTGTTAATACACATATATATGTTATATATGTTAACATACATATATATGTGTGTATAAAAATGCATGTGTGTGTATAAAAAATTTGAGTCATACTAGCCTCCTTGCTGCATTTAAAAACGATAGCTGGCTTAAGAAAAATGTGTGGGATGTGTCTTCTGTAAACAAAAAATTACTTGATACAATTACTTTAACTCTGAATGTACTCACAAACCCTTCAAAAACAATTGGAAATGTAAGAAATCCTTAGGAACTGATTTTTAAGTAGGATACCTTGATTTCATAATTGGATTCTTCTGTGACAGTCAAATATTTGGCATTTTTGTAAGGAAAATGCCTAACATTTGCATGCAGTGAATTGCATGAAATGTCAGAAGTTGCAGAGTGTTAGTATTTGGGCTGATATTGTCCCTGAGTTCATTTCTGGTAAAAGTCCTGTGGTTTCTCTGGAGGAAAGAGAAATTTAATGCATCAAAAATACTGGGAATATTTGGTTTGGTAAAATACGTGTTTGATACAGCTTCAAACTTTGAGGAGCTAACGTCCTCAGAGGTACTGGTTTCTTCTAAAAGGATAGGTTATTAAAAAAACCGAACAGTAAAGCAACAATAGCTATGCTTTTTTTCAGAGTAATGCTAATTACACTTTGTGTATTTATCTTTCTTACACTTCTTTTCAAATCTGTGTTTGCAAATTTCCAAGGGTCATTTGTTCTTAAGGGGTATTTGCTGCAATTAAAACAGTAGGACTTTAAAAATTTATTTTAAAACTGAGAGCAAATAATTGTTTGGTATAATGAGCCTGATTCTGAACTATTTACCCAGGATAAAAACTCTCAGTTAAGTCATTAGAAACATTTCCTGAGTAAGGATTGGAGATCTGGTCCATGAAGAGTACCGTAGTGCGCATTCAAAATAATTGTGAGTAATTATAATTAAATATACATTTTTAATTCAAACAAATTCTGTTAAAACTAGTAGCAATTGCATATATATAAAGGGGAGCATACGCTTCCTAAACTTAGAAAGTGTTCTGAATGGCATTAAAGTTATATTTTGTCATTTAGCGTATTTAATGGTGTGATAGTCACTGTTTTGATAAATGATTATATAACCAGTATTTACCTCTCAAATCCTGTTGGGTAGCCAGATCATGGCAAATGTTAACTTTTAATTAAGATCATATGAATTGCTTGTGTTTAGGCAAGGACTTTGTAAACTGAAATATTTTCAAACAGATAATTTTATGCAGCTTTGCTGTGATGATTCTATTTAGTGTATGTTGAGGACGAGATGACAAAGTTAGAGATGGTAAGCTGGATCTCTCTTGGGTACCCAGAACCAGTCGTTCTTCAAGGATGCCGCTTCTTAGCATAATGTTCTGCAGTTATTCGAATGTATACCTATAGTATACATTCAGTGGTATTTCAGTTTAAATGGTTTAAATGAGTTTACAAGATAGTATGAGAGATGGCTAATGTTTTAGATATACAATGAAAAGGAACTGTGGTACCACAGATGCAAAACTACATATCAGCAGACCATGAAACTATTGTATTTTATAGCTCAGGTTTGTGATGGAAGTTTTGTAAAAGCGAAGATGATCTTACACAAGGTGAATGGATGTTAATAATGATTCTTGCTTTAAGTAAATGGGTTTTTTTGATGTCTGAAATTTTGTCATTGAACCAGGAATTCTGTGGTCTGGTAAAAAAGTTCTTTTTGAGTGTTTAAAACAATAACAAACCCCCCCAACTGTGTTGGCTGACTGCAGTGAAACATCGGAATCACTTTTAAGTAATCCAAAGGTGTGGTGGTTTGGGGTTAAAGATGCCTAAGTGTTAAACACTAGGATTTGATTTTATGCAGACTTTCTGTGCAGATATTTTGAAAATGAGCACTGATGGGTTTTACCAGTGGCGTGGTAGGTCCAGACCCTCGTGCAGGGAGTGAGGCAGGGCCAGTGCCAGCCTTCACGTCCTCCCATCCTCATCGCTCTGTACCGGGGCTGCTCTGGACTCACACTGCACCAGATAGCTTCACCTCAGGGTTTATTTGATATTAAAATGATGCGCTTGCCTGATTTTCATACCCAACAATGAGAAAAAAAATCCGAGTTTTAATCTTGGATGTGCTTCAAATTAAGCACAAGAGTCTTTATTTATGCTTTAATGGCTTCTTTTAATTCTTTCCTTTTATTTTTTTTTTTGTTTGTTTTTTGTTTTTGTTTTCCTTTCTTCAGCTCAGGTACCTGACAATGACGAGCAGTTTGTGCCAGACTATCAGGCTGAAAGTTGTAAGTATAGTATGAATCACCACTTTCTTAAAAATACGGATTTGTATATTTATATGTGGGTCTTCATATTTGTTATTTATTGTGCCATCTGTGGTCATGTGATAGCTCCTTTTGCTGGTCGGTGACATCAGTGTGATGAATAGATAAAGTAAGTGGCGTTTTGACGTGCAGCCAGAAGTTGTTTGGGCTGAAGGTATAACCTTTAGCAGGGGGCCCTTGCCTGTAATTCCCACCCCCCAGCCCCAGGGAAGGAAGGAAAAACTCATGTTGTGGAGGTGGAGGGAGTTCCTCTGTCCGTAGAGTGAGGAGAGGAGCGTGTTGAACCAGTATGGATCAGATACTGTGAGACATAGGAGGCAGCTCTGCTGAGCAGCAGTCGGGCTGCTTAATACGTTTTGTGTATAAATAAATAAATAAAATTCTCCACATAATCAATCAAATACAGCCACTGCTGAAGCATTTTTAAGTCATCTTAGCATGTGGCATTTTGTTGCTCTAACAAAATTTCCCTTTGAATTAATGGGAGGAAGCAGGAGTTACGTCAAGCTGGATGCTTTGCATTGTTTGCTACTTTACTTAACATGTGCTCAGACTTAATTTTTTTTTTTTAGCCTGTACCCTTCAAGTCTTGCCTTTACCTGCTATGGTGCTACTATTCTGTTAAATGCTGGCTACCCTTCACTGTACCTGCTGTTCTGTGGTTTTGGGTGGTTGCAAGGGTGTAGTAAAGAAATGGCATGACAAACAGTATCTGACAAAGTCACAGACTTCTTGGAGCGTCTTTATGCATCTTTCTTCCTCATGGCAAGGCTTCTCTCCATCATCAGAGGTCTCTTCTAAACAGTGTCTGCTGATTGCAGCAGAGCGCATGGTAGCTTTTCCGTTTTGCTAAATAACTTAAATAATTTATCCTATCAGAGTGAATTACTGCAGTTCACTAAACCAAATAGCTGTTAAATACAGCATTCATGTACTGAAATGTTAGAATTAAAATCAGGGAGATTAGAAAGAATTGCATTAAAATAGTCTTCAACCCAAGAAACAAATTCAGACTTTTTGAGTTTTCTTATAAATCTTTTAGAGGATTTTTTCCAGTTATTTAGAAGCTGTTTTAACAAGACTTTATTAAGAGTATTCATAACAACGGGGGGGGAGAAAAAAACCTCAAACTTTTTTTCATCCTCTGGACTCTGTAGTATACCTGCACAGCAAAAATTTGTTTTTGTTTTTCTCTAGAAGTTCCTGTACATATAGCAACCAACAATCATGGTCACTTTCAAACTTTTAAAGTTGCCCTTTGTAACAGGGTGGGGTTTTTGTGGTTTTCTTTTTTTTTTTTTTTTTTAACCTCTGGCTTCAAAGACTTTTTTAAAAATTAAATTATAATATGAAAGCCAAAACTATTCTATAAGTTGAAAATCAGATACGTTATCCTACATATGGAGCTGTGTCCAAATATAGTCATGTATGCATACGTCCTTTGTGTAAGAGTACAAAGTTCAGTTAGGGCTTCTATTAACCCACAATTATCATTACACAACAAGTCAATGATTCTTGGAAAATAATTTGTGAACTGTGAATGAAAAGCTCCATTGAAGCTGGCCACTGCTTTCAGTGATAAAGAAATTCTCCTAATATGGCTATTTTATTAATGCTGTGAGCCACAGCTTACACAGTATTATCAAAGGAACATTTATTTCTTCATTTCAGTTGGTTTCTTTATCTTAAGTAAAGGTCAGGAGAGCTTCCTGGAGAGTTACTCTGGCAAAGGTTATGGAGTTTCAGACATATACTTGGATATAATGTATGTAGCTGTGGGCTCTGTGAAACAGGAATGGAGATCAACATAACCAAAGCCATGGGGAAATTACTGCTGCAGAAGTAGCACAATTGTGACTGTTTTCTCTAGGATCCAAACCTGCCTTCAAACTCTATTATAATGACCTACTGTATATAATCTATAAGTCTGTACAGTGCTCACCCTGTTACTGGCAGCAGCCTGGCAGGAGCGCTTGGCGCTTTTTTTTTTTTAATATTTTTATTTTTTTTAAACATGGGAGAGGATGGGCAAGCTTTCATAGATTCAGTGTTTAATACACTTAATTGAGCCAAAAATGGTGAAGGACAGAAATGCAAACCAGTGAAGGAGGTCACAGCCACTTTCTAGTTTAGGGGCAACCAAACTGTGGTCAGCCACCTCATTTAAATTTGCTGCACGAATTTCATTTAAGGACCTGTATATAGGTAGGGCATGTGTGTGTGATTTGCAGAATATGTAAAGAAAACTGAAGTGCTCCACTGAAACAGAGCCTGCAGTCCAGGTACAAAAATTAGTGACATTTTATTTCTAGCCTCATTGCTTGAGAAATGAGCTTTAAAACTGAGGTAGATTTGTGGTCTTAAATTGAAACTTGTAACATTGAAAGGAGTTGTAAGAAACTTCAGTAACAGTAGCAGTGCTGGAAAGCTGTGGTTAAAACTTTCTTGGCTAGAAATCACCAAGTTAGTCAACTCTTGAAGCAAAGATGTGGAAGGTAGCAGAGGAACTGATACTGCCAAGAACATGTGCTGTGTCCTAGCGCTGAGCAGGATTAAGTGCCCCTTAAAGTGCCGTGGGTTTTGCGTTTCTGTTCTGTAATAATGATCTTAACTAGTGAAACTGCACTGGTATTAGTAACTAAGGGAAACATTTAGTTTAGATTAGGTATACAGTGCATTTTATCCACTTAGGGATTTAACTTCAAAGCTAGCTTGGGACAATGAGTATTTCAATTTTGAGTTGCTATTAAACTTCAATCCATTTTCAAAAAGCAAACATAATATATGTATTTATAGTTAGGTGTGGACTTTAGATATTATGAGTGAGATCAACAGCTAGCATAACTTGATGTGATATTACTGATGTTACTGGAATTACGCATATTTCTACTAGCTAAGGATCCAGCTCATCAAGCTCCCCCTTAATGCTTTAAACTTCACTTTACTTGTTTAAAGTTTAATTTATTTTGTTACTCCGATATGTCTTCTGGAAAGGGGTCCTTCCTATCATGATAATCTTAGAAATGTCTGCACTTCCAAACCTTTCTTTTTTTGTCACAGTGTCCAAAACCCCATCTTATTCATCTTGTATTACCTTTTTATTAAATATTTTTTTAACTTTGAATACCTATCACAAAGAACATTTTTGTAGTTTAGCTCAGAGTGAGCAGAATGAAGAGTAGATAACAACTAGCCTGTTCAGATGAAATTTGAAAAACAAATCGCAGTTTAGTTTCTTGTAACCTTCTGCTTTCTGCAACGACTGAACTTTTTGAGTTCGAAGGGAGAAAAATGTGTATCAAAAAGATTTTTTTCAGCTTGCAATTACACTGGAAAAATACCGCAACTGCATATTAAATGGTGTAATTTTCTTACTCTTTCATTTCCATTCTCATAAGAAATAAAAATTCCACAAAAAGAGGGAGGAATCACTTTTACAGGCATTTACTTGGAAATTCTGTGTTAGGCAGGTTGGCTTTGCCCCATTCTGAATCTGCTTCTACACTTCAGCTGATGTGTTTGGTATATATTCAAGTAACTTCCTGATGACTCTTCTTTTAGCAATTACATGAAAAGTTGTGTAAATCAAAAATACAAAATCTATTTCTCCAAGAAGGTGAATGCATTTTTTTTTTTAAATCAGCGTTTTGTATGTGACACTTTTTCCAAATTCTTATCTAATTCATAAGATTTAGTTAACGTGTTTTTTCTGTCCATATAAAGTATTCACGTGTTGAGAAGGGTGACCTGTGTTAACTTCCTCAGATAAGGTTTCCTATTGTTTCAAGTCCATTTTCATATACTGAGGAGGAGCCAGATCCTGAACTGGTTGTAATCAGTGACGGGGCTTTCAGATACTGTAGAACAGCAAGGACTTTCCAATCTAGGAGTAAAAATGAATAAACTGTTCAGTTTGCTCGAAGTCAATAGCTGTTGAGGTGAAGATTGCTTGCTCCCATTGTTTGGATGGTTTCTATGACAGACACAAGAGGAAGTAGGTAGGATTTGCTGATGTTTAAAGGATGTAGCTGGCAGAGAAAACTTGGTATTGTCAACAATATACTGATTTGTAATTCAACCTTGGTACAGTTGGTTATAAATGGGGATTACCCTGCACCAAACCAGACTGCCTGGTGTCTTAATAGCATAATTGTGTTTTGTTTTAATAATATATATTTACATTGATCTGTTTGTCCAGAGTTTGGGTTTTTTTTCCTCCTTCTTCTTTTGTCCTAAAATGTAGGTTACTCATTTAAAATTTGTGATAAACTCTAGCTTTTTGCTTTTTATTTGTTATTGAATTTTTGCTAATGAGGATTTGTGCTGTGCTTCACCTTCTTGATCGGTTGCCTTCCTTCTCTTTCATTTTGTTCCTGTATTGTTTCCCTGACCATCACAGCCTTAACTTAACACTGCCAAAGGGTAAATGTTAATGTTAGACCACAGCTGTTGACATTAAATGGGAAGGACTGGCTGTAAAATCCATGCTCCTCCATGTCTGATTAAACTTCAAAATAGGAAAAATACTTTTTTAGTAGTGATTTTGTTGCTGATCTTTCACGACCTTTATTCTTTCTCTTACCTCTCTCTGTTTTTTTTTCCTCCAGGTTTAGCAATGGAGCTCTTTCAGTGTAGATGCCAGGAGCCTTAAATTATTCAGGGATGCTTTTTAGATGCTCTGGCTTGCAATCTTTAAAAGCCTGTTAAAGAGAGATTCTTTACATAGGCTTCAGGTAGCTGTATTCTTCTGTCATTTTAACTAATGGCTTAGGATATTCCAAATGCAGTTTAAATGAGGAAAAGCTTTAATATTTATTTACATGTTTGCAGCATACAAAAACTTGTTTTTTTTTTTTTTCTTTTGCTATCAGGTGAAAAATGCTCTGTTTGTTTTATTTTCTTTCTCTTTCTTTCTGTGACTTAAATTTCAAAAGTGAATTTCAGAACTAGAAGAGAATTTCCTACTTGCTTTAATATAGCAAGAGCTGGTGAGCAATTGGTAGAGGTTAATTTTCACTTATTTTGACATATTTTGGAGGAAGAGACCCACACGATTAAAATAAAGTAGAGAACACCAGAATAATATAAGTTCTGATGGGTCTACTGAAGTCAAAAGGAGATCTGTTTACTGGGTTTGGTTTTGTTTATAATGCAGAATAGTTTAATTTTGCAGCTTCTAGAAAAAAATTCAGTGGACTGAAAAAAATGACAACATTTTTTAACGTGATGATTCACTACATAGGCAGCTGGTATTCATGTCTTGGTAGTGCACAATGTCCTAGAAACTGCAGTTGGTAGTGTTTTGGTTTTCTCTGTGTGGCAAGTTGCACACACCAGCATGTTTTCAGGTTTTTTTTTGTTGTGGGATTTTTTTTTTTTTTCTTTTGAGTCTGTGTGGCTGGAATCACCTTTTCTTTAAGTGTAGCTCTGCAAGTGTGGTACTGCAGCAGGCAGTCCAGCAAATATCCTACGAGGTGGTGCTAGTTATTCTTGGTGCTTAGCTATTCCCTGGTAGGGCTTTCTGCTGCAGCTGTGTTTTGTTTCTTGCCACTTGTCTTGAAACTACTTCCTTTCATAGGTCAGACGTTGTCAAATACAGAGACATTTACTTATTTATTTTAGTGCATGCCCGACTGTGACGGAGTCTTTCTAAAGGGCTGTGAGAGTCCGGGCTCTAGTTTGTTCCTGCCCTTAGCTTTGCATGACCTTGGGCATGTTGCTTAACATCTTTGCTTCTCGGTTTGAAGTAGGTACAGAAATGCATGTATCACTCTGCTGTGAGATATACAGCTTTCTTAATGATCACTTATCTAGAGGTCTCAAAAGCATTTTACAAAGAGTCGAATGTGATTTCTGCTGTAAGAGCTGGAGAGCTCAGACTGAGGAGTCAATGCTGACCACCTTATCTCCCTTCATAGTTGCCTTAGATAGCCTCACTTCTTTCATTGTGTCCGTGAGCACTTGTTTCCTTTGTTTAAAGCGGGACTGAAACTTACCAGCTGTTAACTTACTTTTTTTTTTTTTTAATTCTCATTCAAAAGAAATTGGGAATTGGTGTCTTTCAGAGAACTTTGTGAGCTCGTTTTGTGGTTCATCACCGGGCATTAGCCTGTACTAATAAGGATTTTTTTCCTCCTTTTTCCTCTAGAGCATTTTTGGAAATATTTAAATGTGCCATAGTTGTGACCTTTTCCATGATTGCAAGATTTAATTCTTGAAAAAGTTTTACCAAGAGGCAGACTGTCAACCTTAATGCCTTTAACTTGTGATCTTAGTAGTAAAGAATTTGTGGGTTTGCAGTTTCTGTTTATTTGTTTTTCTGCTTGTATTTTATACTAAATTTCCAGCTTTGAAGGTGCAAGGACTTCAGGTTCTCCTGGATTGTAGTAGTGGTAGTGGCTCACAGATTGTGTAAATACTGATGGTGGCAATAGCATTGTGAAACAAATGACAAGACCCCATTGAGTACATAGCTTTTGATTTTTAAAACATTTGAAGTGGAAGCTATTCCTTTCAGAGTGCCCTGCATGCCGTGATGTGAATTTTATTGCTAACGGAAAGGTACCTCTGGGCATCCCAGCAGAGACAGCAGCCACATTATGCAGATGTGGTTTAACTGCACCGGCAACTGGGAACCTGATGGTGGTCTCCAGCTCTCTGGGGCATGGAGGAGCCCAAGCAGCTGGACAGGGCTCTGCTTGTGGGGTTTTGTCACCCTGTCTCCCCTCTGGCCTTCCACTGGCATGTGCCTGCTTGGCCAAGCTGACTTAGTTCCTTTCCTCAGAGCCCCATCCTCATTTGCTGTTTTATTGCAGATTAAAACCTTGGGTTGCATGTGGAGGTTATCAGCTAATGAATAAACTTCAGTCATCCTGTCCTGTGATAAATCTGTCTTGTAGATCAAAGATGAAGCATGTAGACCTTTTTTCTTTCAAATGGTAATTTCTTAAGCTGTCAGATCACTTCCTAAGGTCTGTTTACATAAAAACAAAAACATTAAACATATTTTATTCAAAATGTTGAATTTTCAGTTTTGAAAAAACCTTCTATTTCCTCTCTGAGGAAGCCTCCCCTCCTCCCTTCCCCATAAGGACTCTGTGAAGATCCCATCTGTGGAAATACAGGCGAGCCTCACATTGTAAGTTGTAGTCATGGCAGTATTTTCTTAACACTATAGTTATTTCTGTTTTAAAACAGATAGTTGTTTAGTTAATTTCATCAGGAGTATGTATATGTATTAGAGCATCTGTTCAGTTCCAGTTGTATTAAACAAAGTATGCAGAAATTTGTTTCAACTGTATTTTTGCACAGAAACCAAACAAGGCAGATTGAAGGGTCTTTGTGATTCTATTTTGATACAAAACTGTTATTCTCCTTAAACTGCTTTCCATGCAGTGTTTTTGCAAAATGTGTTTTGTATTCCAAGAGCAGCCTAAATAATGATTTGAAACTGGGATGGTGTAAAATAAGGAGGCAGCCTGCAAGCTGAGTGCATCCACTTCTATTTATTTCATGTGTTTCTTTAGGTAAAATGTATTTACCGTCTGTATCATTTTTTTGTCTGTTTTCTTCTGCTTGCTGCCTCAGCAACTGAAGACAGAAGGTCAGGCTCTCCCACAGACTGCCGTGAAGTTTTCAAAGGGTATAGCAGGAAAAAAAGGGAGGAGAGAGTGATAGTCCTCCAAACATCAGTTAAGCATTGAAAAGTCTGTGACACATTCATGTGTTGTCGGACCGATATCACTAGCCCTCTGTAAGCATACAGGAAAAATAGCCCTTGTTTCAGGTTCTGTGTCCTTTTGTTTTGGTCCTATGCATTTCAGTACTGGGAAGTAATTACAGTGGAGCCATTTGTAAGCTGATAAATATGCATAAATTATGATATTTATTAATTTTTTTGAGTTTTAGAAGTTGTCAGTGTTTTTTCTAGGAATGATCTAAACCTAGTCTAAACAGGTAAATGGAAAACCGATTACTTTTTCAAGGCATGTGCTCCAGTCTTTTCCCTGAGAAGGATTCTTTTCCTTTCCCTTATTCTTCATGTTCTCCTTGTCTTCGATACATTACTCTTACCTGTTCCTGGATTATAGTTTGACCTTGATGAGGTGAATAGAGAAGTGAACTGTCTTGGTAAAGGATATCTTTATTCTTATGTATCTATTTGTTCTGTAAGCTGAGGATTATGCATGTTAGAAAAGAGTGAATCATTAGCAACTTAATTTCTGGTTGTCTTTTTTCCCATGGCTGTTTATGAACTTATTCAGCAAATGTGGTTGCCAGTAAGTTAATGTAGTGAAATATTTTTTAGCAGTGACATTTACTGCCAAGTCCTGCAGCCACTGAATAGGAAGGTTACTGACTGGCCACGTTTTTGTCTTTAAATTTATATGTTATGAGTTGTCATCAGGGACATCTGAAAAATTACGTGCGCAAAAACAATTCCCAGTCTTGCTGATTTGATCCTCTTTGCTCAAATGTTGTTTCCTTTCTGCTTCTAATGTATACCTAAAAAAGATAAACAGTTTAATTTTTTTTTAATATTCTGTCTTCATGCTGAAACTGAGTGCTATGTTTCTTTACTAATCCATCCATAAATAAAATTTCACATGACCAAAGCACTAACATAAATGGAGACAAAAGAGACTTTGAAAAGTGTCAGTATTCAGTAAAGACCAAAAGTTTCAAGCATTTGGGATTAGAATTTGGGAGCTGGATTTATACAAGTGTATGTGTATATACACAGTGTATACTCAGTGTGTATATATACATATTCTGTATATACATGTATGTATATATATACACACATACATGCATATAAGAAATACACATGCCATGTAATTGTCAGTCTTACTGATTGCATGCACGTGTAAAATAATCGTACAACTTCAGGAACAATTGGCCTCAGAAGAAATGTGCAGTGCGTGTATTGGTAATATATGTTCAGTTTCGAGTCTTGTATACAGTAAGAACACTTTAAGTAGTGGCAGAAGCCTTAAATATCTGTGCTGAGAACCAGAGCCTGGTTGCAGGTGGTCAAAATTCCGCCGGCTCTAGAAAGAGCTAAGAGTCTTTGAATCTCGGGCTACTTATTTAAGTCCTGACTTTATGTTCCGAGACGTAACCACTTCTGACAATGGCGTCTTTGTTTCCCTGTTGAATCAGTGATAAAACTTGTGAGTTGAATTTTATTGTTGACTTATTTCAGTGGCCCGCACCTTTTCCAGTGGAGACTGCAGTTTTTGCAGTGGTTTTTGGTAGTGAGCTAAAGATTTAGATTTCAACCTTACTTTAATGAACTATAAACTAGATTTGTTAGAGTTGCCTTATGGGTGAGCATTTGTGAAAATTTAACATTGAAGTATGAAGGACACGTATTCAGAGTGGTGACAGTCTTGTTCTTCCAACAACGTAAACAAAAATCCCATTAGCTACCCTGAGTTAGTGTATACTTGTTTTACGAATGTATACATATTTTTATTGTTAAAGGCAAAATCAAATTAAAAATCATCTTCTCAAAATGCAGTTTTGTTCCTTTTAGTGCCTGCCATTGAGAGCTGCTAAAATAAAAACAAATTGTAAGTAATCTTTTAAATTAGTTGTTTAATTCATGCTAGAGAGAGCTCACTGTGTAGTCCATTATTTATTGGCTTCTCTTGCTTTCGCGTATTCTTGAGTAGCTAACTGACAGACAGGCATGATTATCCTTAAGGATAATCTTTTATTATGATGCTCTTTTATTATGAGGGTATCTCTATTTTTATAGGGAAGCAAACTGACACCCTGGTTATGAATCTCTGAAGGTAGGCTCCTAAGACCAAGCTACTTCAAGCTAGAAGCAACCTTCTGACACCAGTTGTTTAGGTTATGAGCAACAAATGGCAGAACCAGAGACTAAATTAAGTTTATTTCACATTTTGTGCAGCTGCAAGTACAAGATCAGCAGCCTTCTCATCTATAGCTGGCTATTAGCTCTTTGCATGAATACGTCAGAAAAGAACAGTGAAAAAATAACTGGATTGATGCAACTTCAAACTTTTCCGTAAGAGGGGAAATGAAGCAGAATCAGTTCCTGTTTGTTTTCTGCTGTAAGCATGCTTTCCTAAATATCAAGTTGATGATACCTTTAAAAGAATAAATACAAAAAATACGAAATGGTTTATTTTAAAGCTTATTGTTACTTCTGGCAAAAATACCTGTTAAAATTTCCCAAGTTTTCTTCATGATTCTGTTTCTACAAAACCTATTAAAATCCAGACCCAGAACCCTCAAACTGCAGATTTACCTGAAGTGGAAAGAGAGTGAATGTGTGTGCGTGTGTGTGTGTGTAAAATGCTGGGATGTTATCTATCTCACTTGGATACTTTAGTAATGGAAGTTACGTAGTACTTAGCCATTACCTCTTACAATTTAAATTAAATTTTGGAAATTGCTGCAAATGGAAATCCTGTCCTCAGAAAAGCACACAGACCCTGATTTAGTGGCCAGCTCTTCTCTTTGCATTTAACTTTATCGATAATTCCCAGGTAGGAATACAATTTAAGTTTTCTCCCAGGCTTAGTTTTACATTAAGACCTTCCTCTTTAGCAGGAGCTCTAAAGGTGGATTGCCTCTCCTTGCACCCTGCCTGTGAGCCTTTGGAGCCACATGTATTATAAATAACTGTAGGAACAAATGCCCCTGGTCTCCTCCCAGGATTTTAACACCAAAAGCTAATGCAGATGAAGAGCAACCCTGTTTTTCTATGGGGTCCTGGAGGTTACAGATCCAGTATAGAGGGATTAAAAATTCTTTAGATTTTTTTTTTTTCCCCCTACAATCATCTTATGCTATCCACGGGTTTTAGATCATTTGCTACAGAATCCAGCTGGTTTAATTTTTATTAGGTTACTACTTCCTCCTCCAGAGAGCCCTAAGCCTCTGTTTATTTTGGGGGCAGGGGGAGAGGGAGAGCTCTTCCTCCTGCCTCACCTACTCTCCTCTAACATCAAAGCAAGCCAGTTTGCTCCTCGTAGCTTAATCCTCTCTTTTTCCCTCCCACCAATGTTCTTCAAATTTCCTTGTATTCTTCTCAGAGTTATCCAGTGTCCGTGGTATTTGTCAGCAGGTTAACTTTTGCCCTGGAGGTACTTGCTGGGAGGCAGAGCCCCTCTGGCAGTGCTTTCCCCTTGTCTGCCTGCAATTGTGAGTCTCATATGCCTGGACAGGTATCTGTCTGGAAGGGAAGGAGAGTACTGCATAAAGAAGACATAAATCAGAATAAAACAGTGCCTGTGACAGCACTTCTGTGAGATTGCTGCTTTCGGAGGCTAAGAAACTGTCCGTAACTGCAGCTCCCACTGCCTGAAAATACCTTCTAGGCAATTCTTAACGGGAAGCTGAAATCTTTTGGGGGTGGAGGAGAAGAGGGGTCAGCTAACCAAAATCGTGTCAAACCGGTCCTTTGCTTGGGGGTAGAAGAGTAGAGACAGTCTTCTAATAACGTGTGGCAGTTCAGCCAGTTAGCAGCTGCCCAAGTATAGTGTCAATTTAGACCAAAGGACCTATAGTGTCCTAACAAGGTGTTTACTGGCACCCTGTTGAAAAGTTTGCCTTGTAATTGCTTTGTCTTCACGTTTAGGGAGTAGGTTAACTTTTGTTGCTATTTACTGAAAGCTCCCCCCCACCCCCCACTCCTCTAGCCAGGTGACTTAGCCTTTTGGGTGGGCTTTTTAATTTTGGTATACTGAACATACTTGCAGACTTCAATTTGCAGCTGGCAAGGTCCTTTTAAATGAGAAGCCAAGTGGCTACAAATACATGAATTATCTCAGTGGTGCCTTCAGCACTTAGAGCATCAGAAAGCTGCAGGTACCCTCAGTAACTCTAGTGAATATTTCAGAAATCGCAACTGTACAGACAAGCAAATGAGGGATATCTTTCACTAAAAATGGGAATTTATAGCATTGAACCAATTATTAAGCTGTATGAGTGCAACCTCTAATATTGTGCCCCCTCCTTCACCCTGGCTGGGAACCCCTCCACCTCTCGGGAAGGCTGCACCCGTTGTGGCAGGGGGGTCTTGGGTTAGCTGCCCAGAAATAGCTAAACTGGCAAAATGTTTGGTGTCTTAGCATACAAGCTTGAGAAAAGCATATTTCAGTTAAAGAATGACATTTATTTCCATTTGTGAAGAAACATCTAGAAGAATTTCTTCGCTCAACAGGGGCAGGAGCATCATTTTTAGGAGTCAAGTAAGCTGTGCTGTAGGGAAGTGGCATATGTTTGCATTATAATGATGATTTTGTTGGTCACTTTTCCCCATGTACAAATGCCCTCATATAAATGTGCTTTATGGATAGTGATGCAACTTTCGATGTACTGTAGGTACAGTGAACCCATCTCTGTTCTCTGCTTCAACCTTTTTTTGGCCTCACTTGTTACTCTCAAAGGCTTTATGTTAATGCCAGATCATAGTAAAGATAGGGAAAAATTATGGTGGATATATAGAATTAACATAATCTAGAGATGAACAGGTGATCCAATGAATTTAAAATTTATTTTCATTAATACTTGTTTTTTGTCTTTTACTCATTAATCTTAATGCTTTTTGCTTAAAAAAAAAAAACAAAAAAACAAAAAAAACCCCACCAAAAAACCCAAAAAAACCTCTCTTACTCCAGAGCAAGAGAAAGTTATTTTAACAAACAATGGTTGTTAATAGAGATGCATTACTGCAGATTTTAAGGTCCAGAATTTCCCAATATCATGTGCTGCTGTTTTCCATCTTGAAACTCTGTAGTAGTAAACAGGAATAAATTCCAGCTTTCAGTGCAGTTCTTCACCTGCTTGCTACTCTTTCCTAGTTCAAATTTGGAATCAATATTTTTTTCTTCTCATACCATGTCACCTGAGAACAGTCCATGTAGACTTTGAGGACAAAATCCCACAATTTTGGGCTGTCTTTTATTCTTCACCCCCACCCCCTGAGGATTTTAAAGGCTATACTATTATGTAGCACTCGTGCAATGTGGTATTCAAGTAGACCGTTAATTGACATGCACAGTGTTGTATGCTTTAGGCTGGAAGAGAAAATAAGCAATTTGCTTCATTTTGCAGCGTGAGTTCTAACTGTTATTAAAGTGCATTTGTAGTTGCATATTTTCCAGTAAAGGTGACAGATTACTTCAAAGCTGGTATTTTCTTTTTGTTAAACAAGGTTCTCAAATAGATCCGTCTTGCCCACGTATTCTATTCTTGCCAGTTGGCTTTGAAAGCTGGTGCTTGGGCTCATCGTTCAGAACTAGCTTCCAAAAAATGAGGTCCCATGCTGTTTCTATCTATTGAGCTGGTAGGGGCTGGAAGGATCTGATCTGAAGCCAAGGCGAAGACTGAATTGATGGAATCATATCTTATGGGTTTGCCAAGTACTGCCCAGTCATGAAGTTCCACTTTCTGGGAAGGAGCACTGAGACGAGGGATGGTAGAGCATTCACTGTGATACCAGCTAGCCTTAGATTTCCTTCCCTGGACTTAGAGCCAGGCCACCATGTAGGAAAGAGCTAGCTTTTTGTTGAATGCATTTTTACACATTTACGTCTTGTTCCTCTCTTCTGCATGCTGCTTCCCCATTTTCTCCACAGTCAGATATATGCATTTGAAGAGGAAAAAGCTTACTGCCATTTATTAAGGTATTACACATATTTTGACCATATGTAATGTGTCATTGCAGAGGCATGCTTGCACATTGGTATGTTTACTCCCATTTGACTCTGTGTGCACACACCCAAACACAGATGCAGACTGTTTCAGGTGAATGGTCACCACTCAGTGAGACTAGGTGGAGGCCAGTTGTCTTTAGGGCCGAGTTCTGCATCTTAAGCAAGTTCTCGTTTTCTGGATGTTACCATAAGATGGAGAATAATACCAAGATCATGCATGTCTTCAAAAAGCTACTTGACAGGATTGCTTAGATTCCCTGCCCCACACCCCCACCTCCTTTTTTAGCAGCTTTCGTTTGTGAGATAGTGAAAGCTCAGGTCTCTTGTCTATGTTCCGTTTTTAGATAAACTGCCAGGATAGTCTCTGAAACCACAGTGATGATACACATCTGTGGGTCAGATATCCAATTTGTCACCAGCTTCTTCCAATATCTGGCAGAGAGCAGGACCTAAATGAAATCCAGTTGACTGGAGCTCAGCTAAGATCTGATAGAGGTGACTTTGATAGATCAGATGGTTAAAGAACTTGGTGGAGTCTGTGTAGATGTAATCTGTTCAGCCACTTTTAAATCAGTCCACAGTCTTTAAGTCTTGCTCATCTTTGCAGCTGTTGCAGTGGTCAGAAACAAAAGGGGGTTTTCTTGCCATTGTCTAGGTGAGAGATGGCCTAGGGTGAAAACAGTTACAGATCCTGCCTCAGTCATCCATGCTTGCAGTCAATTCTGTCTTCAGCTGTTGCAGTGGTCTGTATGTGTAGGCTTTAGTTCAAAATCATTGGGAACAGTTTAGCTGGAAAGACTCGGTTACCAGCCTTTACTGTCTTTCCATCCTCCTACCTCTCTTCATTTGTCACCTCTCCAATGTGATGTTTTTATTTCAGTTTTTGTTAGTATACTAGGCTGCATGCTGCATTCAGCTGCAGCAGCAGTAATCTCCAGACTATGAAGGAATGGTCACCTGGGTCTAGGACCTGCTTCAGCTAGTTTCTCCTGTGGATCCCAAAGATTACCGGTAAAATTTCTCATCTTAATGTATAGTGGAATGAAATAGAAAGAGCACCCTGCTTTGGCATCCCTTTGTCTTTAATCAGATGCCTATTCATTGGTTGTTGAAATTCAGAGTGCAGCTATCTACAAAGGTCTGCAGCTCAAATCATAATGATCTAGAAATAAATAATCAATAAATAGCCTCCAGAATGCAGAAGGCTATTGTTCCATAAGTTAAGTACACATTTTTGAAACCTCTTCAGAAAATATGTATAAAGCCTGGCATTCCCACCTAGAAGGTTGTATAGAAAGTTTTTAGTTTTGTAGGTCATTGCATCAGATATGCAAATACCTATACTGAATGTATGGTTCAAGTGGTAAGTAACTGTTGCAGAAATAGAGCATTTCAGGCCTCATATGAACCCACAATGCTGTGTTTGGATTTTTTTAAAATATCTACTGATAAGAGCGCCTAGGTCATTACTATCACCTGAGAAGTAACCAGCACTTTACCCTCCTTGACGAACCATTCAATAAACTGTTTGTTTATTGAAAGTAGGGTTTTTTTTTTATTTATTAAAATGCCTACCTGTTGTACTTACAGCATAAATAATTTGTTTGAATCATCAGGTGAGTGCTGTTAAGTTATAGTGAGCGAGGAGAATTGCAAAAACATAAATTAGGGTCCCTGTCCTTAAGTGTATTTCAGTTTGCATTTTGATAGCAGTTTAGAAATGTTATCGCCTGTTTTGTCACAGCCATAATTCACATCTTTCTTCAGGCACTGTAAACAAGAGAAATGGTTTAATGGCTCCATAAAAGGCACTCTGTGCTGATAGCTGAGATTAGACCCTTTAGTAATGGATTTTTGTGTGTTGGGGGAAGGGGAGGGCTTGGCAGAGGTAAATGTACTGGAAAAGAATCTTGGAGAGACTCTGATGTATCTGAAGTGCCTGCTGCATTTCTGTGTGTATTGGGAGATAGATTTAAAGTGTGACAGTATTGGCTTTATCAGTACAGGAGCCTTCTCTACTTGCTTTTGCAATTTTACCAAGTACTAACTTGGGTCACCTCAGTCAGTCTAGCACCTGGAGTTGTAGTGGTATCAACTTAAATATTTTTACATCTTCTGTCTTTTCATCTTGCTGTTAAGAAAACCAAATCCCCTCTATTCAAATGTGTTCAAGAAATCTCTCTAAACTTACATTGCATAATAACAGTTTTGCCTCAGTAGATTATAAAAATGAATGAGTTTACTAAATCGGGTTTAGAGGGTGATTTGAGAGCATAAATGTGAAAAGCAGTTCAGAAACATGCAGCAGAAGTGTTTAGGGCATGACTTACTGTGACGTCCCGGTTACTTCCGTTTCTCTGCAGGTATACAAAATCCTTGAACTTAGTACACATGAATGTAGTATTACTTAGGAGACATTGGAGTTCACTAGCACAAGCAAGGTTGCTGCTGTCAGTTGATTTTATACCATATAGTAAATGCACTTGGCCTACAAGTGTTGATAATAAGACCTCTTTGTCTCTTTGGTCAGTGGAGTCAAGGTTGCCTGCCATTAGCCAGAGTCACTGAATTCCCAGTAATATTTCGAGCCTTTTAAAAATATGTTTAAATCAATTCTTCTTCTTCAGAGAATAAAATCAGATTTTATTTTGTGTTCTGGGCAGGAATCTGAAGTTTGAAAATTATAAAATAGCTTCTTGCTCAAAGGAGAAATGACTTGCAATTTACGTAAAATATTACTCACTTCTTCATCTTGAATAATCTCTTGAATTGAAAAATGTTTTAAACCATTACTTTTATATTTGATGCAGTGCATTTCTGGGGCTTTCTCAAAAGAAGTGATTCAGTCCTATCTGTACAGAGGTGGTACATTTCCTGTTTCTCAGGCTAGGAAGTATACAAATCAGTCTCCTCTAAGAGAAACTGATTCCTCCTTTAATTTCAGAGTTCTTAATAAAATTGTTCTTAGTTTGGTTCTTAAACTGGGTGTTATTGTGAACAAAGTGTTTGGGGATTAGGCTGTTGACAGGTAGCAAAGGAGAACAGCACTTCAAAATGAGGTGTAGCAGGTTTCACCCTGTGTTTTTGCATGTTCTGTGTGAGTTTACGTCATGGTGAAATTATTATTGTTTTGTATAAAGTCTAGGTCTGTACAACAGCACATTATGTATAACATGCAAGCTCTCTTACTCTGCAGATATAGATAGATATATTTATGCACAGAGAATATGCATACAGTAGCGTATTATACCTTGATCAATTTGCTACAGACGGTAGCAGACCTTCTGCTTGCCTTATATCTGCATGTTGGCTTCGGAGGATCTCCAGACAGGGTCTGCGGATTGAGTCTGTTCTGATACAGATAAGCCTGACTTTCCCCAGTAGTTGAGATGAGGTGTTGAAGCCATCCATCTACATACACGTTGCAAGATTGTTTGCCTTTCAAGTTCAGAGGTAGTTATCTGTAAGTAATCACTCGGGATGAAATCTTGGCCCTTGGTCACTTCTTAATAAGATCGTTATTAAGGCAGAGTGCCCGTTACTTTAATAGGGTTGAGGCTGTGTTCTGGGGTTAAGTAAAATGAATTTGCCATCAGGAAGAAAGAAGTGGTGAGGAGCTGGTTGTTTGA
The DNA here is from genome assembly GCA_013389945.1 of Fregata magnificens. Lineage (NCBI taxonomy): Eukaryota > Metazoa > Chordata > Aves > Suliformes > Fregatidae > Fregata > Fregata magnificens. The sequence continues at coordinate 66,077 of WAAD01000512.1, read as the reverse complement.
AACGTCATTTTGTTAATTTGGATGTGTTGGTAGCTTGGTATGCTGCACTAAAATTAGATTGCACAAATAAGCAACCTTGCTCTCCTCAAAAGAAAACGGATTGAAAACGTAATATAAAATCCAGCTTAGCAAAATGGTGTATGTTTAAAATCTGTTTTAATAGGTGCACTATAAAACAAGTGTCACACTAAAATGAAGAGCGACAGGTGGAGGGTTTCAGTGATGATATGAGAACTATTTTGAATGTTTGAAATTTTACTGTTGGAATAAATCTGTCATCTTCAGCCACACTTAAGATGTGGTTTGAAAGGTCAAGTAGCCTTCAAGAAAGCCCCCCAAAAATGCAGTAAGTATTCTTCTCAGGCTATCTTTTTTCCTTTCCGCCTCTAAAGGTGTATACTTAAGGAGTTACGGATAAAGCTTAGCATGGTGACTGTGTCAGGGGACTGCCCGAGGAAAGCTTTAAATTTTACAGCTACATTATCTTTCTGGCCGTAGTTAAGATAAAGATCTAATATAAAATCACTTTGGACTGTAATGCTTTCCCTAAATGAAATGAAGGCGTTAACCTACTTGATTTGATACACTTTACCCTAGCTTATAAAGCTGGGAGGAAGGTGAGGTAAACTTTAATTAAAACTACAGCACAGATGCCTTCTAGCACTGTGCCCTGTACCTTGCTAGGACTGTACAGTAAGCAAAATAAAATGTACCTCGCAGCCGAGGCAGCAGGCTGGAGCCGTGTTCAGTGAAAGTAATTTAATTAGTGTTGATCATGACTCCAGATGATGGTGATTTGATAAGGAATAATTTAGTACTTAACAGCCTTTTACATGCACCAACTCCATGTGGGAAGGTAAAGCAAATTGCACAAAATGAATGTGCTGCTTTCACTTGTGCCTGTGCCAGTGAGCTGGAAAACTGCCTGTTAGCAGACGTTCAGGCTCTCAGCGCTGTGATGAAATACCCAGCCAGTTCTCCGCACAGGGCTGTGGTGTGGGAGTCTCTGTACTCCCGTTATTTAAAAATAAATAAGGGAAGTAATTTTTTATAACAGATTAACTCAGAGGAAGTAGCAAAGTTAAAATTAAAAAAAATTTAAAAAATAGAGCAGCATGTGGTCTTTATGCGAATATGTGATACTGGCTTTAAAAAAGAGTCTTGTTGCAGTTGTGTTTTAATTCTCTGATTCAAGTCAAAGAGATCGCCTACCGTTGTGTCGGAGCCACCGTCCTGGAGTTCTGGGGCCCATCATATGTATTAAATGTGTGGTGTGCATTATCTGACCAAGACATGCAAGGAGAGTCAGCAGTAAAAGTTCACTAGCAAAAACCTGAAACAAACTACTGGATGTCAGCCTGCTTTACGATTACGGTGGAAAGCTGACTGGGCTGCATTTTGCCATATTGTTAAATTTGAGAATCTTTAGTCAAGAAGTCCATATGGTCTTTTATTTTAGTGCAGGTTCAGACAGTTTTATTCAGAAAGAGTTCTTTCCTTGTTGTGACGTTCACCACTTTTCATCTCTGTTTCTTGAGTTACTGTGCTGTGCGTATGTATTTGTGTACCTGTTTTACTGTCTGCTTTTCCTGTGTAATCTTTCCAGATAATTGACTATTATCCACCAAATATAATAGCTGGATAGCAGTTTTAGAAATTGTTGTGAGTTTTGTGAAAATGTGTGGCAAAATAACAGTGCTAGGTGTCTCAGCTGAAAGGCAATAGTAGAAGCTGTCATGTAATAGGGTACGAGAGGACCTGTTTGTGAAAGAGTTCTCTGAACATTGCCCAACTGTGGGAAAACTGACGGTGAGAATCTGGAATCCAGATCTTACAGGTACTTACAAATCAGTTTATTGGTTCTGATCCTCACTTCTTAGCATTTAATTTACATCCCCCTCCGCACTGAACACATGCATGTATATGCAGGTGCATTAGTACCAGAAAATACATAGTGTGTAACAAATGGTCTTTCCTAAGTTCAGATGCAAGGGAAGGGGCAAGATGCTACTTGATGGTATATAATAATGGCCCTATCTTGTGCTGAGGTTCTCTAACAGGGACTGCTGCACATATGTGGATTTCCACAGAGGCGCAAGTGTCTGTGTCAGGTTGGAGTGTGATGTTCAAACTACAGTGTTCTGGTGACAACATCAAAAATTGTTGATAAAATTGATCTCCGAACTCTAGGCTTCTCAGAGTTCAAAATGTATTTACAACCTCATTTTATTTAAAACCTGAAGAGTGTGTTTTCAAGCTGTTAAATACCTGTCTTTTAGTCCTTTGTCCTCCTAGCCACTTAGTTGTGACTTGTCTATGTCAGGTGAACTTTGAATTTTCTTCTGCTTTACTTTTAGTTAAGGTTAGATGGGAAATCAGGAAAGTTGGCCGGCTTAAACTAATATGCTGGTTAACCTTGTCTTTTCCTTTGGCCTTTTTCTTAATCCAGACCAACTTGTGCTTCTAATGAATGCTGCGTTTCTGTCACACTCCCTCTGTTCTTTTTACCTTTTAAAAAAAGCATGATTTTTTTTTTTTTCCTAAGTTTGTGTCTATATCACACTTACTATTGACTTTGGTGAGGCCAGGATTTTTTCTTGTGTATTTTTGAGAAAAATTACTGAAGCCATTTCTTGTGTATTTTTTTCTGACGTTACTTATAACTAAAGGCATGTGTAATCATCCAGTTTCATAAGTTTCACTGCAAATTTTCATGCATTCTGCGGGACAAAAAGTTTACTGATCATATACTTGAGGCTGATACATGAGAAGTTTATTTTGGAGTCATTTGTGTGGCACTCTTTGAAGTGAGCTACTATTGCATTTATAGCTAAAAGCTACCTCACTAATATTACTTAGAAACATTTGGTGCCTGGGAAGTATTTTGCCTCTGACAACATTTACAGTAGTTAAGCCAAATATAAGTGGGCTGTTATTTTCCTGCTAATGAGATGGGATCCTGGCCATCACTCTATTAAACAATAAAAGTGCTAATAGCCAACGCGAAGGATCTCTGGTGTCTATTTTTCAGTTGACACCCAAAGAAATACTTGAAATGTTTATTTCCTATATTGTTTTTAGTATTAAAATGGTTTAATTAATCATGTGTTTAATTAGCATTGTCTAGCTTACTTGAGAAAGCTCATTGTTAATATTGTACTTGGGTTTTAATTACATTTTCTTTCTCTTTCCAGTGGCTTTTCATGGTCTCCCTGTGAAAATCAAGAAGGAACCCCATAGCCCATGTTCGGAACTTGGCTCTGCTTGCAGTCAAGAGCAACCATTCAAGTTCAGTTATGGGGAAAAGTGCCTGTACAATGTCAGGTAAAGCAATCAGGAGCATGTTTGCAGTGAGAACTGCTGATTTAAATGAGGACTGACTAAAGAGTAATAAAACCATAATAGAGATCTTATGAAAGTTACCTCTTCAGCAGATAACAGACTGATGAGATAATGCATTTAGCTGATGAACACTGATGGAGTTGTTTACAGTTGTATCAAACACTTACATAACCATTTTAAAGCAGTGTTTTTCATCAAAATGCATATTCTCCATTCCTTCTCCATTCCTTCTCCATGGGAGATAGCCAGAATTTAAAAACCCAGGGTGCAAGCGTGAAATAGAAAGGAGGAGTGTCTTGTTTTCTGGGAGTTGTGTTGAAAGTATTTTCAAAATGCATTACGCACATTAGGAAAGAGAGAGAGATCTGTGTAACAGGCAAGAGATTGGCAGGTCTGAGCAACACATTAGGTATTTGACAAATTTTGCAGATGTTATATGTGCATATTCATGTATGACTACAATTTGAAACAGTATTTCATTAGGCTCTGCATCTTTGTTACCTATTCAAAAGCAAGTTGTCTTCTTTTATAGGGACAGATAATAAAAGGTTTATTTATTTGCGGGTGGTGGAGGCGCTTGATACCACTGCCTTCTTTATTGACTTTCTTTTGGTTTGCACTTACATGTCACTCCTTCCTTTAGTGTCAGCAGTGAAGGGTTTCTTATTGACATTTCAGTCTATTTTAGGATCTTTCATCTAGCTTGTGAGTTTTTATTCTCATTAAAGTACTGCCAAAACTGTTAGCACTTAAATGTAAATGCTTTAACTTTTTCAGTATGAAAGACTGGCACCTTTGCCAGTCATAGAGGAGTGATTTTGATTTCAAAAATCAAATGCATACATTGATGGATTTGATGAGTGCTAGGGGACCTGACAGGGAAGCATCCAAGTTCGTGCTTACTATCTGCCTAATGTGTGCATTTTTCTTGTTCAGAAGAAGGGATGACCAAAGTGTACTCAAGTCCTTTCCTGATTTGGGACACCTTTGAAAATAGCGTCTATGCATTTGCAGGACCAACACTTTATTTTGGGGGGCGGGGGGAACAACGCTGTCGGGAGAGGCTGCTGACATCCTAGTGTGGGTAGCTAAACCAACATACCATTGTTTTTCTGGGTCAGATCCCTTCCCTCTAGCTGTATTGTTTTACTGTCTCACTTTGTGGTTTGTGCAAGCTCTAAAAAAGAATCTTGACAGGCACTGCTGGTTCTTTGTGCTCTAGTCCAGGTGCTTCTACTTTTATGTATTTTTGTATAACTCCTGTTAGAATGTCACTGTAAGACTGAATCCTTTAAAAATACATTTCTGTGCCCCAGAGAAGAAAATGGTGTGTTGAACCACTTGCCTCTAACATGATCTTTCTGTTCTCTTTCGCAATGTAATGTAGATAATTCCTCTGCCCCAAACTGGTTAATAAGGTAACTATAATAAGCAGCTTATAAATGTGACACTTGACCTTTTTTTTCTGGATGTAGATGCTACTTTTTTTTTCTTTAACAGAGAAAATAATCCGACCTTCTTTCCCCTTGCCTTACTGATAGTGCCTATGATCAGAAGCCACAAGTGGGAATGAGGCCCTCCAACCCACCGACGCCATCCAGCACTCCTGTGTCACCACTGCACCATGCCTCCCCAAACTCAGCTCAGACTCCTAAACCTGACCGGGTTTTCCCTACCCATCTCCCTCCATCCCAGTCCATTCAAGACAACAGCTTCCCTATGGACCACAGGTAAAACACAAAACATGCGAGGGACCCATGCAGAAGGCATTTCAGTTGTGGTTGCAAGTCTCTCTTAGAGGGTAGCGCTGGCTTCCTGCCCACAGCTATTCCCTTTCGAGTTGGGGGACCAATGTGAAAGTCAGCAAGGTTCAGAGTGTCAGAAATATGTGCGCTTTATGAAAGGCTGGCACCCAAGTTGATGGAGTTCAGCAGGAGTTCATATTGGCAGTGACAGAGTTTTAATGACCTGCTGCTTCTGTCTTGTGAGGTTGATTACAGGGTCATAGATAATCTCATCTAGGCTCCCTTTCCGGTGAACGGTTGGACAAGATAGTCTTTCAAGGTCCCTTCAAACCTGGGCTATTCTGTGATTCACTTGAGGCTAGTGAGCCCTACAAGGTAATGAAGTCACTAGCAGGCATGATCCTAGCTATAAATATCTGGCCTCTTGCTAAGCAGTTCACCTATCTAAGAGATAAGAGGCCATATTATGGTGTTACTGCTTCAGAATCTTCTTTGGAAGGGTGGATCATTTTTCCAACCCCTTTTGAAATACAGCATTTCAAATAAACTAAGATGCCAACATAAACTGTGCTTAAATAACATTAGTCTGAGTAAAAGCCACAAGAGCTAGAGACTAGAATTAAAGTTTAAGCTGTCCTTAAGTCACCCTGTTTTGTTTTGATATGTTAGAAATCCCCAGACAACTGACTATCTTTCTTAGCTCTGTTTTGCAACAGATATGTTCAGTGGATTTCCCTGATTTTTGAGACCAAACACTTGTTTGTGGAATTCTATTTATTCTAACCTGTATTGCATGAACCTGTTTTTGTCTGCTGTGTTGTGTGATTGCTCTGAGCATTTAAAATTTCAGCTGTATGTGAAGAGATATATATGTTCAGAAACTCAACTTAGTGCTTAAACATTAGCAAATTAAGAAGCACCTGAAAAGAAAATCACAGTTGTTGCGAGCGCAGTTTGCACGCTTCTGCTCTAGTAAGGGCTGTTAACCTCCAGGGATTTGTGCAGATCGCTTCTGAAGGGGGTTGCTAAGGTTTGTATTGCTGTTTTGTGCTCTGCTGAAATAGTTTTAAATATCACCCAAGGTTCTCTACAAGCCCTCCTGGCGGTGAGGAAACACTGAATTGGCCCCTTCAGCTGCCATAGTCACCATCTTTTCTCCCTCCATGGACTGTGGTCTAACCACACAGGCCCCCGGTGAAGCCAAGCAGCGGTTTTGATTACAGGGTGGTGGATAAATGTCTTTCTGTATATACACCAAAGTCAAGTTGTCAGGAGACCGAAATCTCCAGAAGCTAAATGGCTTCTGTGCAGAGAGCAGTAATAAGATTTTTCAGATGAAAAAAATCTTTTGTTTTAGAGCAACTTGTAAAGAGAGTGCTGAAGCTGTATGTCAGCCCTAATTTGAGTATTTATAGATATTTGCATACACCTTAGTGTATTTTTCTATACCCATAACACTTGCTCTGCACAAGCTTTGTAGGCTCTTTACATGATTCCCCTCCCCCCCCCCCGCCGCCATCTTTGATATTCATGTTCTTTAGGGCATTTTGCACTAATACTTCCCTTCCGTGATAGAACATCATGAGTTCTAGTGAAGCCAAAACAGCTGACCTAGGCCAAAAAAATCTCATTTTTCCCTTTTTTTAAAGAGAGGTACAACTGTAGCGGAAGATATTTTTCCCCATTTTCTTATTTATTTTGAATCTTCTCACTTCCAGTTGTTTGAAGCAAATGTGTACTTCATATTTTTGTGAAATTCAAATCTTCGCGATTTACAAGGTGATATGCCGCTACGATGAGTGTATTCAGAAAATGTCATTTAAACAAATGACCTACCTACGTGAGTTCATATATAAATCTATAACTCAAGGCATATTTCTTTGGACCGTGCATTGGTGGCATAAGATAGCATTAGTATCTAGAACATAGAGCCCATACATCTTCATACAGGACATGAATATATGAACGATAAGTGGTCCTAACAAGTACCAACAGGAATCAAATCCACTTGTATAAACAAATGGCTTGATTCCATACAAAGCTTCCAGTACAACAAGTATTATTAACTTCCTTTGAGGCTTTGTGAGTGAGCCTGTTTCTTATTTTAACTTCAAGTTGCAATTTTCTGATTCACTCCTTGACAGTTCTTAATGATAATTTCTGCTTCTTTTTTTGGCTAATGAAAAAAGGAAAAGAGGGAAATGAATGCAGTGCCAGTCAGCCTAACTGTTTCATAATACATTTGAGTTTCTAAGTTTATTTTCTGCAGGTGTAGGTGGAATTGCAAAATCCAATGTTACAGTGCAGTAGTCTTTCTACTGCAAAATATATTTACAGCATCATTAAAAAAAATCATTTTGTCTCCACTACTACATTCTAATGTCTATTTCTGTAGCTCCCACAGTATTTGCAATTAAGCTATGACAGTAAATAGTTGTCAGACCAAGTTCACAGCAGTCTTATGACAGATGTTAGTAGAGTTTAAACTGTTTCAGAAACATGTACTGCATGAGTTGATAGTCAAGGATTGTATTGCCTGTGCAATCAAACCCCTGCATTCTTCTTCACTCACCTAGTTTTCTCCAAGAGAGTGTCTGCTTTTGCTTGCGTGAACCAACATTGGTTCAGATCCAAAGTACAGGAAGCTGAAGAATGATTAGTTCTTGATATTTTTAGTGTGACAGTGAGAAACTTGCAAAGA
>WAAD01000512.1:12818-58284 GCA_013389945.1 Fregata magnificens | reverse complement strand
CATGAGCAATAACAGGACTAGTAAGCAGTTTGTTTCAAGAACATTGCATTTGCTGTGGGTTAGTGCAGACACAATATAACTACAGTGGTGGTTACCACTACTGTGGTAATCTGCAGGAGATGACAGGAAGACTTTATGCAGCTCATCGGGGCACGGTGGGAAAATAGCATCCTTGTATTCTTCTCTATGTTTCTGAACCTGCAGGTGTCCAAGTAATTACATTCAGGCCTTTTAGTGCAGGTAGATATGTTTTATGGAAGCATAGGTTCTTGAGTAGTGTTGCATGTAAATGAAAATTTAAAACTGAATTCTCCGATTTTATGCCTACTGAAGAGCATTTGAGAGAAGTGAATAGCAGTGTGGCTTCTATGGATGACTTCTTTCATGTAGAAATGACCAAGGGAACAAGTTAAGGCAGGAGGTGAATTCTTAGGCATTGTTTCTCTTAGCAAAAATTTGCACCCTCTCCTTTTTCTGGGGTGCTTACCTTCCCTTCCCATTAGAGCTGGAACGCAGTGCCAGCCTTGCAGGTAGATCTCTCATGGCTCTATCCCTGAGAGGACAGAACTGTGGACTTTTACCCTGGCATGGTTCCAGATATTACGGCAGACAATACTCTTTATTCAAAATGTTTGTGTTTTGTTGTGGTCAGAATGGTTTCCGTGTAACAGTAAGAATGGTAAGAGTAAATTAGAGTGCAAGCAATACGTTGCTAATATTCATGAAGGAAGAGAGAACTCTACCTAAGACTCCTTTATGTTAATGTGGTGGGATGTTAGTCTTTCTGCTGGTTTGAAGCTGGTGCATTTGCTGTTTGCCTCTTTTGTTGAGAGAAGATACTGAAGGCAAAGGGGATGGTGGTAGATCTTAGGTAGGTCTTAGAGCTGGTATTAATAGCTGGGGTTTTTTTGTTTCTTTGCTTGTTACTGTTCTTAGAACGCGAGGGATCCTGATGGGAGCACTTGGCATTATCATAAGCAAAATGCTTGCTACTGAGAAAGTGATACAGCCACTAATCATGACCTGTGAAGATCTTTGGGAAATGGAATGTAGCTCAAGTCCTTTACATGACCTCTCTAACTTGTGTCCTAGATTTCGCCGCCAGCTCTCTGAACCTTGCAATTCTTTCCCACCTTTGCCTGCAATGCCAAGGGAAGGACGTCCAATATATCAGCGCCAGATGTCTGAGCCAAACATCCCTTTCCCGCCTCAAGGTTTTAAGCAGGAGTACCACGATCCAGTTTATGAACACAATGCTATGGTTGGCAGTGCAGCCAGTCAAAATTTCCCCCCTCCTCTGATGATTAAACAGGAACCTAGAGATTTTGCATATGATTCAGGTAGGTGAGACTCTCCTTTACTTCTGCATAGTAAATAAATGAGTCCAAGCTAGTGCTATTGATGTTTTGATCGTATGAATTGAAACTGGCTCTTTTGGCTTCTAAGTCTCCTGAAGTAATTTATGTCTGATATAACTTATGAAGTAGTAAGATTGCTACATAGTACAGCGTATCTGGTGCCACCGTTGTTGTTGCTTGCTCTGCAAAGGATTTCATTTTCCAGAACTCTCTGTCCAGACAGTGCACAGGTTAGAGAAGCTGGGGAAGAAAAAATCATGGGTGCAAAATTGAGTTTTGCTTAAGAGGGGGCTTGTTCTGTACTATCTCATCTCTGACCTCGGAGTTTGTGTGCTCCATTTTATGAGCTCTTTCATTTATCTGCCAGAAATAGAGGACTCTTTCTCCTCTTGCTTGCACTACTTTAAATCAGGAGTAACTCCGCTGAAGTGGGGTTTATACAGCTATAAAACCAATGAGGGAGAAGAATCAGCCAAATTGGTGTCAGCTTCTCAGTTTGTGCATACTGCTGTGTTTTGTGGAGGTACATAATCTGTGATGCCAGGTTGCTGATGTAGAGAATACGCTGTTGCTATTAATAATGTTTATTATGATTGTGCTTATAGGGCAACTGGAATGGAGCCTTATTGCTCTACGGACAGTACAAAACAGAGGAGGTGGTGGCAGGCTGCTCTCAATAACTTCTGGTCAAAATAGAAAGATCAGTGGTAGAAAGGATAAAAACAGAAATCAAGGGAATAACATTGTAAATGTTTGCCACAGTTTAAATATAGTATTGATATCGTACTTGGGAAAAGACAGAGAGAATTAGGGAAGCAAAAAAGGAGTTTAGTGATGAGTATCAAGTAACAAGGAGAAGGAAACTGGGAGGGTGGTATGGAGAGAAGCTGAGGTTGAAACAGCATGTAGTGGGCTAGGTGGGGTAAAGAGTTGATCAGTCCTGAGCTGAGAAAATGCAACAAAACACATTTTTCAGTGCCGGTGTGATTTCTGCAGCTCATCTTCAGTCTCTGCCTCTGTCCTGTTTTGCATATGCCACAGTGTTGAAAGGGAGCGATTTCAGTGAGTCCTTACCATGCGTCTGGAGGAGGGTGCATTGCTTTCATACACATGCACCCTGAGCTGGGCAGGGGGAATGGGTGGCCCTGTCTGACTTCAGTCTGACGCTCTCTTCTGGGTGGTGCAGTACCTGCAGTGCTTTCCTGCTGGTTTAGCCTCTGGTTAGATGCTTTTGCAGTTTATTTCCCAAAGGTTACATGGCAGCTGAGGTGAGGTCTCCTTTGAAAGTTTAGCCCATGACAAACTATCTTCCAATTTGATACAGTGGAGAATTTGGTTTTATTGTCTTTTCTGTAGCTAACAATGTTGTCTATTTAGTGGGCTGTTTTGTGTTACCGTGCTAAAGTGCTTGGTTTTGAATTTATCTCTGTGTTAGAACAGGGGAGTTTGGAAAGTAGAGCTGCTTTCTCCTTTCTTACTCTTGACAAGGAAAGAACCAATCCTTAGGTAAATTTGAGTTAGGCCTATACAGGGAGGGGACCACGGGTGCAGTATTTCTCCAAGTTGAAATATAAGACAAGATGAAAATGAGTTCAGATTACAAGGATCAGATCTAGAACTAAACCCATTCATTGATGAAGGTTCTGAGATGTGCCTTTGGCAGTCATGTATCTCTAGTCTTACAGAGCAGCATGGGAGAGACTGTCTGCATAGTTAATGTGGCAATGGATAATAAATAGGGGACTGCAGCTTCAGGCACTGCCAGTCCCTTGCAACCTTCACAAGCACCGTTATTCATCCTGCTAAATTAAAGGCTGAAAAAAGGCCCTTTTGTAAGCATGCTTCATATTTGGCTAGGAAGTGGAATCNTTATTCTGAAAGTAAGATGTGCAAACTTGAATCCAATTCTGTCATGCATTTTTTTTTTCTTGTGCCAGCAAGAACAACATTCCACTTTATAGTAATGACGTTCGAGTAAAATTGTTGTTTCTTTTGTAGATGAATAATTAGTTTTTAAAAATGTAATAGCTGTGTAACCAGTGGTCATGAAAAATTAATCTGTTGGTATCAGGAAGTACTTTTATTGGCCTCAGAATCACTGCATTTAAGTTGACACATCTGTACACTCCATAAATTGCAGTCAACAACTGTGGTCTGTTGATATTTTGTCTTGCTACCATCTGTTCTCTAGAAACCATCATTTTCCATCCTTGCTAAGAGTACATTAAATAACCCCTTAGGAAACATAATGTATTTGTCACTGAATCATTGATTTCATTTTTCACCTATGGATGTTTGGGGAAGGAGGAATGCCAGAGTGAAAAGTCTTTTTTGCATGGTATTTTATTGCAGCTCAGATAAGAATATAGAAACATATTTAAAAAGTTCATTGTAATACACCGAGATGTTCCTTTTGGGATGTTTTTGAAAGAGCCTCATAAAAGTTCATTGCTTTTGTGCACTATACTTTTATACTTTGTGGGAGGCTAGTGAATGAAAAGCATTATTATGGAATGATTATAACTCTATTAAAACATGACATTAATTATGACATGGGAAATGGCAGATCAATTAGTTGTAATTGTAATTGCAGGTATGCAATTTCTACTGCAGAATGTTTGAGATAATGGAAAAAGAAAAATGTCAACAGAGTGGAAGCTCTTCCTTATCCATCCACACTTCTAGAAGTCACCATGCATCATACATGTTCAATCAATCAGACCTTATTTTCTGCATCAGATTTTTTTTTTCATGGCTGCCAGTGATGTATTTAGTACTTTATGCTATATCTAGCAACTTTAAGCACCAAGATGCAGCCAAGGACATACAGAGCTTTGCAATTTTGCAACATTAATGAATATACCCCAGAAGGCTTCCCAAGACCGTTGTTTACAAAGGTTAATAGTGGGCATTCCTGTAGTTAGTACTTCTAGAATTCAATTCATGTATTCAGTTATTTAGACAAAAATGCCAAACTTGAGATGCTTCATCTATTCTGGGCTTTATTTTGAAGCAGGATCTTTGCAGGCTTGATCCTCCCTACCTAGTGTAGTGTACTTGCAAATTTACTAGGGTATGACTCTAGCTATGCATGTATCAGTTAATATTAAAAGTCTAGTTTTAAAACGCAAATTGTTGTTAAGTTTAAATCTCATATTCTGTTTTGCCAAATTGAAATAGTTACTCTGGTTGGAAAGCTCTTTTGTGACTATGTCTTTGACTGGGAACTTTGAAATTTGTCACACAGTGGTGTTAAGAGGTAAGTAGAGGAGGAATTGTTGCTTCCATATACTTCTTACCAATTGCTGGGAATTTATCTGTTGAAATCTAGATAGATTTAGTCTTTCTTGAGCAGGTTAGAGGCATTAGCAGGGCTATTCTCACAGCTACATTTCAGGGTAGCCTCACGATTAATATCCTTGAATGGACCCTAGAAAATTTAGATTCTGTCCCTGTCACTTCCAAAGTTTTCTTCCAAGATACTAGTCACATCACTTTAAGAATGAACAATCCAGACAGAATTATTAGCCTCCATATCTTGCTTTCTGGGTTGCTCATCCTTTTCATTCCTAAGGCCTCTCAAGCAATAAATACCTTGTGTTGGCACGTTAGAATGGATGAGGAACTGCCCCTGTGTTAAGAGAGATGAGTGGAGGCAGAGAGACACATCAGATGTATATACCTGCTTATTTTGGGTACCCAGTTAGGACTGGATAACTTTTAAAGAACATTGTGTATTACATATGTTCAAAGCTTAGCTCCTAGGGACTACTTCCTTTGTATTTCTAGGCGAGGAAGTACGGGAACATCAGATTAAGGTCCCTGTGTGTAAGCACTGCAAAAATAAGAAATGCGTAATACGAAAAATCCGGCAGAAGCAATGTGACTGCTTCGGAAAACTTCGTTGGGGCTGGAATGGGTTTTGTTGGGGCCTAAAATTGACCATTCAGCTGTATTAATCTTGAAGTTATCTTTTCCTTTCTTGAAATGTTCTGCCTCGTTAAGTACACAACTTCCAGCCTCTGTAACAAATGAAACAGGGGCTCCACCTGCAAAGCCGTTTACTGCATGGCTCCCCTCCCCCAAACAGTTTTGACCTGTGCACTCAAGAGACAAGAGTGCCGAGGCAAAAGGCTGTATCATAATTCATTTGCAACAAAGGAGTTGTATCAAGGTTGCCCAGGAAGTTGTAATTATGACACTTCTTAACCTCCTAAGTTTGCTCTCATAGGTATAGGATGTTGTTAGCATTCCACAATCCATGTTATAAATGTGTATTTACCTAATGACTGGGAACAGAATAAAAAGCAAGAGTCCTTTCAAATACCTGATTTGGTGTTTTTTGAAAAGGAAATCAATGCAAATTAACGTGGAAAAAGATCCCTAGTAGCACATTCTTCCCTAGAGATCAGCTGACATGTTCTTAAAGTCGGGAGTTTGCAGAACAGCATAAGAGAATGTGTTGAATTAAAATTTCAAGGAAAAAAATAATTTATTGGAAATGTATTTATTTGCAGATTGCTTTTTTTTCCTTTCCTTTTTTAAACAACAGTTGGATACTCTATTGTACTTCTTGGAGGTAAGGTTTAGACACTTGGAGATGCTAGTATGAAGAAAAAAAGGAAATCTTAGCTGTCAGTGAAGAGTCAGTGCAGGTTTGCTTTTTCCAGGATGTTCTCCAGTGCATTGACCAGTGCAGCATTTCAAATGACACAACTCATGGTGCTTCTACTACTGTCTTTAATTATATTGGCTAATTTTTGCACAGTGCTTTGAAAATGTAAAGCGCTGTATGAGTGCTAAGTATTATTACTACAATTATTCCCCTGGGAGATTATTTCACAGACTAATCGACTTCACAGTTAAGAAATATTTCTTGATCGTAAGCCTAAATTTTTCCCTTTGATCAGGTCCATTCCCTTGCTCATAGCTACACCTCTTTGGCTCGTCCTAAACAATTCCTTGGTATTAATGTACCACCTCTAAATCTCTGCAGACAGTTCACATGTATACTCTTAGTCTGTCTGTGTGACTCGTTGTTGAGATCTTGCTTCATAAATCCTCCAGCTGCTTAATCTTTTCCTCAAATTCTCTCTANCCCTTTTTTTTTATGGTCAGGCTGCAAATAGTTGCAGTATTTTTTAACATAGTTTTATAAAATGCTCTGTGAAACAGAACTGACTCCATCCTTTTCCTGGATATGGTGCTTCAGTATGCACATCTCAAAACTGCCATCTCCTTACGGCCTTAAAGAAATTCTTTTACACAGCAGTACAACTGTTCTCAATGAAAATCTGGCTGGCATAAAAGCAGGAGGGGCAAGGGATAGGGGTTTGCTTTTGAGTTCAGTAGGTTTAAGAAGTCCCCCCTCCTCGTTTTTGGTTTTGCAGTTTTCCCGACTCTCACTTCTGTGGTTTAAAATGTTTCACCCTCTTGTTTCATGAGCTTGTCTTTGCTGCGTTGCTTCAGTGAAGGAGCATGGATTTTGTTCAGTAGTTAAGCTGCACTGCACTTTGTACTTGCTCTTAAAACACGTAAACACAAATCTGCTGCTGGATGGTATGACAGTAGAAAATAATAGCATCTGAGGGGGAAACTTGGGAAACCTGGACTTCAGAAGATTGCTATGAAAGGCAGAATTTTACTTTTCACTTACTTCCCATCTAGCTGATTTCCTCTATTCACTAATTCTGTCTGAAAGAAATCTGTAGTTAGCATAGAATTAATTTTGTAATATTATCTTTGTGAACAAAGGAAAACCTGAATGCCAAGTTAATATGAGCATATAGGCTGGAGACCATACATCTATTTTTCCTTTCAAAGCAGACAATATGATCTGAAAAATTGCCCTGCAGTCCCTGTTTTTCAGAGAAATGGATAAATATCCTCTAAATCTACAGTTACAGTAAGTGGCACTGGCTAATGATTTGATTTGAGGATTGAGAGCACAGTCTGGATTTACTCTTTGTGCATTAACGCAGGTCAAATGGACACAGGCTGCATTTTAAATCAGTAATGGAAGGCTGAAGCCTGCCTTAAACCAATCACATCAGCCTTACCCAAGACCGATTGATCCCGAGAGACTGAGCCCTGTGAGCATAGCTTTTATATGAATGGACTCTGTGCAGCCTGAAGTTTCATTCATAAAATGGATGCTGAAGGGGAAAAAAAAAAAAAAAAAAAAACAAACCCACACACGCCAAACCCTGGAATGTCCATTTATGCGGAGCTGAAGGGTGTAGTGTTCCCTCAGCTGCTGCTTTTGCCAGTTGCCTTAAAGTAATGATTAATGCTCCTTGGCCCTGCCTGCCTGTAACCTGACACCATTTATGGCCTTGGTGTGTTTCTAATGTATAGTGAATGAGAAGGCTACATTCTCAAATCAGAAACATAAACAGGAACTGGTTGGTCTGAATTCCATTCAAATATGTCACTTCAGCCGTGCAGTGTTTGTCCAACTTCGATTTTACAGGCAGGGGATGGGGCGGAGGAGAAAAAGCAACACAGACATTTTTGCAGTAAGATTACCAACAAAAGGAGTGAGGGAGAGAGAAAATACTGCTGTCTTTTGTTGAATTCAAAGGGAAGTGATGTTTAAAATACATTTTACAGTTACTGAGGTTAATAAAATACACGATTTTTAAAGTATGCTCAAAAGATCAGCTCCATGTGGAATTTCAATTCAGAGCTGAATGTATGAGCCTTTGTTTTCCTGTTCTGCTGTATAAAAAGTTACACATCGCCTAGACAGGCTGTTGACATCTGGTCTCAGAAAATGCATTAGATGTTGTCATAGATCTAAAAACCAAAGTTGTGGAAAGGAAGCTGTTTGCTTAAGGTTTTCTTTCTCTGTGTGTGTAATAATTCCACTTAGACATGAGCTGGTGGGGCTTTGTCAAGTGAGATGTAAGAAATTAAACTTAAAAAATATTAATTGGCTATTTTTTAGAAGGGAATGTATGTGTATCTTATGAGTGCACATACTTCTAGATATTTTTTTTTCCTAATTGTTGCTATGAAGGCTTGTGACAGACAAAATGAAGAACAGAACCTTCCATTCTGAATGTTTTTAAACGGCATAATGATTTGGGAAAAGAATACTTCATTTTTAGGTTGATTTTTAGAGAAGATAGTGACTCTATTTTCACCCATGTAACTTCAGTGCACCCACATTTTTCATGCTGAACCTGCTAATGAAAAAATAATCCTGACTTTTGTATTGCCAGGATTTTACCAATTTGTAGGTCTCCGTTGAAGTTACATAGGTTCTGCGGAAATAGTGCTTTTAGAGGTGGTTGAACTAAAACCTAATCCACCAGCATTTAAGTTGTGAAATATGCTCAAGCGATTCTTGTATAGGGAGATTGTCATTAGTTCTAGTATGTCTACCTGAATGTCTCTCTTTGGAGAGACATGCGAGTTTTAATCTAAATGTGTTCTGCAGGTTTACAAAATCATAGGTTTCATGATCAAAAAGAATCATTTGGTACTTCTCCCTGCAAAACACAGATCAAGGATTTTTCTTAGTGATGCCTGGTGCCACCTAAGCCACTTGTTGCAATCTAGTTTGAAGAATTGCCTTTCTTACCTAAAAACGCCTGTCCGTTTTCCAGTGATTTCAGTATTACTCTTCACCCTTGAGCTGGTCAGAGCTTCTCAGTAGTGGTAAACAGCTGCTTTCTACCATGAGGCTAAATGTGTTTCAGTGGTGGATGAAGGACTCCTTTGTAAAGAGTTTGTCAGTGCTCTTGGAAATCCATGAACAGAAAAGTTACTTGCAGTGTGATTGTGATGTTAGTAAGTTTGAGGCCAAAAGTATGATGCGTTCTAGCTCAAATATTTTATTTTAAAAAGGCTACCTTTGTCTCTTCACTTGTTAAAAAACTCTCCCACTGCACCAACCACGTCTCCACGTACCAGAGAAATGCTCTTGTTCCACAAGGAAGTACTTGGTGAAGCCTTGCAAGTCACTGAAGGGAGGACTGGCATACTTGCAGTGTGTGTAACACAGGGTCAGGCTGACATG
The DNA here is from genome assembly GCA_013389945.1 of Fregata magnificens. NCBI lineage: Eukaryota > Metazoa > Chordata > Aves > Suliformes > Fregatidae > Fregata > Fregata magnificens. The sequence continues at coordinate 48,900 of WAAD01000512.1, read as the reverse complement.
TGTGAGTGGCACCTGGGAGCTAGGTTGGTCCCAGCTACCCAAGGGGCTTGTGCATGCCCTTCTGTGCCTGGTAGCACAAAGGGAAAGAATCTGCATGTGCTGTATTTCTTGCCTGTGGGAGGACAAGTGGCACAGCATATTTAAGTCTGTTTGTAGATATACCAACTCTGAATTGCTGAAATAGGAGCCAAAGCCCGTGTAATTACTTTTCAGACCAAAAGGACAGTAGAGGAGGATATGGTGTAAGTTAAATTACAGGACTGGCCGTATCCACTGGGAACTGCTTCTGTTCTTAATATGACTTAGTTGGTAATAAAGTGTAAATCGGAGAAGTAAGCGGGCAAACAGTAAGAAGGTTCCAGTTTTAGTGTCATCACTTTATTTTATGCCTGTAGGGAAGGAGGCAAGTTTCACATATGAGTCAAGGTATTTGATGAATTCGAGTGACTTTGAGATGAATCTGAGTGGCTGGGTCAATGGGCCGAGGCCAGTTGTATAAGATTCAACAACACTCAGTGCCAGGTCCTGCACTTTGGTCACAACAACCCCATGCGATGCTACAGGCTTGGGGAAGAGTGGCTGGAAAGCTGCCTGGTGGAAAAGGACCTGGGGGTGTTGGTCAACAGCTGGCTGAGTATGAGCTGGCAGTGTGCCCAGGTGGCCAAGAAGGCCAGTAGCATCCTGGCTTGTATCAGAAACAGTGTGGCCAGCAGGACTAGGGAGGTGATCGTGCCCCTGTACTCAGCACTGGTGAGGCTGCACCTTGACTACTGTGTTCAGTTTTGGGCCCCTCACTACAAGAAGGACACTGAGGTGTTGGAGCGTGTCCAGAGAAGGGCAGCGAAGCTGGTGAAGGGTTTAGAGCACAAGTCTTACGAGGAGCAGCTGAGGGAACTGGAGTTGTTTAGTTTGGAGAAGAGGAGGCTAAGGGGAGACCTTATCACTCTCCACAACCACCTGAAAGGAGGTTTTAGCGAGGTGGGTGTTGGTCTGTTCTCCCAAGTAACTAGTGATAGGACAAGAGGAAACAGCCTCAAGTTGTGCCGGGGAGGTTTCATTCGGGTGTTAGGAAAAATTTCTTCACCGGAAGGGTTTTCAAGCATTGGAACAGGCTGCCCAGGGAAGTTGTTGAGTTACCATCCCTGGAGGTATTTAAAAGATGTGTAGATGTGGTGCTTAGGACATGGTTTAGTGGTAGACTTGGCAGTGTTAGGTTAACGGTTGGACTCGATGATCTTAAAGGTCTTTTCCAACCTAAATGATTCTACGATTCCATGATTCTATGACTTGTAAGCAGGCTCGGTGCACAAGGCAGCCGCTCACCTGTACGCTCTACCATACACGTGAGCTGCCATGCAGAGACCAAGGCCAGGCAGGTAGCTCAACTTCCTCACGTACCCTGTTTCAGATTGTATGCATCTTCTAAGCTTTGGTCTCCCATATCTCTGCATGTGCACATATGTAATGCAATACCTCTGTATTGCACTGTGCTTTGTCACATGCACATGAGCAGTGCCCTGGGCCTCCAATCTTCAGATGGTGTTGATAAAGTTAACTAAAAAGTAATTCAGAGTTAGAGTGTAATGTAACAACGTGTCCTTACTTAGGAAGGCTATGTAAGGTCAGAACCACAGGAACGGCTAAAGAATAAATCCTGGTTCAGGTTTCCAGTTCCTGCTTTCCGCTGCTTCATTCAGGAGAAGACAGTCACTTCATCCCATTGCCTGCAGCAGCTTCGTCTTCTCTGTGTCTCACCTGGCTAGGGGCGTGGGCTGAAATTCTGTTTGTTTCTGCACAGGGTGTGATTGTGGGTCTGAAACCTGGTCCTTATCTCTGAAAAACAATCGGAAAAGAGGATTTAAGGATTCCTTACTCGCTTTGAGTTATACAGGGCTGAGACAACCTAACCCTCTAAATTCTGATATGGTAATTAATATGAAATACTTCCTTACCAAGGGACCACTCAAGTGTCTTACTCGATAACGAAACCTAGAACCTGTGCCTGCTAAATTCAGTAGCAGATTTTTCTTGTCCTGTGGAAGTCTGTCTGGGCTTTTTCTGCTTTGATGTGTTTTGATTAAGGCACAGCAGAGCTTATTTCCAGTATTTTCCTCTGTGACATTCCCAGATGAGAACGCATTTCTGCAGTGTCTAGATTACACACAATTTAAAAATAACACCTACTGGGAAAAAGTGGTTTCAAACCAACATAATATAAGGCCATATTCATTGTTTGAAGACGACTGCTATGTTGCTGTTAGCAAGAATAGCAATGAAGAATGACCTCTAAGTGTTCCAAATCAGTAATAAAAGATAAATAAATTTTTTTTATGTCTCCATATTTTTAGTTAGTTTGGGGTTTTTTTAAATGGACTGTGCTGTTCTTGAGATGCTGTAACTTTACAATGTGAATTACTTCATTAAAAGTCTGAAATAAGCTTGTTGTGTGTCCTAAATCCAGACACATTTTTCTTCAAAGACTAAAAATTGCTAAAAGGTGATAGAATCGGGCACTTCAAACACTTGGATCCTGCCCCGGAAGTATTTTATGCCTAATTCTGTCTTATTTGTTGTCTTGAAACAATGCTTTAAGGAGAAGAAAACATATAATTGCTCTGTAATTTCTGCACTAAAATGTTTTCTTTTGAAGTAGCTCCGCTTAGCTAGTAAAAATACTTCTGGGCCTTAGTCAAGCATTTAGTACAATTTAAAACTGCAATGCTAAATTTCATTGGTTGGACTTTTTATTAGATAAGGTAGAAATGAAAGCAGCAGGCAATTTAATTAGCAGTAATTTTTCTGGGCAAGTCATTACTTTGATGAACTTCAGAGCAATGTTTATGGCTCCTAATTAACCATGTTAGTCATTTGATTGAATAATCACTTTGGAAATGTTTCTACAATTTGATTAGAGTCTGACCCACTCTGATAGTCATAAATTAACTGATAGCACTTTAGGATAACAAGACTGTAGTTACTTTACGAGAAATAAACTCTTCCTTGCTGTATTTTTCGGTCCTCTGTGGACTGTTTAAGCACAAGCTAACCAGAAGATTAAGTAATTGTTGGTACAAACAATGTTTGCCTTAAAAAGACTCCAGATGTTAATTATAATTGACTTAGGAGCATGGGAGATGAAACCCCAAATTGGCTAAGAACACAGCTTCTTGGATGCATGCATAATTCTTTATTCCGTATACTCTGCTGTATCACTTTGCAAGAATGGAGTTCATGAGTCAAAAAGGGTTTTGCTGCCAATACTAGTGAATTTTTACCTAAAATAGAAAATAGCATCTGTTTCAGTTCTCCAACTTCCTCTTTTTTTACGCAGATTTTTCCATTCTCCTTAAAATTCAATCTGCTTGGTAACATGAGTGATTCCTTGCAGGTGAACCATTACTTGTAGCCTTGACTTCTAGTCTACAGAGCTATACTTGACTCTGCTGATCACTGAATCACTGATTCCTGTGGTTGCTCAGAATAGCTGTCTGAGATGTTAGAGGTTCTCAAGGCCTGAGCAGGCAGGCACTGAGCATTTCATCGAAAGAGGAGGTAATGAAGAGTTCAGCACAGATGTGCCAGAGAGACCATGAACTGTTAGAGGAAACTTACTATTACTGCCCTGTGTTTCACGTGTTTTGTGAAGTCAGTGTAAAACCTCAATTTCTTATCCTGCCAAATCTTTGATACTCATCACTAGTCAGTGAACAGTGAAATTTGGAATCACAGTCTGAGAGAGTCTGTAGGCAGTGTTGGAAAAATAATGCCTGCTCTTTCGACCTCTGTTTGCATCTCTTAAAGAGTTACAAGTTACTGGTAGCAGATTGCATAGCTTAGGGTAGAAGTTTATCACAAGATCAAATAGGCTTTGTTAAGCAAGACTTTTGATATCCAAGAAGTGGGTTAAACATGGTCTAGAAGGGCAAACATTTATGGTGTATTTCTGTTTGCAAGTCCCCGTGCACAGGATATGGCTACCTGGGCACAGTGCAAGACACGGGGTAAAAATAGAAAGACATTTAAAGGACACCATTTTCATTAGTTCCGTTTGGTTTTTCTCATTCTTCTTGCAGATTTGAGTAGAGGTGGGGAATGGCAAATAAATGTCTGTATTACTTAGAATGTGCGCACTAATTTTTTTTTGTTTGTTTTTTGTTCTTTTAAGGGACGTTCTTTTTTTGGTTAGGGGTGTACAGGTGGAGAGTGAAATTGGTGCATCTGAATTCCTAGATTAAATGCTTAGCAATTGCAGAAAATTTCATTAACCCTTCAAATCCTTAACCAGAGTCTAAAAAGCAATATCGTACTCTAAATTCACTCTGATATTCCTTGAATTAATGTAGACTTTATAAGTCTCCAGTGTGATTGGCAGGCTTTTCTGTGTAATTGATTAAAAAAGTTAGGTCGAATTAGTTACACAGATAGATATACAAGCACAGGGTTTAAAATATTCGTACTGTTTTGTGTGGATTTTTTGGTCTGTGGATGGTCTAAAGTGTAATTGTCATCGGAGTCGGCTTTTAGCAAAGGTGATTACAATAAGGGTTTGAGTTCAAGTGCATATGTTAGATGGGATCTATGATCCTCACATCATGATCTTCTCCTCTGCCATGCCTTGCGCGTGCTGCTCTGAAATGCTAACTGTGTGTTGAAAGGTTCCCCCTCACTGTAACTTGCATCCTTTTGTTGCTCTTCTGCCTGCAGCCTGTCTCATTGATAACCTGCACACATTTAATTCCAGACAGTCTTTTGACCAGTATTGTCGTCTTCTCCTTTCAGAAGTGCCTAGCTGCCATTCCATTTACATGAGGCAAGAAGGCTTCCTGGCTCACCCAAACAGAACAGAAGTTAAGTTTTCTATTATGTATCGCTTTTGTATGAGAGAAACGTAAAAAATTAAAAAGCCTGGAGGGATTTGGGGTTCACTCGTTTAATCCTGCTGCTGGGAAGACTCGCATCATCTTTCTTTCCCTTCCCAGTCTTGAGTTTCTGATGCACTGATTTTTTCGTAGCTTCTTCTAGTGCCACAGGTTGATCAGGGTAGAAGCAATTTTATTATGAATTTACTCATTCTGCTTTTGAAGGCCTCTAGCAGTTGAAAGGAAGAGACGCTTAAAAATTTGTCCATTTTGCCCATTCTGCTCAAGTGATATTTTCCAGGCTATTGGTGTGACAGGCTCAGTTAACTGTTAAGTAATCCATTTTATACCTTAAAAAGTTTCCAGTGAAGGTTTTTGGCTTTTCCTTTTGTTACAATTTTTGTAATGTTTTGGTGCTCCTGAGGCCCAAATTGTACAGCCATGTGATATATACCAAAACTCTCAGTGACTTCAGTAGGGCAGAGCTTAGTTTATTGTCAAAATTAATAATTCTGAGTAAAAATACTTTGTATGTATTAAAAATAAGAAGGCCAACAGAACTAAGAAAAAATGACCACTGAAAGAGAGGTTCTACCCTCCACTCTCCTGGTTTGGTGTATCTTGTCAATATACGATTTTGTTGTTGTTGTTTCATTAAGGTTTATTTGTTTTCCTTCCAAGGGGCAAATATCACAAACATGAGGGAAATTGTTTTTGAGACTGATGAGAACTCAGACAGATTTATGAATCCAAGTCTTCTAGTAAGACTTCATTCACTAGTGAAAAGACACAACTGGAAAGATAACAAATCTGGCTAAAAGCCCAACTGCTTTTGGGGTGGAATAAAGACAGAAAATAGAAATAAAAGGTAGTATTCAACAAGGAGAGTGAAATGAGATGGAAATTTATAATAGTCTTGGTGTGTGAAATTATATGACGTATAGAAGCTTGATAAGGGAGATGAAAGACATCAGGGAAAAATCCACAAACTGCAGGGCTAAGGTCAACAGATTTGAGTTTTATTCACAGCCTAGATAGGGGGAAAACAATCTTAGCCACGTTATGCACTCATAAGTACTTGGAGGTGGTAAAATTGTTACGAATGACGTAGAAAAGCAGTGATGTTCGATAAATATTTGTTTTCTGTATTTGGAAATCAGTCAATGTGATTTTGTGGAATACAGGTCATGTCAAATCTGATTCTATTCTTTGCTGAGATTAAAAGTTTGATTGGTAAAGATACTTGTATCATATGGTTAGACTTTTTATGGCATTCAATTTGCCACTGCATTACATTCTGATTAAGAAGTTAGCACAAAGCAGTATCAATAAAGCACACATTAAATACATTAAGACCTGGCCAACTGACAGATCTAAAAGTGGCTGTCACTAGGCAATCATCTCTGAATTGATTGTTTCTATTGTAGTTCTGTAGGAATTGATATCAGGAGTGTTGCTATTCAACATTTTCAGTAAAGATACGGAACAAAGTTAATAGATAACTTTATGGCACAAAGATAGGGAGAGTGGTAAATAACGGGCAGGACAGGGCAGTCACACAAAGCAATTTGAATTGTTTGGTAATCTGGGCACATTAAACAAAATGTTTTTCTAATATGCTGAATGTAGACCAGGCCTGTGGAACTGGGAAACAGTATATTGGAAAAAGTTACTTTGGGATGGACCATGTCCTCCTTGGCTTCACAGTGGGAAACCAGCCCAACCAAACATTGCAACCGTATGGCAGAAAGGCCTTCTGTAATATTTGCACAGTCAAAAGGAGGGTCATAGGGAGGCAGGAGAGGACGAGATGTTGTATCTCGCCAGGTAGCACTGGTGAGGCCGATCCTCGCATGCAATACAGTTCTGGTTAAGCAAAACATTAAAATAATACTGAAAGGTAGGAGTGTGGACAGAAGAGAGTGCTAGAAAGAATGCAGGGTTGCAGAGAGTGTCTTTTAACGACAAAAATTAAATTTAACAGAATGATCTTGATTGGAAGAAACATCAAGGGGGTGACTTCTGTGAGTATGGGGAGGAAATACCAAGTAAGGCTTTTTTAGTCTTGCAGGGAGAAGACCCGCAGGAACTAACGGTTGAAAGTCAAAGCCATGCTAGTTCAAACAGGAAATGAGACAAACAAATTTTGGAATAAATCATAGAGAAAAATGGGTGCTTTTTCATTTTTGCAGGTGGAGATTAACAGTCTTTTGGGAATGCACACATTAATTAAACACCGCTGTACTGAGGCCAAAATGTTGCGATTGGGTGGTGTGTAGAGGATGTGGGATATTAATCTGATTCCTCTATGACTTAGTATTCCCTCTGGCATTAAGCCTATGATCTCTTCTTTCCCTATGCATCTTTTGTATAAACACCTCTCTCTTTTTAACTTACAGGCTGTATGTATGAAAAGGGACCTAGGCAGTTTTATGATGACACTTGCGTTGTTCCAGAGAAGTTTGATGGTATGTACGACACATCTCTCTCTCTTTTTCTTGTGTGGGGAGATGAAAAAGGAAGAGATGAGGGACGTTTCTCTGTTGCTGATCAAAAAAGCTTAGTAACATTCCAATTTAGGATTCCTTAACACACCATTTGCGGTGCGCCCAACCAAAGCTGACCTTTGTCTCTTGAAACCAAAGTCTCCTTTTCAATAAGATGTCGTTCGACTTTTGCCAGCAAAAGATGCTGTATCCAGAGTTGTGGCAGAGGAGCTCAGTTCCTGTACTGTTGAGAAGTAATAGGAGGATTTCCATTGCACTGATGATCACATACTGCTCTTTGTTAGAGATTTGATGAAAGCTGTTCTTATAATTAACAAAAACAGTGGAGAAAGCAGCAGCTTTCTTTTAACTGAGCAGTAAGCCTCTTGTCTCGTTGTCTGTGAAGTGATGAATTAGTGGGGAGTGAGTGTATACGGCATTTTGTGTTTGTGTCAGTGTATTTGCACTATGTTAAACATTGTACTAGTGGTTTATTTTTCAGTGGGATTGATAACAAATCAATGATCTTTTCACAACACTACCCATTACAACATATTTTTTTTCAAGAGGGATTCTGAGGTCAATTAAAATAAATGGCCCAAATTATCTTCAGTTACACCGATGTAAAATAAGTTTCCTGGTGTAACTCAGTTGATTTCAGATTTATTTCGTTATAGACAAACTAGATGGACTCAGTATTTCTTGCCGGTGACTCCGTTAATCTGCAACTTTGGGAAGTAATTTGGAGACCAATTACTTAAATTTGCTGGAGTGGCTTCTTTGTGTTAGTGTATGTATGTCCAGCTTTATCTAACAGGAAGGATTAGATACTTTCTGAGAAACTTGTGTACAGCTCTCTGACCACAGCTAAAAGTAGAGCTGGAGAACTCTTGGGGTTTTTCTCCTGCTTATTTTTTGTGTTTTCCCCTGAGAATCATTTACATGCATTACAAAAGTATTGCGTGTCCAAGCAGCATTTGTTGTGTTTGCTGAAGAGTGGCAGACTCTAAAATGAAAGTAATCCAAAGAATTACACATTCCTCAAATGGAGGTATCCCGTGCATCCCAGGATTGGTAAGGAATAGCAAGAAATAGAGGGTTTTAAATAATATTAGACCTAACTGAAGATTGCTCAATCCAGTATTGCATTGTCATTGGATTGACACATTCACTGAAAGGGTGATTTATTGAAAGTCTGCTTTATACCCTGGCTTTGAAATGTGTCCTTCCCGCCCCCCCTTTTTACAGCACATCATGTCAGGATTTTTTCTTCCCCCAAAATGATTGTGGACCTGATCTGTTTTCAGTATCAGTGGCAAATTCGTATTTACATTTATGGGAATGGGATCAGACCCTGTACTACAAGAAGTTAAAACTCTTCAGGAGTGGTGTTTGTCTGTGTCTTTCTTGAAAATCGTTTTTGTTTGTTTGGGTTTTGTACAGGGAAGGGAATGAAAATGGAAAAGAGATACAAATAAAGTAAAAGAAATAAATGTTTGGAAAAATTTATGTGCTTGCTAAGCAAGCAGTCTGCTGCTGGCTTCTATGACTGTCCATTGAGAGAACACCTTGTACTCTAGAAGACTGATGTTGTGATACAAATAGGTGTGTTTATACTTGTAGCATGATGACTTTTGAGGAAAAAATAGCAGATGTGTCATCATGTTTTGGCCAGTAAAGCAAAAGTGGGATAAGCCCAGGACTAGTTTTGATGTTTCAGAAGTAGATTCTCAGCTGCTTCATTTGAAGTCAAAGATCGGCACAGGCAAAGAATCTGATCCTCTGTAATACTGCACTTGCTATTTACGCATTGCTCAGCTATCATTGAAAGAAAAATCCTGTCCTTGAAAAAGAAGGCCTTTCAGGACTGGAACTTGAACCTCACATAAACCAAAAAGCCTTGTGTTGATTTATTTGTTTTCCACAGCTATTGGCTCAATTTTCTTTCCTCATTACAAAAGGAAGTGCTCCATTTTTAATATTATTATTCTTACTTTCACTGCACGGAGCCATTCTGTAACGGCCATCAGAGCATCCTAATGTTGTGGTTGAATGTAAAGTCCTGGCTTTCTGCACTAAACAGGTCACACTGCTTATTGGAGGGTATTGCTGTTCTGGTAGTTGAAATGAGGAGTTTTACCAGCATATCAAGGATTGCTGTCATCATGCGCAGAAAAAAATATTCTCTGCTTCAGCATCAGACCTTTCAGCTGTTGTTGTTTGCATGAGTTGTTCAGTATGAATATGATTTAAAAACAACAGAGACACTGTGTGTATGTCGCAGGATGGTTTTTCATTGGCAGTTTGCGGAACGGCTAGCAGAATATTATTATTGTTGTTTTTTAAAAGCTTCCTCTGGACTTGAAATTTTAGAAAAATTAACTTACTGCTTTTCAGGGGGAATACTAATCTAATATGTAGATATGAGTAAAAGTAATATGTGCTTATATGCAAGTCCAATATGCCACAGAGGAACTTGCATATCTGCAGGATTTGCCTACCTATACATAAAGCACATGCTGTTTAAATCCAAGTCAAATACTTTGTCAAATTTTCCTTAGAAGCATTTGCATGCAAAAGAAGTTTCACTCAATAGGGTTTTGCAGCTTTATGAAGCATACATTACATTTCCAAAACTGGGGCTTGTGCAAAGTATAGTACACAAATGCAGTTCTACAGACATCAGAGTTGCTTACAAAAATAGTTCATGCTCTTTCCGATGGCGGATATTGCAAAATGGTTTGCAAGCAAGATTTGCATGTATCAGAAGTAAACGGGGATAGGCTTAGGGAGACTTCCATAAATAATGACTGAATTCAGGTACTTTTTAGTATATGAATATGTTATTGTAAGAGTGTTTACAATTAGCAGCCGATGGGAATGTTGCATTTGTGGGTGGCTGGGTAGTAAGAATTCTTTCCCTCTGTTTTAGTAACCCTAATGATTGCTTTGCCGGTTTATCTGACAAGCTGAGTGATGATGCTTTTTGCACCTTGCTCATCTAACATTGTTGCTATTCTGTGCAGGTGATGTAAAACAGGAGCCAGGCATGTACCGCGAGGGACCCACGTATCAACGGCGAGGCTCGCTTCAGCTGTGGCAGTTTTTGGTAGCTCTTCTTGATGACCCATCAAACTCTCACTTCATAGCGTGGACTGGCCGAGGCATGGAATTCAAGCTGATTGAGCCAGAGGAGGTAGGTTAGATGGACAGCGTGCCCTGACATCCACTGCCCCATCCTGCAAATTTAATCGTGCTGCTTTGGATTTAGGCCTTGTTTTCCTTCAATATTTTGCTTCAGTAGCACTTCAGAAGGGTGACAGTAAGGACTGGCAAGGGAGGTGCTTCAGTTAGGACAGAGGTGTGGTTAAGTGTAGACTTGATTCCTAGTCCCACAAAATAATTAAAATATTGCAAGTACTAGAGTTACAAAATACTTGGCATTAGTTGTGGGGCCCAGATTTTTCAGAACCACTTTATGGATAGAGCTGTGTTCCAAAATCTTTTGAAAACTTGTCCCTGAATAGTCTTTCAACACCAGATATTCTTCAGTGTGAAGATGTGGGAACTTGGAACTTTTATGCTGTAGAGTGAAAGACCCCAAGTCTGACAGATGGCAAAAGACGAGGTTAAGAACATTAGGCAGTAAAATCCCATCAAAATTATATTAAACCCCCCTCCTTTTAGAGTTGTCTTCAGAGTCTTCCTGCATATCTGTATCGTTGGATTGTTAGTGCATGCTTAGGTCCTAGGCTTGCAAACACTTATGCACATGCACAGCTCCCCTGAACCATGAAGGACTCATGGGTAGATACAATTACTTGTATTCATGAAGATTTGCTGAAGCATGACTTAGTTCACTTGTGTGATAAACAGGAATAAATTGAATATTTTATTACATAAACTTTTTTTGACTAGGTAACATTAAATAATCTATCCTGTGTTCTAAACAGCCATGGAAACTGTTAGAAAATCGGTTGTGCATGAATTTTATTGTAATACTGATGTGGATGATTTGGTTAGGGTTGTCAAAAAGCAGTATCATCCTGGTTTACTTTTTTGCCCCTTGGACAGGCTTGGGTAATAGAGGAGACCGCAGCAAATTTTCTATCAGGATCCCCTCTGAATTAGAGCTGAGTAGGAAGGTTCGGGGGTGTAAGGCTGCTTCTGTGTTCCACCAGCTATTTCTGCCGTTTGCCATCCATCTGCTGGAATAAGCAATCTGAAAGCTTTCTTGCGTTTAAGTTACATCGTCGGCCAACAGCCCTAAGGGGATGATAGAGTAGCTGGGGGTGGAGACAGGACTGATGTCCCTTTCCTTCCCGACATGGTCTGGCTGAGGGGCAGGTTGCTGCAGGGACCCGTGTGCTGGCTCTGGTTTGTCCGAGCTTCCCCCACACTAGTGATAGTCACGGTGGCAGATCCTGGCATTGTGCATCTGAGGATTTGACCACAGAACAGTCTGAATCTCAGTCTGCGGCCTTGACAGGCTACATGGACTTCTTAGTTGTGTGGCCTGGCTCAGAACAGAGTGAAATCTTTGGAAAAGCTTTGGCTNCGCCCCAGTCTCAGTATTTTTTACCCTCTTAGTTTTAGTTTTGTCTTGTCTTTTAAGGTGTGTCCAAAGTTTTTCAAGATTGAGTAGAATTATTGAAAACTGGTTTCCAGCAGATGGTGCAAAGACTTTATAGATTTTATTAGCTAAGGAAGGGAAAGTAGCAAAACAAACCCCTAAGGTTTCCTTATTGTGTAATTCCCTGAAGAATTGGATATTCTGATTTAAGTTAACCAGATCATCTGCTTGTCTGTTGCTTTGTGGTTTTGAGCAGCACTGCATCCAAGATCTGGAGGAGGCCGGCTACTTGAAACTTGCTCGCTCCTGTCTGCGCTTAGGGTGTACAAAGGAGCCTAAGTTGTTTTCATATGAATGTCATGGATCTGACAGAATCTGTCAATTAAAATAAGAATAGCCTATGGGAAGTTGTGCACTTCTGTTGGTTGCCAAGTGTAAATTGAAGGGAACTCAAAGAGCTTGTTGGTTCAGCTGTGGCAGGTTAGGATGTCAATGGCGTGACTTTTCCATCCCATCCCTTTCTGGAGGTTTATGCCCTTGTAGAAAGGGTGACAACAAAAATGAATACGTATCAGCTCCTTGAGCACCGTCGTTCATTCAGAAAGTAGATAACTCTGAACTGTGGAGGCTAAGCATTGGATGTAGGTCCATTTATGCTGCCTTATCACAGGGGCAGTAACCTTCAGCAGGAAGGTGGGGTGTAAGGCTCGAAGCCTGAATCTCTTCCACAGAGCAAGACCTGATAAATGCTGGGTGGTTCAGGGACAGGAAGACTCGCTTACCAAGACTACTTCTGGACCTGCTGGCTTAATTAGGAATGTCAAAATACCACACAACATAGCATATTCTCCAGCATTATTTTGTTGTAGTTATCTTTGCTGTGTATTTATTTATTATGCAAGTCTGTTATGTTGGGGACTTTTAGGACTCTGATTAATGCAGAAAAAAACTTGGCAGGAATAAACAAAGAGTGATGTAGGCATGTGTTACAAAGATGAATAGGCAAATCAAGGTTATGCATCTGGGCCAAATCCACAGCTGGAATAAATTGACATGATTGGAGGTATGTTTCAATACAGCTATAACATAGCTAAAGTTAGCAGAGCCATGATACTTTACATAAGCCTGAAAAGCTGCACCACTGAAAGGAAATAATGCTTTAAAAAGAAATTTTAAAAATTATTGTCCAGATGGAGATCAAAGTAATGGATTTTGCTGTTGTTATTTAGTCCCGTTCAATTCTCAGTGCTATGTGTCATCTATGGGTTGCATCAAAAGGCTCCAGACACCTATGGGAACGTTTCATAGAGCAGTCTGCAGAGAAGCTGCTTGGCTACTCTCTCCTTTTTCCAGAGCTGTATGCATATGCACCTCTCAAACATTTTTATAAAATGTGCTTTAAAGAGTTCATCAGCTCTGACTTTTTTTCCCTCTGGTGACATGATAGTCATTTTTATAGCCAGTAATTGAAATGTCACCAACAGCTGATTATAATTTCGGGTGGGGAATAAGCAGTTAAGCTCTTTAAACAAAAGGTCTCTTTGTCCAGAACTACCTTTGGCAATAAAACAGGAAGCAGAAAGGCAAGTAGAAATCATAAGTCAGAGTAGAAGGGATATTGTTCTCTATGGAATGGCTTCACGAGTTGCTTGCAACTCCCTTTTTATTATTATTTTTAAGGGAAATTATACAACTGCAACTATGAAATTCCTGTCCCACTCTTCATACTACCATTTAGTTCTTCCAAGCGATTACCCTGCCTCCTCTGATAATTCATTTTCTTTGCTGAAGTAATATTTAAGACTAGTAGTTGGCTTTTGACTTGTATCTCCTAATAATCTCAACATTGCTGTCATTCCAAGTACAGTCTGTATTAGTTCATGAACTAAGTGCGTATGCATGTGTGTTTAATATAACTCAGTGTGCTGACAGTAAGGAAAACACAGGCATAGTACAATTATCCACAGTATCAAACTAAAGAAAAGTTTTCATCTTTCATGAAAGTTTTCTGGTAGAGCTTGATAAATATTTTTTGTGTATCATCTCTTTATATGGCTTTATTTTTTCATTGGTTTTCTGTATTAAAAACAAATAAAAAACCCCCAACCCTCCACCACATTTGCAAGTAAGTCAGTCTGCTTCAAGTTTAATGGATGACTGTGTGTCCAATTACAAATCGTAGTAGTACCTAAGAAATTCAGGTCATGGCAACCTCTTCTCTTGTGTTTACTCGTTGCACCTGCAGGGTTCCCCCTCCTCCGTCCCCAAATAAAGTATCTGATGATAAGATCTGCTTGTTAAATGCATTTAACAAATCAATGCTAATACATTTTTGTGGCAGGTGGCACGTCGCTGGGGGATTCAGAAAAATAGGCCAGCTATGAACTATGATAAACTTAGCCGATCACTTCGCTATTATTATGAAAAAGGAATCATGCAAAAGGTGAGTACCTAATTTTGTATTAAATTTCACCAGAGTGTTGCATGTTAATCCATGAGTCAGTTTATGAGGAGTACTTGTAACTGCATTGCTTAGGTACGTTTTTCATCTATTTATGCAAACATTAAGCTTTTTCACCTACCAGGTCCAGTATATGCATCAAGATATTTTTTTCTATGTAAAAAATGTCTGTGGTTTTAGTTCACACAATGCATGTCATGATTATAAGGAAAGAGGTATCATTCAAAAATATCCAAAAGAGCTTCCAGGCACCTGGGAAAGGCAAACAGTGGAGTATGGTATGCATAATGTTTTGCAGATCTAAATTAACTGCCCAGTGCTTGGGTACTCTGGTAAGTGCAAGATAGGGGAGAAAAATGGTACCAATTAACATACCAAATACTTTAATATTTTACCAATAGTGTTGTAATAATACAATTTTTAAGTGGAATTTAATATTTTATAATAGGCTGAATTATGAGAAATATTTAACAATAATTTATATAAAACAGTCTGGTCTTGCTGACAGTATTCAACCCATCCTTCTACTGTGGCTTGCTCATTTACATGTATGTTTTTAAATCTTGCTGTGTAGTACTATGTAGATTGACTGAGAAATCAATAGGAGAGACCTGTCTGCTGCATCTACAAACCTAGCAGGTGTGATCAAAGATCATAATGAACACCTTGTGCTGTAAAACCTGTTCCATATCTTTTCACATTAGTTTTGTGACCTGTGATGACTTAACATGTTTAAACCTGCCATTTGTCAATTCCATGAATGGAAACAATGCTCTTGGCTCAAGTTACTGGGCAACTTTTCCAGTAGGTTTTGTGAAGTCTCAGTTTGGAGTTGCCTGTTACAAGCTCTCTTGCTTTGATTGTGGGATCGTTGCAGTGCTCTCCTTTTTCGCTATCCAGGAGTAAACTTGGACAACTATCTGGGCTATGTTACTTGAGCAGCACAGTGCCTCATCCATTTTTGTGTGTCATGTAACTGTGCGTTGAGTCTTTGTAAAGTGGACTGGAGACTGGGTCCAGTCGGGGAGAAGCAGAAATGCTTGATTTTGCTGGGTGGTGCTTCAGGCAGAGGAGGTTGCAGGTTACAGCTCAGCTGCATAGGCAATTGTGCCGGCACAGTTCAAAGGCAGCACAAAGGCAAGAATAAGTAGCAAAGAGGGTGAAACAAGTTGAAAAGGTGGGGATGGGAATACCATAAGGCTGATAATGCTGCCCAACCCACACATCCATTTAATACAGAAAGTTTACAAGTACTTCTGACAGCTAGCTTGCTACCTCTTAAACTGCTACTTTATTATCTACAAGAATGTATTTAATGCACATTTTAAAAGCTAGTTTGGATCCTTATTTATCTGACATAGCAATGTTTGAGGTTTGCCCTGTGATTGCCCTATCTGGCCAGTTAACGTATATTAAAAACTAATGGTGGTTGTAGATGCATAGCAGGTTTCTTTACTGCAAGGTTTGTATGCACATTTTTTCCCCTTTTGGTTTAAGTTAAGCAATGATAACAAGTTATGCAAATGCCCAATTTCTGAATGCAGCCTTCAGTCTGTCAAACTTGCTGACATTAATTTGATGAAAAAAATTCTGCTGCAGATATAGCCTCCACCAAAACTTTACATTATTTGTAGAATAAATAAGCTGAAAATTTAAGGAGGTGCTTCGGACTATTTTGCATCCATAAGAATAGAGTTAAGTTGCAACACTTTTGCCACCTTCATTCACTCGATTCCAATGCTGTGCTAGCTGGAGTTGCAAGAAGCAGACAATATGATCTTTATTTTAAAATAATTTTAATAAACCGTGAGCATGCAACATGGTTCATGTTTTTTAACATAATTCTTTAAATAAGGTGCTTGAGAAGACACTATATTGACTTTTTTTTAAAAATAAGACAATAATTCTGTATTGTTTTTATGTTCTTCAGCTTTTAGGAAGATGAAGCACAGACTTCTGGTGCTATTTCTGAATAAAGGAAAAGTTCAGGATCTTTGGACAAATTGCCTCTCCATAAGCAAATCCAAATGTCCCAGCTTTGCATGAGCAATTGCTAAGTACATATTAGCCTACGTATTTGCTTACACTGTCCCTGTACAATCAGCATGCACTATAACTAAGTGCTTTTATACTTTAAGTATGAATCAATCTGCGTAAAGTGAAATTCAGACCTCTGTCATGCAACGTGATTCTTTTTTCCACTTTGCATACAGAGTGTTGGACTTAGTCATTTTGTTTTGCCACTGTAGTGACAATGTGTTTACATTTTGCAATAAGAACAGTTCCATTTGTGATTAAGTATAGGAAACAATCACAAACAAAAGTTTGGAAGTAGAATACCTAGTCCATCTTCCACAAGGATATCATGTGTGGCAAAACCAAGAGCACAGTCTGCTTCTGCAGATTCCTGTTGTCTTTGCTAGGTCACTGCCTTACCAGTTCTGCTGCTGCATTATTAATTGTGTAATGAAGGTGAGTTCTTTGCAAGACTACTGATCTTGAAGTTGCAAAACCACAAGGCCTTACGCTGCGCTTTTTTGTCCTTTCTGTTGTCCTAAGGTGGCTGGAGAAAGATACGTCTACAAGTTTGTTTGCGACCCTGAAGCGCTTTTCTCCATGGCTTTTCCAGACAACCAGCGCCCCTTACTGAAGACTGACATGGAGCGCCACATCAATGAGGAGGACACTGTACCTCTGTCCCACTTTGATGAGAGCATGGTCTACATGCAGGACGGTGGCTGCTGCAACACCCACCCCTATAATGAAGGCTATGTCTATTAACAACAGTGACAGTAAAGGGGATGCTTCCCCCCTCCCTTAGGCTTCTCCTCTTTCACAAGACCCAGAGGAAAGCTGAATCGACTTCAGTTTGTTTTTTAAATAGTACACTAAAAGGGGCTTTTCCTGTTGCATTACTCCTATGGTCTGCCATGGACAGCGCACTTTATTTGAAAGGGGAGGGTTGGAACCTTAAACGTTATTCTGTGTAACAGGAGGAAATGGGTGGGTTTGCTTTTTACTTAAGTTTGGGAAGGGAACATACAGGTTTTAAGTACAAAAAAAACTATATCATGTCTGTTTTGTTTCATATCAGCATAAAATATTGTACATTTTCTCTGGGTATCCGTAGTACAGTTAATTCTCATTGTGCAAAATAACCACTTGGAGATGATATCAGCACAGCATGCCTAGGGCATTTGTTTCTTGCCATTCTTGTCTTTCTGCAGTTATAAAAGACAAGCAAAGCATATACCACAGCATTTAATTTAGAAGCTTGCAGTGGCAGACCTTGCACCTTGCCTCTGAAAACAACCAGATATCTTGAGATTTTTCTTCTTCTTCTTTTTTTTTTTTTTTTTTTTTTTTTTTTTTTTTTTTTTTTTTGGCCTCAAAAAACATCCTGTTTAGTGACAAGAGTGGCCATAAATACAATGACCAAGCAAAATGCCTGACTTCAGACTGCAAGCCACATGCCGTATCTGGTGCCACATTGCTACGCATATGTGGCCCATGCTATGGCTTAGACCTTTCAAGATCCATTTGAGAGTACTAATTACATGTGGTAGGCTTTCTGATGATCATGTCAGCATTAAATACAGGATCATGATCGGGAGGGAGAAAACGTTTTGTATCCTTCCATTTCCTTTGGAACATAAATAAGTTATTTAATCAATAGGAATTAACTGTACTAAGTCACATATCTAACTATGCTGTTTAGACACAGCAAGCACTCCTTGAGAAAAATATCCAATACACTAAATAGGTACTTTAGTAATTTTTAGACACGGTACCCATTAATATGCATTTAAACCTTTTACTGCTGTGTTATGTTGATAACATATATAAATACTAGATAATGCTAATGCTTCTGCTGCTGTCTTTTTCTGTAATATTCTCTTTGATGCTGAATTTACTATGACCATTT
The DNA here is from genome assembly GCA_013389945.1 of Fregata magnificens. Lineage (NCBI taxonomy): Eukaryota > Metazoa > Chordata > Aves > Suliformes > Fregatidae > Fregata > Fregata magnificens. Next base: position 30,596 of record WAAD01000512.1, on the reverse strand, counting down.
ATAAGCGATGCTGTAACTACAGGTAGCATTTCAGGACAAAATAGATGACTTGAACCATTTATTGCTTAGAAAATAGCTTACGCCATAGCTGTGCTATAAGCAGCTTTTATGCGCATCCAGAAATGACTAGTAAGCTTCAGCTTGCTGAGGAAAGCTCTGCAGAACCTTTTGTAATTTTCGGTGGAATGGAGACTTAGACGAACTGTCAAAGAATACCATGAAGTCGCTGTATGACGTTGTAGTGCTGGCACTGATGTTACCAATCAACTTGTTTTGGACACTAAATGTAAATGTGATCAGATATGCTCGGAAGACAATTTGAATTTTGAGGGGGTTTTTTTTGTTGTTGTTATTTTTTCAAATTGTTTTATTTTTTGAGAGGGGTAGTCTTGAACACAAGCCACACGCTATTCTGTATGTAAAATGAAAAAAAAAAAAAAAAACCCAGCCCTGACTAAAACCCAAAAGTTTTAAATATTTATGAGCACCTTTTCTGAAATATAGTATTTCCTAGTTTGAAGGGAGGAGGAGGGGGTAAGATCTGGATTTCTTTTTTTTGCCCAGTGAAATTTAAATAGGTGTTATATGGAGTACCTCATTTTCCTCTAGTCCTAAGAAGCAGGAGGAAAATGAATGCCAAACCATAAAACAACAAGAGTAATTTTCCTCATAATGGATGGATTTCAAAGACGATCCTAGGTGGTGGGTTAATTTTCCATCCTCTGTCAGTTAAGACACTAGTTAAGCTATGGATATTTTAAGATGCAGTTAATCAAAAGTAAAGTAGTAGTGGTCACTAGAAGCCACAGGTGCATAAAAAACATTTGGGCAGGTATTTAATTTACTCAGATCCATAAGACAACATATTTTATGGGAGTGTATATATGCCTTAATATGTCACCTAGTTCTGTCATCCGTAAGTCTCAATGGCACTTAAATTTTCGGTGATCAACCCAGAATCAGAAGTCTAAAATTGCAGAATTAGCAAAAAGGAAAGGGAAAAGGTTGAGTAAGATTGTTTAAAAAAATGTGGTTTCCATTGAAATAAGGTTCAAATGAAACATGCTTTGATGAAAAGTCCTTGGATTGGTTTTGGTTCTTTAATGTCAGCATGGAGCGCCTCTTGCCTGTGGCAGGATGTGGGTATTTGGGAAAGGGGTTGGACAAAAAAGGAAAAAAAAAAAAGGAGGAAAAAAAAAAGAGGAAAAAAAATGCATCAAATGTGTAATATTTAAGAAGAAAAATATATATATATATCTGTATATGGTAGTGACTCACTGAACAAAACAAGCAATCAGACCAACATTACATGATCTCTCAGCAGAAGATATAAAAGTCTTTCACTGAACTGATTAACCCTTTTTAAAATGTACCTAAGAGGTTTATTTAAAGTCTGTTTTTATTCCACTTTTTTGTTTGTTTGGGTTTTTTTTTTTTGTTTGTTTGGGGTTTTCAGGTAGAATAATAAATCTGGCAGCTGATTTCTGCAAGATTGTTGTGTATTGGATTCCTAACCATTTGGACTGGAGAGGCCCCTACAGTAAGGTGGTTCTTTTGGAAGAGGAGATGATGGTCTGTTCCCAGTGCCTAGAATGGCTTCCTGCAAAATGTAACAAAAAAAAAAAAAAGTGAGCAGTATGTACAATTCATGTGTATGTATATATGAGTTATAGCCAGGAGTTAGATTACCAAAGCATCGTATTTGACTGACAAAAGGGAGGAGGATGGTCTATGTAAATTTAGAGAAAGATTGATTCCAACTAATAACACATTTTCACAGGGCATTTTAATACCCGAACGAATTTGAATGTGGGGTGTTTGGGGCTGAGGTGGGGGTGCCGGGTTTTCGTTTGATTGGTTGGGATTTTTTTGGTTTTGTTTTCAAGCTGTGCCACAAGTGAAGGGAAAACGTAGGCTTCACCTGTGCTTATAGGAGGAGCCGTAATGGAGTTAGCTTGTGTGTGTTTCCTTGTGCGTCTTTTTGCTGCCCAGAGCAGTGGCCAGCCCAGGGTAGTGCTACTGTGAAGCAAATCCAGGAGGCATCACTGCAACACACGTGCACTGTGGTGTACGGTTGTAGGTGCTCAGGTTTCCTCTGCAGTGACGGTTCAGTTGCACCAGTAGCTGATCAGAAGTGAAATAAAGACTTGGCAGATCCCCTCAGAATCCATTTGAGAGAGTTAAGATTACAGGTTTAGGGCAATGCACAAATTTTGCTTTAGGGATATGACTTTCCATGACAGAGAGCCTAAGCCTTTTCTCTCCAAGGTCACACCAGTCTAATTTTCCCACACACCAACTACAGTGCAAATCTTAATATTACATTCTCTGAAAGCATGAATTTCATATGCTTGTCAGACCAAATCTCCCTGCCTTACTTACAGTTGGCTGCTGTGGTAACTAGGGGAAATCGGGATACAGGAACATTGAGGATTGTTTTCTCCAGTATTTCCCTGGGAAGAGCCCTTTGCTCAGAATCTTTTCGGCTTTGGGATTCTCTGGTACCTGGGACTATTCCCCAGGGATTAGTGCTTAGCCTTTTATTGCCCTTGACAGCTGACTGCTTTGGGCTGCAAGTCCATCTTCACAGGACAATATCATCTAGTAAATATTTTTGCCTTGTTTGTGGTTTTTTGCTTGTTTGTTTTTAATAGCAGGAAATAGATCAATGTGTGCAAAAGGTATTATGAGGAAATCTTTGAATTGTTAATAGCTGTACTTTCTCTTCTGAAGAGCATTAGCTTCAGTTCACATACTACGGGTAATGGCACCCATGAACAGCCCTATTCAGTGCTCACATTAATAGCACTGAGGACTTTTTCAAATAATCTCCTTCAAAGATGTTTTGGGAGTCCTAATTAATATGGTATCTTACACCCTAAGAATCATCATTCTGAAATACCCCACTTCTATCTAGCTGTAACAGCCTAGGAGATTAATTTCTCAGTTCGCTGGGGGTTTTTTTGTTGTTGTTGTGTGTTCAGAGGCTACTCTGCTTGGAAAGGAGGTAGCAGCTGGGAGCAGGTACCTGTGCCTCAGAAACTCCAGCTCAAAGTCCCCTGCATTTTGCTAAGATACCACGCTGAGAACTGGAGCAGCTGCAATACATAACTGAGCCCTGCTCTCCTTGTTCTCTTACGGAAGAGGGAACTGTAGTGCATCATTTTCTGTTGCTTGTGCTACAGGAGTGGTAATCTCTGGCAGAGCAGAGGGATGGAAAGCCAGGGGCAGTAACACTTTAAAACTACAAGATTACTGAGAGGATGTCTGTCAGATCCCTAAGAATCATAAATGCATCAGCAAAGCGCTGTACCTTGCCACCCAGCTTTCATGACTGCGTAGGTAGGTAAAGTTAACTTCATCTTGTACTTCAGGAGGTTGAAATATTGTTTTCCCCATTGAACACCAATTTAATTTCTGTGGGAAGGAAATAGCTGTGCCATGTATGTAATAGTCTGAAAATGCCTATGAAGAGTCTCGTTGACATTTTCCCAAAGAACTATTTTTGTGTGAAAATGACACAACAAACATCACCAAAAGAAGGGGTAAATAAACTTCAAGAAGGTATCCGTACATCATGTTCTCCAAAACTGTAGCGTTATTTACCCTAGAAATGTATCATGTCTTTAATACTGCTGCAGTATTCTCCTTATTACATACTTTCATTGGACTGACCTCAAAAAATACACAGCATACCCTGAAGTTTTTTTGGGAAATGAGCTTCCTGCTGTTAATAGAGGTTACAGGAAGGTACTCCTGAGGCAGGCTCACAATCAAGCATTTGGATCTGGTAGGACGTAATTCTGTGTCTTTGCTCTTGCAAAGCTCTATGGGCATTTGTGCCCATGTGCATGCTTTTTAGTTCTGCAGTAGAGAGGCAATTACAGCCATTGGTTGGTTTTTGGGTTTTGGTTTTGATGAGTATTTTTGGTTAGTTTATGAGTATCTATGATTTGTTTTGTTTTGGAAGAAATGTCTCTATCTCTTTCTGCACTCCAGGTAACCAGGTAGATACGTGGGGTCCAAAATAGCATTTTTGCTGTGTAATCTACAGTACAGGCTATGGCAGTTCCTTCTGCTGCCCTAAAAAGGAAAGAGTAGAGGTGATTTCACTGTTTTCTTTCCCCCTCCCTTCCGTGATAGGACCCAGCTGATCTATCTGAAGATAGTTTAAACCAATTCTTCACTCACCCAAGGTATTTTAGTGAACAGTGTGCTTGTTTGTTAGTTCAGTGGCACTTTGTAGAAGCTCAGGTACAGAGGGTTGAGTGTTTTACATGTATTGCAAAGGGCTCTCTATGGTGGATTTCAGTCAAAGCCTTGCATGGGTAGTGGCATATGGCTGCACGACCTAAATAAAGGCAGAAGGAGGTGTTCTTGTAGCTCCTCAGACCTTGAGACATTTGCTGAAACGCAGTTAAGGCTGCTGCCTGGCCAGGAGCCTTCCAGGGGTGAGCCTGCCCTGGAAGACCTGGTGAGGAGCTCTGTGTGCATGTAGAAAGCCAGAGAGACCGTGATCCCAGCATGCCTGGGTGAGGCACGGAGATGGGAAAAAGTCTGTCAGGGGCAATCTGGCCCTACTAACTAGCTAATCCAGAGCTGATTAGTACAGGAAGGAGGAGGTTATATGACCGATACAGTAAATCACAGAGATAATTGTTTGAAGGACATGCTGCAGGAGAATCATAAGAAATGATGGAAAGTAATAAACTCTGTAAACAGCAGTGATTTTTAAGACCCCAGTGCTCGTGGGAGTGCTTCAGGAAAAGGAAGAGAGAAAGTAAAACACAGAAAGGGACAATAATATTAGATGAGAACCACAGGAGTCAAATCATGAACTGCATTAGGGGACCTGGAAGATTGCAGTGTTTTAGATAAGGAAGGGACTAAGATAAGTGCAGAGTCAGTAAACTGAGATAAGAGCAAAAGAGAGAAGGTAATTGGAGGCAGTGCACTTTGTGCTGGTCAGTGGGCCAAATGTGTTAGGCTGACAGAGCTGCACCAGGGATCTGTTTGGCCCTGGTAGTATATCCCTAAGGACAGGAATATCAGAACTGACTTTGGAGTGATTGTTGATAATTTAGTGAAACCATCTGCACAGTGTTTGGTAGCTGTTAAGAGAGCAAACAAGATATTGGAATATGCAGAGAGTGTTCTGGGCTATAAATGTAGTGACTTTATTGCCCCACTATATTTAAAAAAAAAAAAAAAAAAAAAAACACCAAAAAAAACCCCAACCAAACCAAAAAAAAAACCTTACAGGGTAATGGGTCAGATTGTGGGTTGGTGTAAATCAGCTTGGTTTCCTTGAAGTCAGCTAAGTATCTTTATGCTAGCAGAGTCTGTGGCCTGTTTTTAGTAACGTGTATGCCTATCTATCTAGTGTGGTATATACACAGGACACATTTACTTGTTACATTATTCAGAAGGATATACAAATGATCAAGACCTGGGGCATAGCATGAGACCAATAATAAAAGGTGAAATTAAACAAAAATGTTTGTGTTCTGAATTCTACTAATATAGCCAACTCGTTCCATTTTTGTATAAAGCTCTCTGCTGGAGCTCTATACATCCCTTTAATTCTTACAGTGGTCTGTTGTGACCAATGCTGGCAGACTGTATGTGCTGGAGTCCCTGCTACAGGTGGCTCAGCACTGGTCTCTGCAAAGGTGGCTAGGATTTGTAGGGTCAGGCTGCCTTCCCAGCTGTTCACGAAGATCATGTGGACATTGAGAAGTGCTAAGGAGTGCACTAAGCTTCCAGCCATTCTCGGGACTAGCAAATTTCAGATACATTGTAGATTTAGCCACAAAGGCTAGACTTGCAAAGGAATTTCAGCCACTGCTCTGCTCCGTATTACAAGACTCTGTGAGCCTAGCCACAAGTATTTAGGATACCTAAGGGCCTCCACAAAATCTTTCAAAAGCTGATCAGCCGAACCAGGGCTTCTCTGCTTCCTGCAGGAATGAAATGTGGCAAAGACAAAATGAGTGAAGATCTAGATCTGCATCTACAGAGAAATAAAATGAAGAACACCTTTGTGTTATTTCAGAGTTTCAGCGTGGCACTGCAGGAGGGAGTTCATAGGAGCTGAGGCAGTCAAGCATTTCCTTGGAGCCCAGAATAGATGCCTACTGTTAGTTTTGTGCAGTGCATGCATATGCCTGCTCAGTATTCAAGCTTTCATGAATTTGTTTTTTGGTGTTTAATTCTTCCTAATACGTAGGGGAATACTCTGCTCAGTAACGTTATCTATTAGACGCTCTAATGCTCTACTTTATAGTACGTAAAGTTTCTTTGTGAATCTAGCCTTAATGACTGAAGAAGCACTGCCACATAAGGAAAGGTCAGTTCCTGGAACTGTGCAATCCATTAAACTGAGTAGTTTCTATGATCATGATGTAGCCTTGGGTAAGTGATGTAACGTGGCTGTGGCAAAACCAGTCCTTGAACCTCAACTTGACTTATTAACGCTTTATGCCAGCTAAATGCCAGGAAAGCAGCTCCACACATCATGTAACCTTCTCTTGCCCCTCTGACCACTTCTGCAGTTCTGATCCCCGCATCTAAGGTTATGGGAGGCCTAGGAAGATATTGAAAGACATCATAAGAATAAGCAAAGGTTACAAATGGCTTTTGTATTAGCAGGAACTTAAAAGGATTCAACTTGGCACAGACAGGGGAGAAGGAATAAAATCAAGGTTTATAACATCATGAATTGTTTGGAGAAGAATAGGGAATCAAAATTTACTGAGTCTCATAACAAGAATTTGGGGGGGGCAACAGAAAAGAAAAAGCAGTTGAGGCATTTAAAAAACATTAAGGCAGTACTTTATCACACAGCACAATCATTAATTTGTAGCATTTATTGATGTAAGCTGTTTTGGGTGGCACAAGTCTTAAACGAATTAAGAAAAATTGCTTAGACAAATCCATAGAAGAAATGGCCAACAGCGATTCTCGACTATGATGATGAAGTTGAACTCTCCAAATAGGGAAGTGCCCTAATACAAAGACTGTCAGGCCTTCAGAGGACATGCCAGAGTCACCCTCTTCCCATACCCTCTTTCTAAACCCTGATGCTGGTCTGTCCTGGGATGGATGGACCTTTGGCTACAGGTGACTTGGTATCTCCTGGAAGTGAGTATTATTTGAAATGAAGGCACAAAGATCTGGTGGCACAAGGTAGTGTTCTGTATCCTGCATTTTGTTTGGGTCCTGTGGTTGAACTAAAAAGGATAACTGGCTTAAGTCGTTTGGGTGTTTTTACACTAAATCTGTAAATTTGAACCTGGAAACCTTTGCCTCTAGGATTTGTTTTCCTTGCTAACAAACACACCCTTTACAAAGAGCTATTGTCAACTCGCGCGTGATTACTAAGCTGCTGACATTGGGATCGGAGTTATTTTTAAAGGGAGAAAAGAAACATTGCTGCATTTGTGTTTAACTGGGAACTGCATGTTTTTCAAAAAAGAAGAAACAAACAAACAAAAAAAATTTGACCAATTAGTGAGCAATATGCCCATTTTATATCCCTGCCACTTAACACCTAACATTTCACCATGAAGTTTTCTCTCTGTGTGGCATTTTTGCATATAGCAAGCTTAGGCTATTTAGTAACATATAGGGTTGAAGCAGGACTCAGAAGTTATAACCCCCCAAAATAAGGAGAGAGAGAAAATCACACTAATGAATGTCTTTCCCTTCTCATATTGCCTCTAACTCTATCAATAACATATTCCATAATGCTCTAAATTCCGTCCTTAACAGATAACATTAAGCAGTACACATCCTAATTTTATCAGACTTGGACTCTTGCTTAAAACCTTAGGTGACTTCATGCATTTATATCAATTCTATCAACAGACTGGTGCATCTGACTCTGAAAGCAGGTGCGGATCCACACAGAGATTTCTCAAGACAAGATGGTTTGGATTATGATGGGATGGCTATGACAAACACAGACAGCAAGAGACCCGAATCTCTCATGTAAAATAATAGAAAAAGCTCTGGGAATACTGTGTATGTGGTGTCTTCAGTTAGTAATATTTTTGGAAGACAAAAGGCAGGTTTATTTGGCTGATTTGTGTTACTTGGGGATGACCCTGTGCGTAAACTGTAATGGGAAGTCAGTATTTCTGAAAATTTATGTGAGAGGATTTAGCTATAGAAGCATGACCTGCTGACTCATTGTCCCAAAATGGTATCAGTCTAAAATATCATTGCAAGTGTGAGCTGAATTCTCTTACAAGCCCTCAATGGGACAGACAGCAGCTCCGTACATTAGGATGACAGGGTGTCACATATGGCTGTATCTGGTAGGGAAGAGCAAAGAAAGAATCCTGAGACCATTAAGCATAAGAGAAGAAGATTATAGCTCTCAGTCTTGCTGCAAATTGTCAACTGCAAGCTGTAAATTGTAAGTCATGAGAAGTAAAAATTAGCTTAGAATGACTTGCTCAGACACCTTTAATTCTGGGGCATCGGATGAATTCAGCTTCTGTTGGACTGCACACCCAGGATCCCCTTTCTGTCTAGAGGTGTAAGTAACTCAAGCCAATGGATTTTTGCACTATATGAAGTGGTCTCAAATTTGCTAAGAAAAAGTCCATCTAGAATGTTCAGCCAGATGTGTTAAAGAAAAAGTCACCATGTTAAAAAAATGCACTTCTATATTGATAAGATAAAAAAATGGGAATCAGTACATAGACAGCAACATTATTGCTTAAGAAAAGGATCCAGAGGGGCATATATACATAGCAAAAAGGACACTGAGAAAAGCAAGCCAGTCCAATGTCTCAGGTTTTTAACGTTTATAAGGGTATGGGGTAGCTTCCCTTTTTTGCATGACCCTGCTTTACAAGGGAAAAATAAGCTTCCCCTTAAAAATTAATAGCTATCAAACTTCCTAATCTTTTTCTTTATTCTTATTGTTGAAAGATGAAATTCAGATTTAAAGTTGAAGCTTGTAACCCACTCTTTACTGAATGCAGTTGTTGCTATGCCATAATTATAGAATACATCATGGAGCAATGCGGTATAATGTTTTTATTGACATAGATGTGAAGGAGATGTATTACCGTGCCCGAGCTGCTTGTTATTGCCATGCTCTTTATTTGCGAAGGCAGAAGTACATTTTACAGCTCCTACCCCCAAAATAAAGAAGGTTTTTATAGCAACATTCCCAGGCATCTTTTATTTTCTCTGAACCTCATATGCTGAAAAAAAAGAGGGAAAACTATTCTTCATATGTTTAGAAATTTTTGAATAATGGCACAGGCTTAATCATTTATCTGCATGTGAAGTTAATGACTGTGATGGAAAGTCTCAAGTTGTGACAAAGGATTTGAAAGGGACATCAAGGTAGAGTGTCTTAGAGAAGCAGCACAGATTTGTTAGCTAATATTTGTGCACTCACACACATATTCAAAGTGCTTCTTTCAAGAAAAGTTATCAATGGTTTCAGACATTTATAAGATAGAAGTTGATGGTTGCTCTCTTGCCTAAACTACTTTTAGAAGCTGAGCTAATGTGGTTGAATCTATCTCAAGTTGTTTTCTTGCTCTGTTTTGTTGAGACAATGAAAATTATCTTGGATTTCTCTTGTCATGGGTTTCTCTGGGCCCAAGTTGTCTGAGGAAATCTAGAAGTTACTCAGCAGTAGGCCTGTCCAAACCTTTTGCAGTTGTGTTCTGGCTGTGGAAGTGGAGAGAAAGGCAATACGAAGAAAGAAACCTTCCACCTTCCAAAAATTCAGCTTTTGAAACTTTTTTATATTGTACTGTCATCATCTATTTTCTATGGAAAGACTCAGAAATAACCACCTTATGTTATAAATTTATCACGATAAGGCTATAGGAAGCTCTAAAAATGCCTTGAGAATGTAGGCTTTGAGGACTTAAAATTGTGTTTTCCCTATCTGAAAATCTCAGGGTCTAAAAGCTTACTAAGATGTCAGTTATCATATTCTGAATGGTTTTCTAGATGTAGAAAACTGTTTTTAAGGAGGATCTGAGCTTTAACCAAATTAGTCTATTGTGATCATTAGTCTGTTGTAATTTTGGAAGGAAACTCCAGATTTTGTGGGAAAAGGAGGAAAACTATTAGAAAAGAAAAGAAAGGAAGATTAGGTTTTTCAGGGTGCTGGAATGTGAGGCTGCCCAATGGAGCAGGAAAAAGAAAGTTAAAAATGCATGGATAATTACAGTTGACATATAGCTTTGTGATTTACTACATGGATACTATTCATGTACATAGACTCTATAGGCACTTTATATAATAGCCATGTAATTAATGTATACATTATTAATATATAAGTGCTTCTATTAAGAGATGTCATTAATGATCCTGCCATCCTGAAGCTGTAAGATACAACTTAGTGTGATCCCCATAAGACATTTGTTCCGGTTGGTCAGAATTAGACAAAAAAGCTGGAGTAAATTCTTCCCAGTACATAAAAATCTACTAATAAAACTGTATGATATTTCAGAAGCAGCTAGTCTCATTGCCCTGGAAAGGGAGCACACAGGCTGATTTTTGGTGAGGCAGGTAAAAAAGATATGGAAGTGAATCAGGGAGCACTTAAACTGACAACAGTCAGATCTCTAAGAACAGACTAGAGGAAGAACTGCACTGATATTCAGAGTAAAAAATATAAAACTTTTTGTTTCTCCTTTGCCCGGTTTCAGAACGCATGTGGAAATTAGAAAAGGACTGAGAAGCAGTTCTGAGGGGAAGAACATTTAACAGATTCCTGTTACTCCCATAAGATAATCAACTTATTTGCTGCAAGTTTCTGCATAACAACAGAAAAATTTTCAGCTTCCCCTGAGAACTGTAAAACAGAATGTGTTCACAAGACTTCAAGGAAAAGAATAACAATTAGTGAGTTTAAGGTTAAGTATAATAATTACGACAGGTAGCAGAGACTTTAGGATTGCAAATATAAGTGAGTCTGCCAAAAGAATTTTGAGAGAAGAATATTTAGGCACAATGATTTAATGTACGCAGTTCAGATGCTTTCTCTGAATCTGCCTTAAGGTCTACAAACTTGATGTCCCTCTGCCTTTTTGTTATACCCATACGTGATGTATGGTTTCCTGAATGTGTGAACATTCTCTGGTCAGCTGGAATCCTGAACTGTGAAGGATTGGACATTAAGGGCCAAACACAATCTGAAGCACCAGTTTTTGTCAACATCTGCTGGCAGCAGAACTCCACTTAATGGCTTGGTAAGATCCCCGGCATTTCACAGTGGTACTATGAATTTTTATGTACAGTTTAGATAAAACAAGAACCCTGAAGTCTGTTGGATTCAACAGGACTGGGCCCAAGATACCCCTACTCTACCTCATTATCATATGGATGAAGCTAATCTTGTATGCCTTATTGGCTTTTTTGTGTTTACTTGCTGTGAGGACACTGATTCATTCTGCCTCTGCCCTTTCTTTATACACTTATTCTTTTATAGAGGGTGTGAATCAAGCAAGGTCAAACCAATCTGCACAAATGCAAATGAAGATAAAAAGTAAAGAACTGGGCTGTGGCATCCAGTTGTTTGCTGTCTTCTCCATGCAGATCCAAGGGTTTTTCTTCCTCTGTGGTGGTTTTTGAGCTGTAACAGGCTATTACTTATTTTTATTCCGTATCTCTGTCACCACCGGAACACTGTAATCTGCTGTTTCTTCTCTTCAGATGAGAAAATTCCTTTTTTCTTTTTATCCCATGTACTTCACTTAGCTTGGTTTCTTCTTCCATGTTCTACACTCTTTCATTGTGAAAATCCCCTTTTCAGGAAGCTAAGGCAGACATATCAACTTATTCAGATGGGTTAAGATATCTTACAAAGAGTACTGTGGCAGAGAAATGATACAAAATGCAAGTATCTGCAATATTTAGTCCTAGTATATGAAATATTTGAGCATAAAGACCACTATAAGTCTATACAAGGATATTATGCATTATTAAATACATCTTCCTTGCTGAAACATATGGACAGAAGTGTGTCAAACCCTTACTTGGTTTGACAGATCGAGAGGAGCTTGTGACCCAGACAGCCTGGGTTGTGTTTACAGCGCTACTGGTGCCCTTTTGCAAAGCTCCTTATTTTTCTGTTACCCCTTGTGACAAACAGGATTCTCCTGCCTTTGTGAAATGCTTTGAGATCTACGCATAGAAATATTGTGTAGCAGCTAAGGATTAATGCCATTGACTGGTTACGTCAACCTTTGATGTTCAACTTTCAGATTTTCAGTCCTAATACCTTTGGATCATGGGTTTCTTCTTAAAACAAGAAAAACCTAAAAGATCTAAAACTAACATTGTATTTTAGGTCTCAGAATTTTTAGGATATCAGACCACCTGCAGTTGCATTTGAGAGGAACTGAAGTGTATAGTTTATGTATGTGAATAGTTTTACTGAGCCTCACTCAACTCACATTTTTTCTTACCTATTGATAGAATCATAACAGTTTTTCTTCATTGAAGCATGTCCTGCTCACACTTAAAGTATTATTGGGGAGCAGGTCCCTAAAGAACAATTGAGTATCTCTTTTGTGAATAATACGTTATAAAGATTGCAAGAGAAGTATAAAAATGTGTTTGCATCAGAGATGGTGGAAAAAGCTCATTCCTTTCCTAGCATGTGTTCCAGCACATGTTTAGCTTTTGGCCCGGTACAAAGTTATTTTGGAGGACATTACCTCACTAGAAGTCAGTCAACCTCCACTGGGTCGAGGTCATTTGTGTACTTTGGAGATACAGCCTCAAGGAACAGATAAACAATTACCTGAGGTTCTCCATGTTCCTAAGCAGTTATGAGCCTCCTAACTGCATCAAGTGCTACGTAGTTTTTCCTCACAATATTATGGGATTAGAAAGTATATTTCCTGCTCTATAGGTACATATCGAGATATGGGTGAGGGATGGTCCCACAAGGTTTCATCTGATCTGGAGCTGAATTCAGCTGCATCCAATTCAGCGGCTGTGTACTGGATGCAATTTCCTACTTCTCCACACACAGAATCTCTAAGGAATTCGTCTGATGGGGGCTATGTGACCCTCATAAGGAGCAGTGCATTCAGGCAAAGCTCCTGCACTGAATCCCAATGCCACCTTGGCTGTCTGCTGTGGAATTTAGCAGCCCTGCAGAAGTGGCTTCCCAGTTCAAGATAGCTGGCAGGAGGAGTTCGATGGGAAGGGAGAGATACAGGTCCTTTGGAAAGCTCAGTGCTGTGCTTTGGCCGAACAGCAGTTTCATGCCACTGCGTGATACCAGGAGTTTTGGGAGCCAAGTACTCCACTCTCATGTTTTGGTACTACTCCTATTTGAAATTCCCACAAGATGTCTTGGCATCTGACATATGGGCTGATCCTTGATTTCTGCGGGAGAGCTGTCAGGACAGACATCTCCTGCTAACCAGGACCCATAATGGCAGCTCCACTGAACTGAAAAGGATAGAATCAAGTTGATGTTTTTGGAGGCTTTGTAGTCTTAATAAGAGAAAAGATCAAGCAGAGTGCTTGCACATCAGACACACTCTGCAGTTACTAGGAGGTTGTTCTGTCCTCCGTCTACCCCTAAGGTATTTTGTAGAGTCGAAGGAATGATGGAGCAATACTGAATGAATAACATTCTTACTACCATTCCCTGGATCACAAACCAGGATCTGTCACATTTGCATAGTTTTTATTCGTAAAAGAGAGGCATTCAGGACAGTTCTTTGTTTTTCACTCTTACTTTTTATTAACGACTGAATTAATTTATTAAAAGAGTGGCTAAAGATCTACTGTGTGATCCACCCAAATCACAATGAGCTTTCTTTGAACATGAACTATCAAAAGTACAGCATGAGCATGGCTCATATGAGACCTCAAAATTTGTTTGCTTTTGCACCTAGTGCCAGAACTAAACTCTGTTCTCCTCAGGCTGAAAGGCTACTGTGCTAATTTACAGTGTCATGCAGCTGCCTATTTGGTTGAGTTTTCTTTCATTCTCACAGAAGGTTAATTTCCATAAAAGGGATTTTGATTTGACTGGGCTTGTTTGGACAAGATTTTATGGGATTTGGTTTCAGTCATGGTCTTTGATGTCTCATTGCATAAAGAAATATGACACAAGGACAGAGAATACTGTTTAATTTTTCACTAAACAAGCCTATCAAGTGTCTTTTTGTATTAAATGTGTGTACAGGTATGTTGTCCTGGGCTAGTGGGGTATTTTTCCGTGTCTAACACTTAGCAACATTATGTTAACCTAGAGCTTTTTATCACTCTGGTCTTTGTGGTGCTTATTTTTCAAGGAATACGTAGCAGAAGATAAAACTGATTGAACTAGATGATAGCCAGTAGGGACCAAATAGTTCCACTTGCCAGGTCCTGAGTTCCTAGTTATCTGGGGAAAATATTTGATTGCTAGAAAGTTACTGCAGAAGTTTTCCACAGCCATGTGTTAAAAGTGTGGTGACAGGTACACAACCACCCCAACGAGACAAAACAAAGTTAGAGCAGCTGATAGACATGCACTTGATCAACACATACAGCTTTTGAAGAAGTTAGTTTCTAACAGCTGGTTTGTAATTAGAGCTAATAACTTTGATTAATAATAGAAGAAACATGAAGGAACCTGTTGATCGTCATTACTCAGATTCCTTTGACGTTCTGGGCTCTCTAGCATGCAAGAGTCAAAGTGTAGAACAAAAATTTCCATCAAGGACCTGTAATATAACTGAAGTAGAGGAAAGAAAAGTCTCAAAGCAGTAAACAAATTCATCTTCTTTAACTCTACTGGATGAAATCCAAGTTGAATTCAGTCCTCTACAACCTTGCTGAATTTAAAGCCATTTGCAGGGGGGGTAACTGATGGCAGCATTTGCCCCTGCAGCTCATTTAGAAATATATCTTCATTTGGCACAATCCAGCAGAGATGAAAGGCAGCAGCACTTTGTGAGCTTTACGGAGCAAAAAGGTTTAAAGCAGCTGACAAGCGTCATAAGATATTGTTGTACCAGTTTGTATTGATTGTGCTGGAGGGCACCTCCTTGTGGAAGAGGATTGATTTTTTTTGTGTTTTCTCAAAGAGATTTTAATAGTCTTTGTACTTGCTGTCATGTCGCAAAGGCCCGCAAGCAAGACATGTCTGATACCGCAACTTTAAATGATCAGCCCTTCAGCCTCCAATAAGCATCAATTAATACTGTACAAAAACATCTCCAATGCAGTTACACTGAAAACCAATTTTTATAAGTTATAAGGTCAAATTCTGTGCTCATGCAATAGCAAAGTGATCAGTGCCATCCAGGAATTAAATTAGCTCAGCTTCAGAGAGAGATTAAGAGAAAGAGTACTCAGTTTCTGATTCTTTGTTGAGAAGGTCAAATTCTTTCTTAAACTCATGAAAATGTGAAAGCTGTTAATTGCAATCATTTGAGTCATTGGATAGAAAATCGTTCCTAGAGTTTTTTCTTTTTTTTTCTTTACTCAGAAATTTCATGCCTCTATCATTTACTGAGGTAAAAATTCACAGGGAAGAAATGACTAGGTAGTTAACTTTTTCAAATTCAGGCAGAAAAAGCACTGAAGAGTGTGTGGTTTTGTGCCTTATCTCTGTAGGCATGGTCAAATGATTATAGTATTCCTAAAGGTTTATCATAGATCACTGATACTACTGTCAATACGATAGTAGTTCTCCATATGGAAAACTCCTGTAGAATTTAGCAGGGTTGAAACCGTTTGGTTTCTGTTGACTTTAAAGTAATATAAAAAATGTTTGAACGTAATGGAACACGGAATATTATGTATAGATTTTAAAAAATCTTTTCAATAATAGGATAGCTATAGTAATTTTCAAAGGGTGTGTCAGAAAATTTCTGTTCACTTCCGTTGGGCTTTTTGCATAAGATGAGGAAATCCTTTGTTTGTAAGTCCACGTCCAACCTACTATCAGGTGCCAGCTCTGTTGGGCTGCAGTGAAACATCTGCTGCAGCAGAACTGGGACACTGGTTGTCACAGCTGCTCCAAACAGTAAGTGTTGCATTTGTGGTTTCTCATAACTGCAGTAGGTGATGCCCCCTCCCTGAGTCAGTAGTAACTGCTGGAATTGCTTGGCTGCTGCAGGTGCCATCGTTCAGTCATGAATGTGCTCATGGTGCATGCCATGAAGTGCTGAGCCCTGTATCCCAGGTACATGCCAGTCCAGATATCATATTCTCTTCTACTTCCATTCCTCCTGTAGTTGTAATTCTCACCTTCTTACTTCATGTATCTTATTATAGGCCTGGAACAGAAACGGAGGTTTTGCTACAGAGCCAACAGGTAGTGCAATTCTCCTATCTTTGCTGTTCTGATTTGGCTTTTAGAAGCAGCACTGATAATGCACGTGCCTAAATTAGTTGCCCAAAGTCAGATAGGGAAAATATTCTCTGCTGCTTTATTTTTTGTTTTGTCTTAGCAGTGCTCTCAAAAGCCTTTTGAATTTTCTGGAGGTGTATATGTGAGTGGCAGCCATTATAATGCAAATTACAGATTAAACCCAAATCAACATGGTGGTAAATAAAATTAATAGGACTATTTCCGCTGACGTCCATAGGAGGTTGATCTGAGTTAATAAGATTTCTGAAGTAAAAGCTTTCTTTTACTGTATATTCATGCAGTATTTTGTGAAGTGGGGTCTGGAATCTGTTTTTTACTGCTGCCGCACTAAAAATAGCAGTGATGTAATGTACTTTGCAAACACTGAGCTTTACTGTGGAACCTACAGTTGTAGCTTCTAAGTTTTTCTGGTTTGTAACTTTTCTTTGTAACTTCCCCTGCATATTCACACAAGGAAAGCTCAATTGCTTAAGTGTTGGGATAAGTAAAGAGCAAAGAAATGAGAAGATGGAAAATTTTGGATGGTTCTTAAGAAATAAAGTTGGTTTCCATTCAAAATAAATCAAATAAACCTTCATTTAGTTGCTTGTTTTTATAGAGCATCAAAGATGTGAGGGTGGACAGAAAATAAGTGTCTTATTTTCACTGAAATACAAATCTGGAATATTTCAAGACAAATCATACTCTGGTCATTATCAGAACCATCAACACTATTTTTTCCAGAACAAATATGCAAACAAAGAAAAGACTGCTTCTTTTGTACAATACTGATCAGAAAAGTAGAGAAAAGAGTAGAGAAAATGTGGAAGACAGACAAAGAGAGAATGAGTAACATGACTTTGTGAATCAGCAAGTATTGGCAGTGCTCCTTAAACTCTTAACCAGCTGGAAAAAGTTGGCTCTGACTGTAAGCTTGGATACAGAATATTTATATTCTGCAGGATAGCAGAATAAAAAAGAAATTATACTAACTAATTGTTGAAGATGAAAAGAAACTATAAGATACATATAAAAATTCTTTATTTATATACTATATGTTGAATATTCTATATTTTGCTTCTTGTACAGAGGGAGCGACTACTATCTCCTCCAAGCACGTGAATCTTGATTTCTGATGTAAGGTGGTGGTAGGGCTTTCATTATAGTGCAG
Organism: Fregata magnificens; assembly: GCA_013389945.1. NCBI lineage: Eukaryota > Metazoa > Chordata > Aves > Suliformes > Fregatidae > Fregata > Fregata magnificens. The sequence continues at coordinate 13,074 of WAAD01000512.1, read as the reverse complement.
TTTTCATCCTTCTTTCAGCAGCTTTTTTGGGGAATGGAAGGAAAAATTCATTTGAAAGAGACTAGCTGAACAGTAGGCGAGTATTGAAGTGACGAGGTTTTTCCCATACAAACCCTGCATGAGAACATTCTGCCTCAGAGTTAGTTTTGAAAGCCTGTGTTGTTGCTTCATATATATAAATATGACACAACCCAAGCAGTTTTTAAAAGATGCAGTGTGAGAACAATGCTGACATTTTGGGATAAAAGCAATCAGA
>WAAD01000510.1:73190-89352 GCA_013389945.1 Fregata magnificens | reverse complement strand
AGGACAAATTTCCATTTCTAAGTACTGAACCTAGTGCCATGCTGTTAAGATTACAGTGCAACTTTTGAATAAACATCACCTTAAATGCAGTGAGTGGCTGACAGTAAAGATTACCTAATTTCACTGTTCTGCTTCTAATGAAATTTGGAAGAATGTAGTGTCCTTAAATTTGTTTCATTTAGGGTCTGGCCGGAACCAGTGCAGAGCAGTAAATGGATTAAACATTGACTAAATATTTATTATATTTTATAGAACAGGCCTGTGTTTATAACAGGGAGACAATGCAGTGGGCTTCATCACAATGCTAGGTTTCAGGTGCTGACAAAATTCTTCCCCTACAGATCTTTTCCTCCTCCTTTCTCTCCTCTTTTCTGCAGAATGCAAAGACAACTTGATTATTTCTGCATTTATGAGGTGCAGAAACTGAGCATGCACAGTTTTTTCCATCAAATATGCTTACGATTAGCTTACAAAACATCTATCTCCATGAAAATTGCACAGAGTGTTAAAACAAGGAAATCTCCTTGCAGTTCAAGAATCTGGATTTATTTAGCTTTACATTCCCGTATCAGATTATACAACCCCATATTGCATTATAAAACTCAGACACAATGGCAGAAATTAGGTCTTTAGCATCAGTCACTTAATCAATGCATGTATAGCAATAGTTACAACTCAAAGAATTGCCACCCATAATCTTTCACTCCCATACTTGGACCCAAATTTAAGAAGGTTGTGAGGGAAGCACATGTCAGAAATAGGTAAGTCAACCAATGGCCTTAGTTTGTCCTGAAAAAATAAGTAACTCTAAATGTATGAAAAACAGATGGCATTGATTATTTTAGTTCTCATTTAATTCCAGAGAGACGGGCTACACAGAAGATGCTTTTTGAGGCCACCATTCAGGAGGGCTTTAGAAGAAAGCCAGATTATTACCTACTTAAAAACAGTTATCTTCCGAGCCATTGCAGTCCCAATTCAAAGCCTACTTACAGGCTTCTTAATAGATTACCAGCTTGGCAGACTCCAAAGCTTGTAAAGGGTAGAACACTAAAGAAGTTGTCATGACAGACCATAACAATTCTACTAATTTACTCCACTGAGGGCCCAGAGACTTTTTTTTCTTAAATGAATGATAAGTAGAAGGGACACAGGAATTCTCAATGCTAAAAACCGTGGAGCTACTATTTTTAAGGAACATGAATTCTGGGGAAGCTTTGATTCATAGCAGAAATTAAAATAAGACACACTCTTTAGAGTCTCATCTTAGAAAACAATTACACCAACTGCAGAATATTCTCAAAGCAGCTCTTGAGGCAGAAGACGTTTAACTGGTACTTCAGCTAGCTAGCTAGCTAGCATTTCTTGAAGTTCTAGTGGAAACTATTTTTTCATGATACAAAAAAGGCAATTCAATTTTAATTAAAATTAAAATATAAGACAGCGAAAATTCTTATACTGCTCACTTATGCAAACAAAATTCTCTCACTCACGAGATAGTATGTTTGGAAACTCATAGATGGCTTGCTTTTTCTGCAGAGAGCTCTGAAAGTAGTATGGCCAATCACTCATTAGGCCAATCCCCCCTGCAGTTCCTTTCCCAGTTGTGTTTTTCTATACAAGAACTTCCATAGCCAACAAAACAGATGAAACCTTGTATTAGCATAAGCTTGTCTACATACGGCTGTAGGTAATCCTTTATGAAACAAATGCTAGGCTCCTATCTTGCAGACAGATTAATATGATCAAATGTATTCAAAATAAGTAAACTCATTAAGACTAGGAAAACACTTCCAAAACACGACATATATACACTTCCATATTTCTAGGATCAGAAAACTGATTTGAAGAGTTTTACTAGTTGCTCTAACTCAGAATAACAACTTTCCTTCCTCAAAGACTGTTGTACCTCCCCTTCTCTCCCTCTAACGATCAAATGCTATCTAAAAAAAAAAAAAAAAAAACTTCTGTCTATTCAGGAAAAAAAGAATACTGATAAAAAAAAAGTTTTATGCAGCTTGTACCTCTCAGAGATTCTGGGCTTATTACCCCAGAACTCCCCCCTCTATTAAAGTAGTCAAAGATCTATATCAATGTTAATAGAGATTTAGATAGACAACATTAGAATACTGCTATTAATTCACAAAGCAAGCATGCCACTTCAAGATCTTACCCCTGGGAGCTAAGACAAACAATGATTCACATTTTTCAATACAGTCTTGAGCATATTGTGACATCCTTTCAAGGCTGCAAAGGACTTCTTGCCACTAAACAGTTTAACTTCTATTGTTTCTGTGGGACAGCAGTAATCTGTGGTAGGTTACAAACAAACATTCACTGATAGATCAAAAGAGTTAAATCGTTCAAGTTGTGGGAAAAGAAGGGGGTTTTCCTTTTTTTTTTTTTTTTTTTTTTTTTTTTTTTTAAGGGGTCTTACTATCAGTATGCAACTATTTTCCTACTTGGTTCTTCTAATTCCAACTGGGAATATATACAAGTGATCTAGATTTTTACTTAAATATTTACTTCTCTTAATTCAGAGGTGATGGCAAAAAGAAGAGAGACAGTGAGAAAGGGATGTCTACATGCTTTTTTATGATTTATAAAGGCAGCATGAATAAGTTTTAGTTCAGCTTTACTTAAAAAAATGTGCAAGTTCAGGTCTTGTCTCTATGACAACTACAGAACTAGTGGAATGATTCTCCCCCTCTCAAGAGGCTGAAAAACTGAATAATTCAGAGAGGAAGAGATTTTCAGTCAGACTATTTACAACTGTTTAGTTTTGTTAACACCTATTTAAAGCTAATGCCTACGGAACATTTTTGGAGAAAGGATGTCTTGTTTAAGACAAAACTTCTTTCTTTGTTTAATTAAGAGGCAAGAGGAGTTCCAAAGGGACATTTAAACTTTCACTGAGTCTTCAACAAATAAGATAACCAGACCAGATTTGATATTTCTAAGATGAAGATAATTTGAAAAGAAAATAAGCTATTTATTTACGAACCATGTAAATCCAGCCCCTCTTTTAAGCATGCATATTTCCAAAGCAATTGTTGTACTTGCAAGAAAATAATTCTCTTCCTTCTCCAGTCAGAGTGAGATTCTGCCTTTAGAAGTCCTTACTACAACAAAAAGGTTTTATAACTGCAATAAACTATTCTCTCTTTAAAATAGTTAACACCACAGGAAAAGTTAACATATTTTTCAAAACGTTATCCATCTCTCTGCTGCTTTTTCCAATCTAGAAAGAAAAACAATATTATTTCACTCTGTCTAAGACCAAAAAAAGTTTTAGTAGTAATATAATTAATGTTAATTATGAATAATCTATGCAGGTTAGCATGTCTGAGTCTGGCAGGGTCATCTAATTTGGAGCAGAAACAACTGCAATCCTGCATGAAGAAACTGGAAGACTGTAGAAACATTTGTGATGTGTAATATACAGCAATGGAGATCTGTCTAAACTCACCAAAAAATAGTAAAAATCTTAAGCTTTCAAGCTGTATCTCCAACTACAATGGAAATAGTCTACGCCAGTCTTCATTTTTGTAACAAATTTTGCAAGTCTTGCATAAGCTCTCCCATTAGAAGATTTTTAATACTAATTACTGTGCTTAGCGATTGTATTAGTACAGTTTTAGTAAAGTTGAAAGCAATTAGCAATTTGTAGTGAGGGCTGCAAATCCCCAACTTCAAAAAAGCCATTTGTAGAAGGATGGCTACTTCCAATAACTAAACTAGTAACTTAAAAACTTAGCTAAAACATACTACAAAGCATACTTGCCTTGTAGACTTTTGGAAAGCACACTGAACTAAATAGGTGATTTTAAACCCCAGAATGTGAAATATAGTTACTGTCCAAGCCTGTACCAGCAAACTTCACCCTGTGACGTAACTGCAATTCTCCCATCCCCTCCCATATACTCACCATATCTGTGCTAACACTGGTTGGGGTAACCCAGATTGAAAAAAAAAGTTTCTAGCTTGATCACCTAAAAAATAAATAGGACATCATTTCAGAAAATGCTAAAAATACCTGTAAGAGGAAAGAGGAAATCATGAGTCAAAAAATATCTAAAACAGAAGCAACAATAAAACCATAAATACTTAATGCTACACATACATAATAGAGTATTAGATTTAAACTTACTTTGTCACTTGCAAACCCACCAGATATTTCCTACAAGCACATACTGTTTAGGTTTGCAACAGTCAGCACTACATGAAGTCAACTGGGCATAAACATTTAGGGTAACAGGAAACTCATGGTTCACAGTCCCTAATCTGTGTTAATGGCTCTCTTTGCAGGAATCATATGCCTTGTGATAACAAGAAAATTTTTTCATCCAGAAAAAGTATCTATCCATATAAACTCTATCTTAGATTTTTTGGAAGTGCAATGCCAGTCAGCCAGCACAAACTAAATAAACTGGTCTTTACCCCGATGTGACCCTGATAAGCCACCATTAAAGAAAGTAATGGTATATTTCAACGTCATTCTCCAACTGTCAATTAAAAGGATAGCAAAACAATTACAAAAGGGTTAGGCACTTCGAAATGTTGTGGCCTGTAAAGGAAAGTTGTAAATAGACTAGAAATAGCCCTAAATATCAAAGGAGGTCAATAAAAACAGTAGTATTTTGTACTGTATCTGTCATGTAACAGGAGCAGAAACAATCAAATTGTATACTTGGAGGCATGCACGGCTGTGACGAGACTGCTAAGAATCCGATTCTGATTTCACACTCTGGAAATCCTCTTGATGGATCAGACAGCAAGAAAGGTAAAACACTTCTATACCTTTCATTTCAATTGAGCATCAGAGTTTAGATAGCGCTAAAGAAAATTAAATGCAACAAAGCAAACTAACAAAAAATAGGCATCCTATTGCCTTTAAATCCAAAGCAAATTAGTGATGTTCAATGAAAATTTAGTAGGATCAGTGCAATTCCTTTACGTGCAGCTTTCTTCCCACAACTTAAATGAAGTCTGCCATTTAAGATTTTTTAAACAGGTCATTCACACTGATTTCACTAGTTTAAACAGTTTCTGAAGCAGATTTCAGTTAAATTGATGCATCTTTATTTAAACAGACTTCTTAATCTATTAGTATGTTAGCATGGTGGGTTGACCCCAGGCAGAAACTAAGCACCCAGCCACTCGCTCACTCCCCTCCCTCCCTGCAGGATGGGGAAGAGAATAGGGAGAACAAAAGTGAGAAAACTCAGAAAACTCGTTGGTCGCGATAAAGACAGTTTAATAAGTGAAAGAGCAGACAAAAAAACCCCAAGTGATGCAAAGGTAATCACTCACTACCACCCTCAAGCTCAGTCTCTGAGCAATGGCTACCTTGGAAGACAACAGCCCCCCAGCCCAGTTTTTGCTGGGCATGGTGGTATGGGAGAGAGTCTTTGCAAACACTGTTCAGCCACAGCGAAAACCTTGATATGTTATCAACACTGCTTTAGTCACAAATCCAAAACACGGCACCATACAGGCTGCTATGAAGAAAATTAACTCCCTCTCAGCCAGACTCAGTACAGTGAGTTAATTTATTGAGTACATTAAAAGCACTATAAATATTAACAGGCACCAGGGTGATTCCACATCCTGAATTCTAACTCTACAGTTTTTAAGTATCAGCTGGCTCTACACAATAGAACTGCTTTATAGAGCTACAGTTGTTTTAATCCTACTTACAGAAAAATCAAGTGGCATAAACCAGTTGTATAGCTGGTAAATATCAGAAAAATATCAGAAAATATTGGAAAAGATGGGTTGATGTGGTAAGGCATACAAAAAACAGAATATAAAATGAGTAACACCTGTTCACTTTTTTAAATTCTTATGCCCAAATGTCTCCCAGGCAACTCTGTACATATTTAGGCTCGTTAGTTAAGATTTAATTAAATGAAATTAGAAGTTAAAACTATTTTCTTACCAGTGATAAATCCAGATGTTGGTTTCAGACTATGGAACTGTTGATCATGTTTAGCTCTCTCCTCCACAGTAATAGCCCAGATATCCAGGTTGCCTAGTTCAGAAGAAATGGAGAAATAAAATTAAGAAACATTATCTAAAAACTACACTATCTTTATTTCTGAGTGTAATTATATCATATCATACTGGACCTCTGAAAACACCATACACACAGAAGCCATTCACCCAAAGCCTATAGTTGAAAGCTCCATGAATCCTTAAATAGCCAGTTAGGACTTATGAACTTATCAGAACTAAGTGTTACCAAATTAAAATGACTGCTGAGCACTGATTCACTTAGCTGGCTCATACGAATCTTAAGTCACAAGCAGGCTACTCTAAGTGCAATCAAACTTACAAATGGGCTACTAAAAGACAACATCAGCATACCAGAGGATATAGTGCAGAAAGTTCATAACACTAGATATTCAGGGGTAGGAGGTCATTTCCCTCTCAGAGCACGTATTACTGAAACGCAATTCAAGTTGTTTTAACTGAAAAGGTACCTCAAATAATCAGTTGTGTACTATGTGGTTTTGTACTTTTATAAGAGAAGGACTCTCCTTACTTGTCTAGGAAAAGTGTGATTCAACCAGATAGTAAACATTTTTCATGGGCAACAATAGCACAGGAAGGCGTGCTCCTCATTCTTCTGAGAATGAGAAATGAGAGTAAGAATATGTTACACAGAGCAGATGCTTCGCACCACACTCATAATTCGGAGGTGTTGAATTCCATGCTTCCGCAATGCTTTCTCCAGTTCTACCTCCATTTTTGCAGCACTTCCTCTCCTCTCTCTTGTCTTGCAGACATTTCACTTTCATCCTTCAAATTTTTGCAGGTGCAGGACAAGCTGGGGATCAGGCCCAGTCAGCATGGCTTCATGAAAGGCAGGTCCTGCCTGACCAACCTGATCTCCTTCTATGACCAGGTGACCCGCCTAGTAGATGAGGGCAAGGCTGTGGATGTTGTCTACCTGGACTTTAGTAAGGCCTTTGAGACGGTCTCCCACGGCATTCTCCTGGAGAAGCTGGCAGCTCACGGCTTGGATGGGCATACACTTTGCTGGGTAAAAAAATGGCTGGATGGCCGAGCCCAGAGAGTGGTGGTGAATGGAGTGAAATCCAGTTGGTGGCTGGTCATGAGCGCTGTTCCCCAGGGCTCAGTTCTGGGGCCGGTTTTGTTCAATGTGTTCATCAATGATCTGGATGAGGGGATTGAGTGCACCCTCAGCAAGTTTGCAGATGACACCAAGCTGGGTGGGAGTGTCGATCTGCTCGAGGGAAGGAAGGCTCTGCAGAGGGATCTGGATAGGCTGGATCGATGGGCCAAGGTCAACTGTATGAGGTTTAACAAGGCCAAGTGCCGGGTCCTGCACTTGGGTCACAACAACCCCATGCAACGCTACAGGCTTGGGGAAGAGTGGCTGGAGAGCTGCCCGGCGGAAAAGGACCTGGGGGTGCTGGTCGACAGCCGGCTGAACATGAGCCGGCAGTGTGCCCAGGTGGCCAAGAAGGCCAACGGCATCCTGGCTTGTATCAGGAATAGTGTGACCAGCAGGAGTAGGGAAGTGATCGTGCCCCTGTACTCGGCACTGGTGAGGCCGCACCTCGAGTACTGTGTTCAGTTTTGGGCCCCTCAGTACAAGAAGGACACTGAGGTGCTGGAGCGTGTCCAGAGAAGGGCAATGAAGCTGGTGAGTGGTCTAGAAAACAAGTCTTATGAGGAGAGGCTGAGAGAACTGGGGCTGTTTAGTCTGGAGAAGAGGAGGCTGAGGGGAGACCTTATTGCTCTCTAGAACTACCTGAAAGGAGGTTGTAGTGAAGCGGGTCTTGTACTCTTCTCCCAAGAAACTAGTGATAGGACGAGAGGAAATGGCCTCAAGTTGCATCAGGGGAGGTTTAGACTGGACATCAGGAAGAATTTCTTTACCAAAAGAGTGGTTAGGCATTGGAACAGGCTGCCCAGAGAGGTGGTGGAGTCGTCAACCCTGGAGGCATTCAAAAAAGGTATAGACGTGGCACTCCAGGGCCTAGTTTAGGAGTCACGGTGGTGTTAGTTGATGGTTGCACTTGATGATCTTAGAGGTCTTTTCCGACCTTAATGGTTCTATGATTGTTTGTACTCAGAGAAAATGTATCTCAACTTCCAGTTGAGACCTCCAATGAACTCTCTAACACTGTGTTTCAGGTTTGTCTCAACAATTTCTAACCAGTAAAACATCAAGATTTCAACATCCACAGAAGTACATTACACTGGTGCACCTTCCTGTAACTCCTACTGTGTAGGAACGTAATGATACGAAGGCATCTAAGTTAATGGAATCACTGTTTTATTGAAGTAATATTAAAAGATAAAATGCAGACTGGTAGAAAAATAAAGAGGAGACCTAGCATTCACTCTGTCTCAGCACTAAATTCTCAGAGATTAAATTTCAGGTAATAAGGTCCACAAATATTTACAGCAAGTATTTCAAACTGCTTGCAGGCTGAGGCAGAATCAGACTCAGCAGTTAAGAAGAACATGAGAATTTCCTGCCTCCTGAATTTCTTCTATTTAAAAATCTACTTTCATGTGGCAAAATGTACTTTGGAGAGAAAAGGAGATGGACAAGGGGAAGAAAAACATTCCTTTAAATGGTAGGTTTCATTAATGAAAGAAAAGCTGCATTCTTGGTAAAAAATTATCATCTCAGTTTTAGGTAACCTATATATTTCGAAAAGCAGGCAGGCTAATAATACCTAATTCAAAGAAAGGACATTTTAAGATTAGTCCAAAAATTCCAGAATTTTAGTGATTAAGCTCACAGAAGCACTGTAAACAGATTTCATAGCTGTGCTCCCTGTGGGGATGAAACAGGACTCTTCTTTGGATATGAATATGCCAAAACACAATAGTTCACGTAAGCAATTATCTCCCCCATCTTCTCATGAACTCCTGACAGGAGGAAAGGAATGGTGTTGATTAAGACTTTATGACCAATATGTAGACTAGGCCAACTAGGAGCAGGTGAACATCTCCCTGTGTTGGAAACATGACTACTCCAGCCTAAGATGCTAAGGCTGGATGTGGTAGCTTACACAAGGAGGGAGAATTTCTTGAATATAATGTGGGAAGAGGAAAAGAAAAAAAAAAGACAGATATTTGCAATGATTCACTGGCTTGCTCTCTCTCAATTTGAGGTATGCATGACTCCAGTACCAAAAAAAAAAACCCCCAACAAAAAACACCAAACCCCAAAAAACATAACAACAACAAAAAAACCCAAGCTCTTCCACAAAGAAGGCATTAAAACACAGAACTAAAAACTTTTATGTCATGAGGTAACTAAAAACGTATTCTATTAACTATTTTAAAACAGAATTTGTTGATTTCTTCTCTGGAGTCCCTGTAACTAGAACAAATGATTGTCAATATATACTCTTCCAGATGGAGATTTGGTTGGTATTGAAAAAGTAATCTCCTTTGTGGGATATGAACATCAAAAGAGCCAATGTTAAACCAAGCAAGCCTAGTAGCCTCTTCAGTCAGAAAAGTATGAATGGCATCTCTGGCATTGCCTCGTTTCCATCTTTTGTTATTTGAGGAAACAATAAGACCTATGGGAGGGCATGAAGCAGGATCCTACCCAACACCAAGACATCATTCATGGCTTCAGATCCTGGATGCCAACACAGAAGTTGTGGGGCTTTTCAATATATTTGGATACAAAGGAGGCAGTCATCAAACCACAAAACTGACTCATAAGCAAGCTATTCTTGAACACAGCAGCAAGCCCTCTAACAATCTTTTCTTTTACATGGCTTAGCAATCACCTTATCTGCAAAAGTGAAGCAGTGGGCTCTCATATATGAAGTGGGCATTTTCTTCTCCTGGACAAATTGACAGAAGGTCCAGCACACCACATTCTTCCCAACAATTATAAAAATCCTACCATGCTTATTTTTTTTTAATTAGTCATCCTTAAAATGAGCAGTGATCTGGAATACCAATGAGTCACCCCAATTTAAATAGTGGGTGCTGTGCTCTTTCCATACCCATTTCCCAAGCTGACTTGAAAGATTTTTTTAAAAAGAAAGGAAGTGAAATGAAAACAAAAACATCATTATTGGTATTCACAAGCACAGGGATACCAGACATTGCACATTTTGAGTGAGGGCTCTCCCAAGATGGAGACCGCATAAATCTTCTCCTCTGCATCTTGTTTGGCGACTACAGGTAACAGAAAATGTTGCATTCTCAAAAGGATGATAAATTTCCCCATAAAAATTGGAATTTTCTTCACACCATTTGTTTCCTCTTACAACAATCTTAGACTTTTGCTGTCATTCTTCTAAGAGGAGGTATGATGCTACTTGGCAGACTTGGTTCAAGTATGAATATAATAACAAACTTCCCTCACACCACATTACAAATCAAAGATACTCCAGAAACTACATTAGCCATGTGCTTATTTCAACTTCCTTGTTGTAGAGCAGTCAGATGAGAAAAGTTGTTTGAGAAGAAATTGTGAATTCCTTCCTTCCTAAAGCCATGTACTAGAGTTAACAGGATCCTGGACAACACATGCAAAATCAAATGGTAATATATAAAGTTGAAAAAGGAAAGCTGCTATCCATCTGTAATGCAATGGGAACTCTCTGAAGATGGCAGAAGAGAATGCTTTGAAGACAAGATTTCCATTAAGAACGTATGTACATGTTTAAATATGGGTGCATGCAAAGCACAGCCCTAACTCTAAACAAAAAGTACTTCAGTTTGAACAAGCAGATTTCATTCACATCATGACTTCTCTTATATTGTGAAAATTAGGGTGAACTCTCTCACTGAAACACTAACACTAGATACAAATTTAGTTCCTAGCTATATCTGATCCCCAAAACTAGACCTCCATATATATTTATATACATATACATGCACACACTTTTTTGTGTGTATGCATATTTATGTGTATATATGTATACACGAACATACATATACACACAACAAGAATCATATCTGCATCTCGAGAGAAAAGCCCTTAACAGATGCAACATTTATGTGGAACCAAACTGGTTACTAGTTCTCAGCACTGAAATTTATCTTCGTAATGTTTCTTCAGGTCGGTTGCAAAAATGGGCTGAAAAATGTATTTCATGTGAATAGCAAAAAGTAATGTCTGTATCACACCACCAGGGCCCTTCCTGGATCTTTCAAAAAGACTGAAGTTCAAGATGCTATACCTTGCCCTGTTATAAATGGCGAGCTAAAAAAATGCAGCACTGTTGTTCTAATCTAAACATGGGTTATGGGACAATAAGGAACAGAAATTTGAAGTGATAGCATCCAAAGGCAGCTGCTGTACTTTTTAGCAATGAAAAAGTCCAGGAATCCTCAAAGAAAAAGCATATCCACTTTTCAGCCACAACTAGTGCTTATAAAGTGAGAATTTATAACATTTAAATAGCATTTTAGAATTTCCTCTGAAAAAGTATAGAAAAAGCAGGCAGGACTGAGTAGGGAAGCTTAAGACAGGCAAATAAAACTGGGTAACTGCAGAATGAGGCTATGCCCTACTGCCAGTGGCTGAGTGGCCTGGATCTGCCCTACAGTTACAAACTGTAGGACTGTAATGGATCAATGCACAAAAAGGGATACTGCACAGCTTTTCTGTTTGACTCTTCTGAGATGTCTCTGCAAAATTTCATGTGTGTTCTCTAATGGGTCTGCAAAAACATCACAAATCAGATAAACTATCATCTGAGAAAGATACGCTACCCATAAACACTATCCATACAGAACATATTCAGAAAGCAATGCATTTATGCAGAATTTTTGCATACAAGAATAGTTCAGAATACACTATAAACTACTTACCCCCAAAAGGTGTTGGAAACTGAGCCATGGTTCTGTCACTTCTGGCTTGTTAATAGATGCCTGAAAAAGAAAAAAAAAAACCAACAGATAATCAAACAGTTACAGTATCTTCCATTTTCAATGTTTTCTGTACCACCATATAATCAATTAGTACAGCAAAAATAAAGGCAATGAAGAGGTAGGATCATACAAACACTACCTGCAAGAACTGTTACTTACAAGAGAACTAAATGTCTCATTTTTTGTGCTATCCTAGGCATCCATGAGTGCATTTTCATACTAGCTAACAGCTACATTTCAGTTCTGTTTCAAGAACGTCCTCAAAAACAATCTTCATTTATAAATAATCAGTGATATAGTAAAGAACAGAGTTAAGTCAGCCACAACAGACAAGATCTCAGTGACACTGCTCAAGGCTGCATTACTTTACCAGGTGTTAGAGCTCTGCTCCTACTTAAGAGCAAAATTGGGTCTATTTCCAACTGTTGAAAACATACAACATTGTCAGCGATCTATTTTTTATTCCTGATGGAAAAATTCATGAAATGCACCATCTTGCTTAGAGTTAGTTTGTTTTAAACAAAGTACATTAAAAAATGAAACTAGATTTCAAGACTGCTTTACCCCAAAACTAGCCCACAAATCTAATAAGCACATCCGAATGAAAAAAGTCCTAAAGGTAACATCGCAAGCAAAAATACATTAATTGATAGGAGATACTCTTAAGTTAGCACTGCTTGCTTTCCAAATAAAAGCAATCTACACAGTCTAGAAACTTAATCTTTAAAGAAAAAAGGAAAAACATTTTTCTTACTCCACACAAAGACTGACATGAACTGCCTGAGCCAAAAGGACAATAGCTAGCAACAGAGCCACAAAACAATGAAAAAGCAGCCTCTTGTCCTACTAGATTCCACTCATGTTTTCCGGGCAACAGGAGAAAAGCAAAAGGAAACAGAATCAGAAGGAGAATAATTTAGACTGCTTGAACAGCAGCAGAAATTTATCAATATCACTAAGAAAAGGCATTAACTTGCATCAACAATTTCCTTTTGTCTGAATTTCTTGTTTGCTCCCCTCCCCATCCCCCTTTCACACTTCCCACATACTCTTCTGGCTTCCAACTTGGGAACCTACTATATATACACTCCACAGATGTCACTGCAGAAAAACCCACAGCACTTTTGTAAGCCAGTCCCCCCCCCATCAGTTGTAATTTAGAGAACTATGAAAAAAATACTGAATTTTTTTCTCATAATTTGGCAGAGCAACCAAGTGTGGTAGATGACTCAGAAACCTGCTTCCAAATGCCAGGTAACACAGCTGATACTAATTGCATGCACAGCAAGCATTATCTCAAAAGTTTAAAATCACATGCATACTGATACAGTGTTTTCAGAATAAGCTATCTTAGTAGTATCACTCTTTCAAAAGCATTTCTTAAGTGCTAGAAGATCACCATTTTAATCTTTGTTTATGTTTTCTTGTCATACTCTGTTGCACGCATTACCTCTATTATGCTTGTATTTTTTAAAACTGCAAGCAAACCCGGAGGGTGGAGAGGGGTGGAGAAAAAAAAAAAGAAGAGCTCTCTGAACTTCCACACATGTACTATTGAATCTTACAGCACAGGCAGTTCTTACACTTGAGTGTTAAAAAGGTAACAGGAGAGAGACTGGCAGAGCACAGATTTTCTTCCTACTTTAATTTCCCAGAGTAGGCAGAAGGACAGGAAAAGCACTTGAGGCAGCAACGGAAGGACCAGAGACTTGCAAAGGAGAACTAGAGAGTAGGTTGGGGAAGGGTGGTNAAAAAAAAAAAAAAAGTTAGTAGCAGATTAAATAGTGATGGGTAAAATGGAGAAAAGGAGCAGAAAGCTATGTTTAAACTTGAGAGACTGAAAAACAAAATAGACTGCAGACAGACATACAATAGGAAGCAAACAGAGGGAGAGAAAGATCAACATACTCCACTAGGAGAGTAATTGAAGTCTGCTGTTTATTATCAATGTAACACTCAAGGTGACACCAGGGGCCCTAACTCTGCAGGAATTAAACTTTGCAACTGTGGACAGTTGATTCCAACAGCTCAGGGTTTGTTATATATGAAAATGAAGGTTAAAAGAGATCAGGAATTTCACAGCATTCCAGTATTGACTTCGCAGTTTTTTTCTTTAAGTATCAAAGAGCTGGAGAACCTGCCCTGTGAGGAAAGACTGAAGGAGTTAGGTCTTTTCTCCCTAGAGAAGGCTCAGAGGGGACCTTATCACAGTAGTCCAGTACTTAAAGGGCAGCTACAAAGAGAGCAAAGGCTTTCTCTTCACAAGGAGCAACATGGAGAGGACAAGGGGCAATGACTACAAGTTGTATCACAAGAGGTTTCATCTCAATATAAGAAAGAAGTTTCTTACAGTGAGAACAATCAATCACTGGAACAACCTCCACAAGGATGTGGTAGAGTCCGCATCCCTGGAGGTTTTCAATGTGCAGTTGGACAGGGCACTAGACAATCTCATCTAGGCTCCCTCTCCCACGAAAGCTTGGACCAGATGATCTTTCGAAGTTCATTCTGACCTGGGCTGTTCTATGATTCTATTTTGTGGGTGGAAGATCTCTGGGATGGAGATCAGGTATTATTTATGGAAAAAGCACCTGGCATAGTCATTATATTATAAATTTATCATATATTGGTAAATCGTTGTAATGGAAATACAAGCACTGACATTTCAATTTGCAACATTATTTTGAAATAGTAACAAGTTGTTCTATATCTGCATTCCTCATACCCTAATCTCTACCAGCTCCACAACAGCGTTAACTCCTCTGCCTTCCTTGTTCCTCCCGACACCCCCAACAAGAAAGAACACATAGTGGGACAAAACAAAAATTATGTAGGAACCAACTGACCAGAAAGCTGACAGAAAAACAGAATGGGTAAACTGAGCACTGTGCCATTCCCTTCAGGAAAGCAGTAATTTCTCTCTAACTAACTACAGATATTCGTATTTGTAGAAACTTAAGATATCTCAGCAATTTTTTGAACTCTAACAAATTTGATTGACATTGACCAATGACTTCAGAAATTATTCAAGCAGGAAGAAGGAGAGACAATAAGGAGAACCACAACTGCACTGTCAGTGAATTGTATGCACTGTTTCCTTAGAAAGCCAGCCCAAAACTCTTACATAAGCAAAATTATGCTAGTAATGAACTGTTAAATAACAGTCCATCAAATAGTTTATTTTCCACAAGAATCAGAAGATGCAATGGATATTTTATTCTGCTTTTAGAAAGAACAATAAAGAACACTGAGCGACTCACCTTCACTTGTCCACAAAAAAGCTTAAGCCCTCACTGCACTGAGACTTGACAAACAGATCCAACATTAAACACTTCTAACATACATCACTTAATCTATAAACAACAGAGAGATATACATCTAATCTTCACACAGTATAAACCACTAAACACTACGATCATTCACAAGTTCTGTACTTCCCAACTCTCCAGAAAAGGCATACACACCAGCTTTCTAGTTCACAGTGTGGTACCCACATCAACCATACTGCACACCCTCTCCCCACAAAGGTCTGTGCAGCACCAGAACATGTTTGTGTTCTCAGGTCAGTGAAAACAGCGTAATGAACAAATGATGTTCCAGTAGATCAATAATTTGCAAATGCACACAAGACCCATTATACACGTCTGCTCTCTGTAATTCTTTTCTGCTCAGGATTATTGTACTATGTTGTTACGAGCAGGCAGAAAGGATGCTGGTTGTCAGCATTGTTCCAGTTTCACTTAACATCTACTGTGTTCAGGAGTTTTACCTCTCCATCACTTGCAAGGTAGAAAGCCCACAAAGTCTGGGAGTGAACATTTCTAGCAAGGAAAGTGGGGAAAGAGGAGAGTGTTATCTCTCAAAAATAATGGGGTCAATAAGGCCAGATAAGTTTTTCAGTCTGAGGACCAATGGTATTTCTCAGAGCTAAGGAAATGGACAATACTTGGAGGTAGGTTCTCAGCCCTGATTGTCTTCCACTGTGGCAATCCTACTGGAATAAATACAGTCCTCCCATCCATGATCTCCCATGGACTTCAGGGCACAATGAGGCTTTCCCCATGCGTGAGCCTGGGGGATGATGCAACATCATATTGGCACACAGATGTAAAGTGTAGAACAAACATCAGGACCAAGGCATTCAGACAGGCATAACTTTTATATTCTGTACAATTAGAACTTTCATAATTGACAATTATCTTTATATACACAGAGAGCATTAAAACATACATTTAAAACACAAAAGTTAGTTTATGAGAAAAATTTG
>WAAD01000510.1:51317-73116 GCA_013389945.1 Fregata magnificens | reverse complement strand
GGGAGACAAGGAAATGCCCAGGCATCTCACCTGTTAGTGCTCCCTCTTCCATCTTATACTATTCTGGATAAGCCCAGAAATATTTTATTTCCCATCCCTCACTCCAAATCATTTACTCTCTTTTCATAAACCAATATTCTATATACAAGTAGTATGCTCTTTTATATATACAAGAAGTATTCTTTTAACATTCTGTTCCTCCTTAAAGGAGGGTTTTCTAGACTAAAAGTTATTCATATAAAGGTAAAATTTAAACTTACACAGAGACTAACTGCATATGTACATAGCTCAGATCATATCTAAATTAAATACTGATGTCTTATCTCAGTTTTTACCTTGAAAAAATGATCAGGTTGAAAACAACTACACTAACAACACTTACGCATAAGAGTCAGACATGTATGAAAATTCCTTCCACTGCACATTATATATGGACTTTAACAATGTGGCTCAAAACTTTATTATAGTTTCTATTTAAAGTTGTCTGTGCTCTTCTAAGGACATGTTTACATAGAAAACTGCAATGAAGCCATAGGAGGTATAAATTAAGAGCAATTTAGCTATTTCAATGCTATGTGTCTTTATATGGACAAGTTTCACAAGAAAAAAAGTCATATTTTTGTTTTCCTTAAAATGCAGCACAGCATTTCTATTCCTAAACAACCACTCACAAGATAATTTGGGCAGACAATTCAAGAAGTAATTCCCGAGGCAACTTATCAGTCACCTTCCTCCTCCTACAGGAAAAAAAGAAACAAACCCAGCCAGACAAAAAACCCACATCCTTCTCAAGCATTCCAAATTATGACAAAATACCCCCAAGCAGGATGTCATGTGAGAGTATCACAGACTAACAACAGATTTTGTTGTTTTCCCATGTTACATGGGAAAGTCTTTAGACTACTATTAATAAAAGGACTCTGATAGTTTCAGCAAAGCCTGGTAATTTTAGATAGATGTTGGAAAACAAAAACAGTTTGAGACATTCATGCAAGTTTGATTCTTGCCCTTTGGAGATCAGATCATTAATACAGTTACCAGTTTCAGTCAAACTTTTCAGAGTTTCTGCTCTGTACAGGAATGACTTCTCACTGTAAAAACCCTCACAAATGTTAACTTCTACTGTTCCCTGTATGTTCTGCCAAGCACCCAAATGAGATTAACAAAGCTAGTCACCATTGTAAATGCTTTTCAATTCCTGTGGCAATGATCAAACTGCTGAGGTCACCTCTGTATTCACGGTATCTATCTTCTGCTACGGGGAAAGGATAATCTGACCACAAAGGAAGAAAAATCACTAGAAACCCACCAAGCAGGCAACAGGCGTAGTAGCAAGGCACTCGTCTCTCTTCTCTACTGTAAGTCAGAAGGCAGCTCAAGAATCTAAATAAAGAACTCCTTACTTTCTAAAAACTGCAAAAATGGAGACATTCATTAACAACTGTGGTGGTAGCCCCAGAGTAACAATGCAAATGGTGTTTCTGTGTACTACAAATTTGCAAGCGGTTAAGGACATTGTTTATTTTCTTGCCATGGCACTGTCACTTTATCTTGTCCAGGCATGTAAACTCTAAGTGTTTTTGTAGGAAAGCCCTCCACAAGTACTTCCACAGGAACTACCAGGTTTTTGTCTGTTCCTGCTGAAGTACTACATAAGGGACACAGTGTCCAAAACATTTTATTACTTCAAGACCTTAGGGTCAAAGTTCAAGAGGATGGTTATGAAGAACATTCTTGGTCAAATCAGACCAACACTGCTCAAAGTTCTCAGACAAGTTTAAGATCCAGGCAACAGACTTTTTTGCCATCCAGATTAACAGCTGGCTTGCTGTTTTCCACAGTTTGTCTTTCATTAAAACAGTACTGAGTTTCCCAGGCTATATTAACTCATACACTTCTGGGTGAAGGTATTTCTCATTTCTTTAACTGACATCTAAATATTAATAATTATTAATTTAATCTGAGCAAGGTGCTCAGAACTTTAATAAACATACAAGATTATTTCTTCAGAGAGAGTTCAGAGATTAATTCCTTGAAAATGTAGTCCTTTTCTTCTTCCAATAGATGAGAAGCAATTAGGTAACTGGTTATTGGCATTAATATCATCCCTTCTGAAGCAAATGAGAATGACAATCCCCATTTCAAAGCTGGGGAAACTAGGGCAGGAAAGCATTCTAATTCATGGTAAAAGTTAGTAGTGTAACTTCTAACAGAAACCTGTCTGTCATGATCATGATCAGTCTGATCATGAACCACGAGAACATGTTTTGCACATGGGTATTACAAGCAGCAGAGAAACTAAATGATAAGGTTGGAAATAAGAAGTTAAAGAACTGGAGATCTTCCAGTGTTGTTACATTCTGCATCTTCATCCACGTAAGAAATGTTGCTAATGACTACGTGTTACCAGCAATACTCAAACAGCTCCCAAGAGCTGTATATAAAATATTTCAGGATAGTATGGGCTACATAATCAAAGCAAAAGTCTTTCCCTTAAGGAGTTCCCAGTTTAATCAAATGGAATTAACCTTAGGAGGAAAGCAAGCAAAGGCTGCAGTGATAAAATCATTTTGTTGTATAGTCTAGCTAGCACAATTTGAATGGCTGTTTCTAATCTTGTACATACATAGGCTGTTTTTAATCTTGACAGCATTTCACCCAGTAATTCCAGTAGAGTGAACTGTGACTGAATTACAGTGTCTTTTTAAAGAGAGGACTGGCTTTCATTTTAAAAGATTTAACATGATGGAAAATCCACTGCATCAGTCAACTGCTAAAACCCTTATTAAGAAATAAAATAAATATCTTGTTTTATTTTCACTTTAATATTTGTTGACTTCATTCTGAACCACCAGACCTCGTAAAGTATGAATTATGTTCTTATTTTTAGAATGAACTTTTAGTAGTTTCTTAGCACTCACAACTTTCATTTTTTCTTTTTAGTAGTCTTTAACTTACAGAGGTGTAGTAATAAGCTGCTTTTTTTTTTTTTTTGGGGGTGGTGGTGGTGTTAAAAAGCTTCATTAACACAATTGCAGTTGGCAAGTTCTGACTCCTCCCCCTTCGAAACAAGTTCTGTTATACTAACAATCTGAAACACAAGAATTACAGAGCTAGGAATACATGCCACACCTACAAGATAGCCTTGACAGTAGCCTGGCATTAACTTCAAGAATGATTCAGTAAGGAGGACAAGGAGATGCATGATATCACTGCTAGATATGAAAGTATTGTGCTCTCTTAGACCCTCAAAGTCTATTTTGTTTTGTGAACATGAACTTGAGCAGTCATCTCAACTGCCAGTAAGTAATGGTTTATAGTTATACTGACTGCTAATAGAATCAGATAAAGCAGATTGGTTCTGCTATTTACACTACATAAACTGAAGACAGTCATTCTTTATTCCAGAACTGTTAATCTGGCTGTCTCCATGGCTCAAGGATCACTAAGCAATGGCACTTAGAAGATACACTTGGAACAAAAGAGAAAAGTGGCCAACGCCTGGAGTCCAGCCTTAGCCAAAGGAAAGCAAAGTCTGAGTGCTCTGTAAGACCTAAGTGCTAGTTTTATGTTATTTGTATATTAATGTATTATTCTAAAAAGAGGTTGATGGTCACGTCACACCTTTAACTTAGCCACTCTTAACCTTCTAAATCCAGTTTTTCAGAGAGCAGAGCACAGTTGTTTTGAAAGCCCAGTGTAGCACTGGATCACTTCTACTTCACCAGGCATTTTTCCCTTATCAGTTTTCTAATCTCTCCAGTCCACATAACAAGTAACCTTGTTTCTTCCTTTATTGCCTCAGCAAGAAACAGCCCAACTACAGAATAATATGATTACACCTTTCTTTTGCAGATTAATGCTCTCCTTATTCCTATACCAACTATCACAGCATAACTGCTTCCACTCCCCCTTGGGCCACTTCCTATAGTGAGGCGGACACTGCTATATTACTTGCAAGTCAAGAAGGTAATGTAAATATAACAGAGGGTAGCTGATAAATTTTTTCCCCCCACTTTCCTCCAGATTCCCACTACACAACTCTACATGAACTCCCTCATGTTTCACCATATTAGTCCAGCATTACTCCAGTGTTCCTGCCTTCTCAATGCAACATTTTAATCTATGATTGCTACTTACTGCCACTGCAGCTAAAGCCACCCTAACCGCTAGGATTCCTTTTTCACACCCCTGCATGAGCTCAGAAGTGATGGGGGGTGGAGATGGTAGACCTGTGAGCTGTGTTTTCACTCACAGGACTGAAAGGCAAAGACATTATGGACACAGTTTAGATCTGTGCTCCTGCTTTCTGAGTAGGCCAACATAACTGTCTCTAACATTAGACAGATCAGAATCAAAGGACTCATAACCCAGCTTGATGTTCTTAGAGGAATGAGGACAGCCAAAGGAATAACAGGTCAGAGCCATCAAGTCTTTCTTGGACAGCAGTGGCGGTCTTCTATCGCAAGATTTCATTACTTGTAGGCCTAACCTAATCCCATGTAGCTGTGCTGTGCGAATCCCCATTCTTGTCTGAACTTGATAGCTGATCATTTGAAATGGCGACAATGAAAAATGGGAAAAGAAAAAAAAAAATCAGATGTTCTGAGTTCTTTCACTTCACATTTTCCACCTCTGCCCCAAAGCAACAGTTATGCTGGGGGAAGGGTAAGAAGGAAGAAAAAGCCCAGAGTCAGCATAAGTGTAAGTTGAGAGAGTTCAGGATCTGTGTCCACTCCCTTTCCCCTCCTCCTAGGCAAAACCGTAAGATAAAAAGGACTAGTAGGTCAGAGATGGGATAAAGTTGGTGATATAAGAGAAGGCACAGATGGCTTTGTTCTTTGAACTACTCCAGTGTAGGTCAGTTTGTCCTCCATAAGCATCTGCTCTTCTGAACTCTTAGAGGAAAGGGGGATCATCAGTTACATAAATGCAGTGGTATGGCAAAAGCAGTTTGCTATAGCAGATTTGTCAAGCAGATTTTCAAAATAGTGCTTTCATAGGAGGAATTATTCAGCGTGTACCAAGCCTTATCAGTAGTTGTGTCAGACCACATCATTATGGACTGAAGTAGCCAACATCTCTCACCCATGTGCCTTCTGCTCTGAATCTCTTCAAAGCTCTGTCTTCCTAACTCTTCTGCATGATATTAGGAGCACTTTCAGATCCAGGAACAGATATATGTCATTTAGACAATTATTCCTGTTATTCGCCTTCCTTCTGGTCACTTAACCCTGTTGTTCCAACACAGGTTGATAGCAGTCATTCTCTGTGGCTTACTCCTCTATTTTTTCTTCTAATTAGTCATATTGATTTCCTTGAGAATGTCAGTTCAAGAACTTTGATCTCAGGGCAAAACTCACTGAAGGAGACCTCACAAAAATATATAAGCATTCCCTGAACCTGCCCTGAACATGAGTAGCATCCCTAAGGGATGGCTAACCTCCCTGCACTTCACCAAAATAAAAGACCTCAATGCAATGAAGGTGAATGGCAGAGACTTGCTTGTCGTTTTTGTTTAAAAAAAAAAAAAAAACCCACCGCATTTCAAAAAGAAATCACTTATCAGTGAATTGCCCAGCACCACTGAGCAGCATGTTGTGAGAGAAGCTTGTTCTTTGGGACAAGAACAAGAGGCATTAAAACAAATCCTGAAAATGAGGATGCTTTCCTAACTTTTTTGGAAATTAGTTTTTTCTTCCACAACAGAACCTCCCAGAGAAAGGGGTCACAAACACCCCGCAAAAAGTTATAGTTCCAGTTGTTGGTGTTATACTGACTAAGCAAGCACTTAAGAAAATTCTCAAGATTTAATTATTAGGATTCTCATATCAGCTGAAAACATCTTATTGGCCTATAAAGCTACCGATGCAGCACACACCAGGAAATTCCCTGCTCTGTGGCACTAACACACAAGTACAGTCCTGACCCCAGCACTGTAAGGCAATTTAATATATTTGTGTACAATGCAGTGACCTAAGTACTGCATTCACCCCAGTTATTCAACCCTTCTGATTTCATCACAAGCTCCACATATAATTTATATGTAATAAAAAGTATATACATATAAAAATAACATATATGTAGCACAAGCTTCACATGTGTGGGTATCTACACAGAGTGCCACGTCACTTAGCATTAAACAGTAAGGTTAAATCTTTTTTGTTGCAAGGATGAGTTTAAACAATCATGTGGAGTGCAGGTGCCCAAGTGCTGGCAGCAGGGGACTACAGGGGCAGCCTTTCTGAGGCTCCAACAGACCCTCCGCAGGGCACAGCTGAGCGCCTCAGCCAAGACGGTGGCACCCCAGGGAAAGCCTGTGTAAGAAAGGGCAAAACACTGCCTGGCAGTGAGGGGAAAAGTGTGAGAAACAGCCCTGTGAGCACTGAGGTGAGAGGAGGCGGCGGCGCTCCAGGTGCGCCAGCAGGGATCCCCTGCAGCCCATGAAGAGACCTTGTTGAAGCAGATATTGCCCTGCAGCTCATGGAGAGACCACAGTGGACCAGATATCCACACTGCAGCCCATGAAGGACTCCAGGCTAGAGCAGGTTTATCCTCAAGGATTGCAGCCTGTGGAGAGGACCCATGCTGGAGCAGGGGAAAAGCATGCAGAGGAAGAAGGAGCAGAGAGGACCTGTTATGAACTGACCACAACCCCCATTTCCCACCTCCTGGTGCTGCTTGGAGCGTGGGGGAGGTAGAGCAGTCGAGGATGAAGGAGTGAAGTTGAGCCTGGGAAAAGGAGGGGGAAAGGTGGTGTTTCAATTTGTCTTTGTTTCTCACTATCCAAACCTATTTTAACTGGTGACAAATTAAATTAATTTTCCCCAAGTCAAGTCTGTTTTGTCTATGACGGTAATTGTTACGTGGTCTCCCTGTCTTTATCCCAACCCATGAGCTTTTTCACCCCATCTTCTCCCTTGTCCTGTTGAGGAAGGGAGTGAGTGAGCAGCTGGGTGGGCATCTGGCAGCCAGTCAAGGTCAACCCATGACAACATACTAACTTATTTGAAGAAACCCGTATTCCATCTGTAGATGACCCTGACCCTTCAGGAAATATTAGAGACTACATAGGAAATTATATAGAATTAGAAAAAGCATGAACAGACAAAAACTCTTCTGACTTATGAAATTATTTTTATATAATATAAATATATATAAATAAAGTATGCATGGACTGGCTCATACAAAGATTGCCAAATTTTGGCTTCTACTCATTTGGCACACAACAGGCTTTAAGAGGACTCAGCCAAAGTTCTCTAAAAACAGTAACACAGTGAATAAATTACCAATGCTACATTTCAGTCAAGCAAATTGTGACAAACTGTGTTTGAAAAGAGATTAAAGAAGAGGACACAGTCTCTTTTCTACTTCAAATAAGGAACATACACAATAAGCAGTACCTGCTATACAGAATACAGTCCAATAATCCTCCTCAGTCTCTCTGAAATTGAAGATCACCTAAAGGCAGGCACCTTTAGCAGAATATTTAGAGAACTTTAGTAATAAAACCATACAAGTAATAGGTCCCAGGCAAATGTAGAGAACATACTTGAGGCTAAAGCAGCTGACATATTGCAAGGAGTTAGTCGCTGAAGCTTCATTTCTTTTATGAAGCAGACCATTTTATTTAGTTAGAGCTTCACTTGTGCTAAGATCTGGAACTCTTTTCCATGAGAAGGAGCATTGGTTCTCAGTTTTACAGAAAATGAAATACTTCTTTTAAAACCAACCCAATTAAAGTAATGGTATGTAGTTTGATAAAGGAAAAGACACCTTTGGGAAAAAAAAATATTCCAAAGACGTACGTGATGTTACCTAAGGATAGTAGTATACCATTTAACAGAAATATGCTTCCAGTAGACAATGAAAAGACAAAACAGCACTTTAAATAGCAGCTTTACTGGGAAGAAATGCAAATGTTGGATGAACAGATACTGAAACTTCCTGTGCTATTTTTCACATAGTGGTAAGGACAGACCCTTGGGCATTTGTAAAATTAAGGTATTTCCTTACACTAGAAAGGTTGCTTATCAGACAACAGCACATATGGAGGATAAAGGATTCTCCTATATTGTCAAGAATGCAAAAGTTGCATAAAGCTGAAACAAGGAATTAAATATGTTAAAGCTCAATTGCGAGAGGTAATGTCTCCTATTTAAAATATGCCTAAGAACACACTAATGAACTGAAGTAAAAAGGGCTTAACTGCATAAGGCAGGGTATATCCCAAAGTAAGGTTTTTCTGTTTCCTTTTTCCATCACGATACCAATTCCCCTCCAAAATGCCTAGAAGCAATTTTCACAAAAGAGCAAAACCATATCAGGTGTGTCCACAAGGCTAGGCAATTGATATGTGCAATGGCATAAGGGAAAGAAAAATGTTTTGCAAGATGAAATGGTAAATGGTGGATACATATATAAAAATTTTAAAAAGTGTATTCCAACTTACAAATCCTATTTCTATATTAAACAGAATTATCAGTTGACTGCAAGAGCAGCTGAACGGCACAAAAAAATTGTGTACGGGCATGTGACAAGTTTCCTTTCCAGATGACAAGTGTGCTTTCTATCAGTTCCACATAAATCAGTCTCCTGCATCTCAATAACAATCGGAAAAGTTTCAATCCTTGGCTGGGGTAAAAGATTCTTCATATGTTAAGATACAAGGACAGGAATAATCCTGCTGAATACATTACCAGTGGTAATAAAGAGTTCAAAGGCAGCAAAGAAATTATAAAAACAGACACACAAAAAAAGGAAGGCTTTCCACATATGTCACTAGAGTTCAAGTGCAAGTATTTATGCAACACAGACTCCTTCAAAGCACACATACAGTGAGGCTAAGGTTTTCCTCCCTACAAAAAGAGACAGGCAGAAGCAAGAGTTTACTGGAAGAACAGACAGATTTCAGCTTTAGTCATAACAAGCTGTATGTTGCAAACACTATTCCACAGCAGCACTTTCTAACTGCTGAGCAGTTGAGGGAGCAATGGGATCACTCAAACACGGTGTCATCAAGTTCCAGGCTACAAACACTCTGCATTTGCGCCAAGGGTTGGGAATTACTTCAAGCCTATGCATGAGAGAACCAGGACATGCACACAAACAAACCAACTCCAAGAAAAAAAACTAGATACAGAAGACAGGACTTTTTTTTTTTAAAGATACATATATCAAGCAGTTAGAAAAGAGGTGCTCATTCTCAGTATAACAATAGCTAATAAGATGGCTTCTCTGAAGAATGCAGGTTACAGGGGGAGGGCACCATAGGCACAGGCATTTTTCATGCTTGATCTGGAAAGCAGGCTACTTTGTTGTGGTCCTTCTGTAAATGACCAAAAAAGTCTATATGGTTAATAATACTGAGAAGAGTCATTTCCCGGTACTGAAATGCTTTAATACCTCTTTCCAGGATGAAAATTCCTTTCCTCAAAGAGGTTAAGAACATTAACCTTATTGTTAGTGCTAATGGTTTATTTACAGTAAGTCACAAATCTGCAGCATGGGGAGGTTTATTTACTGTAGCTTACAAATTTCTCCCCTGTGGGTACTTCAAAAGTCGTCTGTTTTTCAGTACCTAGTAATCAGGAAAATTTGTTACAAGTCACATTATGATTGTGGGGATGTCTTCAACTAGGAAAAAAATCAAAGTGCAAAATTGTAATACAATGCTCTGATTTCCCAACATAATAGATCTAAAAAACCTTGCAAGTTTGATTCAAGCAGAAAGTGAAGACAGCTATGAAAACAAGCCTACTGAACTCCTTAAAAACTTTTGCATTTGCAAGTTTTTAACATTCTAGCTATTAACCAGTGCCCAACTACACATATAAGTACAATTCTGCTGGTATGTAACAATATGATCCTTATTCACTGAAGTTGTGTGGTGGCAGCAGGTTGATTACTATGAAGAGATGCCCTGAACTCTGCGTCCTCAAGAGAGTTGTTTCCT
This sequence comes from Fregata magnificens, assembly GCA_013389945.1. Taxonomy (NCBI): domain Eukaryota; kingdom Metazoa; phylum Chordata; class Aves; order Suliformes; family Fregatidae; genus Fregata; species Fregata magnificens. The sequence goes on along the minus strand of WAAD01000510.1, from coordinate 63,161 downwards.
CAGCAAAGACAGGGACAGAAAAAAGTAAGTGAAGAGATGAAACATTTATATGGGGAGCAGTAAAGAAAGGTCATAGAGAGGAGGGCCAACAAAGAATGAAGCAAGCCAAGCCTGACAAAAGCGCAGAAAGGGCGTGATGCGGACTTCATGGTTCATCCACCTCACAGTTCAAACACAACTCATCCCATTCCTCCATCAAACTCCCATAGCTCTTACAGCACTCATGTAAAACCTCACAAAGATTAAGCTTTTCAACTTTCACACTTCTGAGAAGAGATTAAATACGCTCAGAAGATGATGTTACATCCATCACCCAGTGACCACACAAAATGATGAACTGACGACAGAACTTTGTTTTACGATCTGACTTGCCTAAAGATTAGTATATTTCTTTTTTAAAGTAGCCAATAGAATTGTAAGACGCCTTCTTTTTCATCTTCCCTCACAATACAAGCCCTGAACAAGGTCCTTGTAAGACACAGATGTTGAAAAAGTGAAAGACTCCAGCCATCTTGTTAAATCCATGAACTTTAAACTCCTACAGAAGTCATCAGTGCTACATCTCACCCAGACAGTTTTCTCTTGGTATGTTTGTTGCCATGAGCTTACTCTGGTTCACTGAAAGTTAGTGTCTGTCAAGACAAAGCCACGGTTTGCAGGGAATTAGAGATGCCACCTCTAGTATCAATTTAAACAGTTACCAAGGGAAATCCTGGGACGAAGTCAAGAAATTTACATCATCTTCACTAAAATGAGAATTCTGTGCCTAACAATCTAATTCTATAAAAAGGGGAAATAACCACATTAAAAAAAAGGAATCTGTAGTGTTTAAGTTACATCATTACAAAGGCTATGAAGCTGTCTACCTTCTCTCCATTTTGAATCCTGCCATCAGTAACAACATGAGAGAAATGACAGAATGTTATTTCCCATGCTTTGTTAACAATTACAGCTCAAGCTCCTGAAAAGCTGGTTAAATTTGTGCATCTTCAGCATATTATTCTCTCATCCTATCAATCTTGAAACCATAAGAAAGACATACACTGATAGAGACCAATATACTGATATGCCTCCCAAATCAGAAAAAATACATCCAGTCCTTAAGCTTAACCTCAAGATAGCTCCTTCCTTTCTATGCTGATTTCAAGTTCAGGATAAAGCAGGCAGCCAAAGCTCAGAAAGATTCTGAAATAAACAGCTCCCATAAAATATATGGGTACACATATGTACTAAGATTGAACAATCATTTGACTACATATAACAGAAGGGATGTTACAGGTATGCTACAATAATGGAGATATTTTAGTGAATTTAGTTCTCCTGATGCAAAGGAAGTTTCTCACTTGCAGCAGTTTTAATCCTTCCCAAATTTAAAAAAGTGAATTTAAGAAATTATTCTCCCTTTTTGTCAGGTAGTTTTTTGCACTCTGGTTGACCAGTTTTGATGTCACCTTAAAATGGGACTTTACATATAGGATTCTGATTTTTTCTAGCTGTTTAGGTGACTGTAATCTACTAATCTAATCTGACTAAGTAGTTCTCATAAGTCACTCTATTTCCAGCCCAGAGAGCCCAGTGTCCATGGCAGACATATGTCATACCTAATTCAGTTATCACTTCTCACAAACTGAAAACAGTACCCTAATAAGATTTCTTCTAAAAAACCCACATTAAGTAAGTAACATTCGTTTTTTAAGATTCTCCACTATTTGGTCATTCAAACAGGCACTTAGTACTAATATAGCAAGAAAATAATATTGCTAGGTACCAAAAATTGCTTGGAGAAAGGGGAACTTCTTTTTATTGGAAGAACAGGAACCCACCTCACTTCACTAACAGAATCACATCTGTCAGTCACAAATCAGGTTCACATATATATATATTTATACATGGAGGAAGAAATAGCAGAGATCTGTAGTTTAAGATTACAAATATGTTAACATATCTTCATGCAAGAATGATAGATATTAAAAGTTTGTACAATTTATAGCACAAGAAGAATACAAGTTTTCAAAATTTATAGCTCACACTTGCAGTACTAGATTAAAACCTGACAGCCATAATGATTACAGTCCCCATTCATTCAACCTACTCTAGAAGCTACTGCAACTTTTAAGGTACTTTCACTTTTGAATCAGGGTCAGGATTACTTTATTTCTCAATCTGGCTTGTTAAAAATAGGGGCAAGTTTACCTTGAAAATTGAGTCTTATGACTCCAACAGAAGATAGCTTGAGGGCCATTTTCTGCAGCAGAGATATCACCAGAAGAGGCTTGGGGACAGCTGTGAAGGAAGCTTGAAAGAGCAGACGCTAGCATAATTGGCAGTACATTCAGCAGTAATTTTTCAACTCACACTGGCTGGCTTCAGTACAGCATAGCATACTCTAAGAGTTGGCAACTGACAAGATTTTAAAAATAAACTTTGGATCCTAAAAATACATTTCTGATTATTTACCTTCTGAGTTAAGACCTGAAAAATGAAAACTGGCATTACAATGAAGCATCCACTCTTTCACCAATCATTACAGCTAATAAGTTACCTTCTAAAATGGCAAGCAAGATTTTCTTGTAGTCACTTGTCTGTAGGAGAAGCGTAGGCTAAAGATATTTTACATTAAAAACTAAGTTGTCAATATTTCAGCTGTTCAAAAACCCCATATACTGAAGCACTTAAAATCAAACCTTCATCAGACAAAAAAGCCTTTCTCAAAAACTCAACAGTCTAGTTTTCAATGCTCCTGAAAAACACACGTGGCATTTACTGGGCCTTGAAATGAAAGGCCAAGGACAAAATGAACTTATTGGAAAGAAGAGCTGGCTACTTGCAGGGGAAAGAACCCGAACTTTTGCCTCAAAATTAACTTGTCCCCCTTTGGGGAAAGAAAAAGGTAGTAATACTCAACCATCATTTGACATGAGAACAACGAATACATGTCTAACCAAGAACCAGTGCAGACACTAAATATGCTGAGTATGATATACAGCATTTTCTATTAGATATGTTCAGTTCCAAAGTTGAACAGTCATAACAGGTCCCATGAACCAGTAAATTATAATAAGGGTGTGACACAGCAAGAGTAAGATTGTTAAATTAATTTCCTCTGAAAATCTAGTGACAATAACTAATTTTCCTAAAGCTACAGTACTATTTTCTGCCACTTTTAAAGTTTCCAGAGCAGCACTAGCATAAATATCATACATAAGTCAAATCAACTTTACCTTCTCACATAAATGAGCAATAAAGTACCCATAGAGATAAAATTACATCAACATGCCTCAGTTCTCATCTGCTTAAATACTGCTGCTGACAGTTTCAGAACCCAAGTACTCAAAGTACTCCTTCAAATGTACAGCTGTTTTAGTGCAACTTTTAAGCAGGAAATCCCAAATTATGCAAGGAAAAAAAAATCCAGTAAAAAAATGCCAGTTCATATGCTTAAAGGAGAAAAAGGCAGCAGCAAGTGATCCTCAATAAAGCCCACCAGCAAGCACTGCCAAGAGATGCACTGACATTCTAGATTGAACAGGCCATTTACTCACACACTTCTTTTCTTTTTCCTTTTTATTTTTAATTCTCCAACGAGCAATGTCCATGACAACTGTTTCAATCTATAGGAGTTCTACTATATGGCAACAGTTCATGTTCTTTCTTTAACACCTGCTGAAAAATCTCACCAATTATTTTGGCTACCAGTTCTTAAATGCTAAATACATTATGACAATTGAGAGAATAACACAAGCATCTCGGATATACATTTGTCTATGGTTCATTTAATCACTGCTTGTACAGCTGAGAATGGAAACGCTTGAGGAATGGGGAGAAAGTAAAAAACCAGTACCTCCAGTTCCTGCAAGATACTAACTGTGCTGGTTTTGGCTGGGGTAGGGTTAATTTTCTTGACAGTAGCTAGTATGGGGCTATGTTTTGGATTTGTGCTAAAACAGTGTTGATAACACAGGGATGTTTTAGTCACTGCTGAGCAGTGCTTACACAGAGTCAAGGCCTTTTCTGCTTCTCACACCACCCCACCAGCGAGTAGGCTGGGGGTGCACAAGAAACTGGGAGGGGACACGGCTGGGACAGCTGACCCCAACTGACCTAAGGGATATTCCACACCATATGGGGTCATGCTCAGCGTATAAAACTAGGGGGAAGTCTGGCAGGGGGCCGCTGCTTGGGGACTGGCTGGGCATCGGTTGGTGGTGAGCAATTGTTTTCATTTGCATCACTTGTCTTTCTTGGGTTTTATTTCTCTCTCTTTGTTATTCTCCTTTTCATTACAATTTATTATTATTACTATAATTATTATTATTTTATTTCAACTATTAAACTGTTCTTATCTCAATCCACGAGTTTTCTAACTTTTACTCTTCCAATTCTCTTCCCCCATCCTGCTTGGGGGAGGTGGGGGGTGGTGGCGGGAAGTGAGCAAGCAGCTGTGTGGTGCTTAGTTGCCAGCTGGGGTTAAACCATGACACTAACAAAAGAGAAAGAACTTTTAATTAGGCCCACCTGAAAAATCAGCATCTTCCAACCCTGCAATCATTACTTTAGCCTTTTGAAAAGTTCCTGTTGGTTTAACAGCCCAAAAATGAAGTCTTAACGGAGGCCTCAAGAAATCTGATTGCCAGCAGCCAGTACGTTGTCAAAGCATGCAGTGTTAAAATCCTCAGAGAACTGAAGATACCAAGTGGAACAATCAAGTTGAAATGGAGGCAAAGAATCTGGGTAACAGTGCAAACATTGAAGACTAACAAGAAAATGTAATACCTCAGGACAACGTGGACTATTTACTCGTGGGGAAATAGTAGGAGGAAACCTACTGTCTAACCACAACAATGGAAGAGGGAGACAAACTTTCTCAAAACAGGGATTGGTATGTCAGAGCTAAAGCTAGAAATGACAGCTGGTGGCCAACATCAGGCTACACAAACATACTTAGTTTTCTGTTTTACTCACCTGTTCCCTTATATTCACCTACTTTGAAATTTGGGTAGTCTTCCATGGGTCTTTCTGGGAAATTAATTTCATTACTGACAATTAAGAAAGCTATCAGGCTGCTTCTGAACTAAAACATTTAGAATATTAAGACAGAACTAAACATATACCTGCCTGAACATGCAAACAATATACAGGCATTAGAACAATCCACATAGCTTATGGCAACCCTTGGGACAAGGCCATTCTCAAAAAAATTCTGAAGGGATACAAGATGAAGTGCATGAACCATCCTGACCATAGCCTATGTTTCAGGCTGATTTATTTCTGAATAATAAAAAAGCTTTGATTACATGGACAAATCCTTAAGATTTGATCTTCTAGAGGACTGCATATGTCAATATAACTGAACCCCAGAAAAGATTGTCTCTGCAACAGGAGAATTGGTCTGCTTTGGAAAACAGTGATTTCAGAGTATCAAGCCCCAGTGACATATCTAAATCATTTGTGAATTAAGCACTATGAAGGGGGGGGACAGGGGGATGGGACAGACACGACGATGACACACCAAACCACAAAAAACAAACAAACAAACAAAAAAACCCCCACAAACCAAACAACCCAAACCCAAAAACCTTGGGGGGCGTGGGGGGTGGGTGTCATAGTTGATCCAAGTGGTATCTAACAGTTGCAAGACAGATCTAATTTTGTTATTGGTTTTAGTGCGAAGTTAAGTGTTGCAGACCTATAACAGAAACTCAGTTCAACCTCATTTTTTAAATGCTTATCTCTAGATTGGCATGCCAACTGAACTGATACACAAAGATGCAAGAAAAAAAATGAGCCATAGCATTAAAATGCTACAGCTTGGCCAAAAATATGAGTAACCAGATACTCAGTGCCAGAGGTCACAGCATCCACCAACAGTACTGCTCATGCAAGCCATTGAAAAACAGTAATAAAGAAGTCCTACAAAGAGGCACTAAGCCAGCATCACCCCAAGAGAGAAAGAACTTAACACATTTTTTTCAGTTACCTTGCCAATAACCTCCCCACTGTATCCAACCCACTAAACATTAAAATCTGGAAGAGATATAATGATTCTATAGCAACCAGCTGCTGAGATATTTTTCAAACAGAATGAACTGAATACAACTGCCAAATACTTTCCCAACAAATTTAGCCTATTCCTAGTGGGAGGAGAGAAGTATGTTCACTGCTGTGATTCAAGATACAGTGCAAATCTGCGGTCATTACAAAACTAGGGCAATTTAAAACAAATCAGATAACCAGGAATAGGTAAATAAACAGACACACACATTGTAGGTATGCAAGTTGCTATTAGTCTGCAAGGACAGACACATCACTCAAGAAGCCTCTCCTCCAGAATAGCACTTCCATGAAACCTTTTTCCACACTGGTTACTCCCACCACCACATCACCAACAGGTCTAATACTTCCATGTCCCCTGTAAGAGTCTGTTAGGGAACCTTCTGGAGATTTAAAATTAACAGCTACGTGAACACATCAGCTCCACAGCGGTAGCTGCATGCATATGTAATTTGGGTTCTATAAGCTCTCAAAAGAAAACAGCAATTTGGTTGTCTCTGTGTTCAGATGCAACCACTCCTTCTATAACTCTCCTGATGTGCGTATCTGTAAAAAGGTTCAAACTCCCTACTACATGCCTACAAGCACATCATTTTTCTCAGCAAAACGAGAACCAGAGACAATGAGAATTCAAGAGCACAGTTTCCCTTAGCTCATATACAAGACAAAGGAAGACTCTAGGTAACTTGAGAAAATAACTATGAAAAATCAAGCCTAATATTAGGTTTATATACATTGTCCCACGTGTATATCCTCATAAGACATATTTTCGAAGTCTACAAATCAAAAGGAAGATGGAAGCCATCTAAGTAACCTCTGTCTGTTTCCTTTTATGGCAATAAGGCTTTGTTTCTATTTAAATCTTCACAGAATAAAGTCTTTAATCTTTAATGACAGACAAAGCCAAGCTAATACAAGATGGAATTATTGCTAGACTATATTCACCTCTTTCATAATACAGTACAGGGATAACAACTGAACTCCACAGGTAGATGTTTAAAATGCCTTAATAGACACAGGCTCCCATTCTTCCTCTTTGGCTGACGCTGTTAACCTAGTGTTTTTCCATCTCTCTTCCCCAGCTGTAAAGCGTGGCTCATCATAAGTATCTAAGCTACTCCAGAAAAGTCCCTGAGAACTACCAGAAAATCCAAGGGCTTCCTCTTGTATATGGCCTGGTACAGAACTAGAAACTACTGCTGCCACCGTAAAAACGATAATCAGAGCAAACTAAGTTTGGAAAGCTGCATACTGGTGTATCCGCACTATTTGTAGCCTTCTGTCCCTTTCTTGCCCCTTATGTTTACTGTCTTTTTAAACCTCTCTAGCTACAAAGTATCTCAGGTGGAGAGTAACTGCATGCATTGTTCTCTCTGGAGGATTCAATTAACTTTTTTTTTTATTAAATTATTTCTCCCCTCCCCCCTTTTTTTTCCTTTTTGAAGCTGGGAAAGGATAATAAAGCACAATAAACCTCCACACAAAAGGAAATGAAATTTCACAAGAATTTCAATATGCAGGCTTCCTAGGTTTCATTTCAGTGCACAAAGTTCAGCTGAGTCAGCATTCTTGATTCATAACGCTTGCAGGTTTTTGAGGGTTTGTTTGTTCTATTTTAAATAAGAGGACTAAATTTCTGTCACTGTTTTGAACTTCCCAAGCCAAATGCCTAATTTTGATTTTGAAGATAACCATTTAAGACATTTAATATGATTATATTCCCTACATACACTCAGGAAACCTATTTTAATGTAGTTGATGCCTTGCCCCAACTAGCCTGTACCTTGCTTTTCCTAACAAATCCCAGGTGGTTTAATTCAGGATTGGACCAAGGTAATCCAGGAAAAGCAGGAACTTTTTGCCATAACAAATTCCAGAAACTCTAGGAATTAAGCAACTCCAGCGGGGAATCCCATTTTCCCTGGAGCTACAGCATAACGTTTTCCTGCTCAAAGCACGCAGAGCAGGAAAAAAATGCAAAATTATTTCTGAAGTTTCATGCTATTCCTGATCACAGAAACTTTATCATCTCTCAAAACCACCAAAGGAAGAATCCTCCCTCTTACTTATACAAAAGCCCTTAAAACTCCATGGAAAAAAAAACCCAACACACAACAGGCAGAAGGTTTATTATTCAGCTATCAATGGAGCCTACCAAGTATCCAGAAACAACTACCAGCTGAAAAGACTACAGTCTTTCAGTCTGCTGAAATTTCAGCTAACATGTCATCCCTGGAACACGTTCAATTCCTCAAGCCAGCAACTAATAAGAGCCAAAAACGCCGAAAGGTCAAAGCTCCACTTCTCTTATCCCTGCCTCCGAGCAAATGGTGAGGCCAGGAAGAAAAAAAGAAAAACAATTCTACATATTCCTATTTTTTAGTCCTACCGTTCCCCTCCTTTCTCAGTAAGGACTCCAAAGCCTGTATCAAGACACAAGCAGCAGCAAGGTGAAACCAGCCCAGATCCTACCAGTTTGTCACCTGACCATGAAATTCTGAATTCTAATACTGAAGCCTCAAGTTTTCTGCTGTAGTTTCACAAAGAAACAAGCAACAGCATAAACAAACTATGGTGCCTAAATACTCAGAGATACCACATCACTACAAATTTAGTCTTTGCTGTACAAAGACTGTATTCAAATTAAGAGTTAGACTCTGTAGGATCAGATGATGTTCACGTTGAAAAGGCTTGCCTTCAGCACTTTTGTTTGTTTTGGTCTTGTTTCTTTTAAAGAAAGGTTTTATCAAATATTTTCAAACTTTTCCATTTTTCTCCCACGACACCAGTAGCTCTAATCTAGGGGCATTAAGATTATCTGATGCTAAGATGGCTAGTCTAGACACACACACACACTCAAAAAAATACTGTGCTGCTTTTGTTCACCCAATATTCCTTCCTTTCTTTCTTATTCACACAGCATGTCAAGCACTACCACTGGGTTCTGGACAATAGGCTTCCAATGCAAATTTAGCTTTTAAATTGCATTTAACCGCCCATACAAATGCTATCACTAACTAGTCCACAGTCTTCACCAGGATCTTCCCCATAATGTTACCTGAAAAGTGTTAGCTAACACAAAGAGATTAAAATAAACTTTGCCAGATCTCCTAAGATAGAGGAAGAATAGGAACGAGCACCAAAATATCAAGGTCTTATATAAGTTCATAGAACACATCAGGTAAGTTCACGCAGGGTTTGGTGGTTGGGAGGTTTTTTTTATTTAGAAGACAGCTTTACTTAGGGACACTTCTGGGTTACTACATAAGTACTTGTGGCTTTGTTTTTTAAGTTCTAAAATAATAGCAGATCAAACTCTGAGTTAAATTCGCCCAACTAGTTAATACAAATAAGCTAATATTTCAAAAGTCATCAATAGCATTTGTCAGCAGTTCAGAATAACATTGAGTACTTGACTCAAAAAGATGCATCTTTTTCCCTCCACCCAAAAAAATCCACAAAGCAAAATTGTTTTGCTTGCATCATCTACAGACAGTGCAAGTTTTAAGCAGATTTAGATGTCAAGTTTAAATACCAGCATCAAATGTACGTTTGGGACACATTTAAGGGATCAATCCATTGCCGCATTTGACATCTTAAAGTCAGCACTGCATCTGGAGTATTTCATATTTCTGTTTCACAAGAGCAGATTCCAGTTATTGTGCCGAGCTATGTGACCTATGGTTCATTCGTGACTTCTAATTGTGCAAAAAGGATGATTGATTCATCAAAAAAGCATGAAACTGTTAAACTGAAAATACTGCACAAGCCTCAACTCCATCCAGATTCTGATAAGGACTGTGGTAATGAAGCATGTTCTATGCATGGATAACATCCTTAGCAGCTTCCCATCAGCAAGCCTGGTTCAGAGACCATAAAAACATAATAGCAGGAGGAACCCACTATTAGAGTGGGAGGATCCAACTATTTTAGTTCAACGTCAACTACAAAATCTCTTCTTCAGAAATCCAATATCAACCTCTTTGTACCACTAATGCCATCTGAAGGGCTCTTGGCAAACAGGAATTTTCAACACTGAGACAGACCAATTGATACAAACTAAGCCACTGACTCCTGACCACAGCCAGTCAGAGGTTATCAGTAATGCCAACATTACACCTAGTCAAATGCTACACCACACAAAAAATGAAATGCCTTTGCCTTCTTCCTCTGCCCATGTCATCATAGAGTTTAGCAACATTTCCTTGAAGCAATACCATTTTTCAGCAGAAACCATCTACAAGACAAACTTAATTTCTATCATAGTGCTTAAAATTATCATATTATGTTTGATAGCAGGTTGCTATTTGTTCTTTTATGAGCTTATTACATTGCTTACTCTGGTTTTAATTAGAGTAAGTACAGAACAGCAGAACATGCAGAAACTTCATTAAAGACCTCCAAAATCCATGATGTCTGGCCATGAATTTAAGTACAGATGACCTTGCCATGTGAAAACATATTTTAACACTTTTATGTTTTGAACTTTTCCCCTGAATTTAAGTTTTACAAACTGGAATTTTAAAAGAGACAACTATAAGGAGTAGTTGGAAAAGAATGGGGGGAAAGCCTTGTTACATGTCTAGTTTTTAAATTTAGTACTTGCCCAAAAACCTACAGCAACTTAATTCCACACCACTTTATTCTAACAAAAAATTCTTCCTTCTTCTCTTTGTTGTTTATTATGCTGTTTTGCAATTTGAGCACACACTGCAGAACAGAGATATTAAAATGGAATGCTTCTTTGTGAGAAAATTTTAAGAGTATTTCAGGTAGCTCTACAAAGTATTTCCAGTAGTTTAGTTTACACAGTCTTTCCTTGTTGGGATTGGCTCTTACAAACATCAACAGAACAAAATCAACGAACATCAAGATATAAAGCTTAAGTGGGAAAGAACACCTGCGAGCCTTCAGATTATGCTGAAATACATAGTACCATTAAAGTGAAGGAATACAGATACAAGAGGAAAAACAGACAAAAAGAACAGATAAGAAGAATGCTGACTTCTAGCAAGGAGCTAGGAAAGCAAACATTGCAGTAGCACAGGCAGCAGATGCCTCAAAGGACCAGGTCAGAGAACTGCTATCTAAAAAAAGCCAATTACACTGGATGCCCATGCAAAAACAACCAACCAACCAAAAAAAATCCCTGAATATCACAGAGGCCTATCTGCCTGCCTGAGAAAAACAGAGAAACAAGTTTATCCAACTGGGACTCACACATGATTCAAAGAAAAAATGTCAGCATATTTGTGCAAGAAATTAAACTATTACACCATCCCCTTTGGTACATGATCAGATTACTGACATTTTATTACAAAACAGAATGCTGAAGTTGTCGGCTTTAGTTCATGATTCTCTGTAAGAGAGAAAGAATCTTACTTCCCCAAAATACCCTGAAGATTTATGGAAGTTACTGGAACCTTACACTGGGTAACTGAGCTTCTGTCTAAATCTCCTCACCACAAACACAGGAATCCGTAGAGAATCTGTACATGGCTGAAGGCCACCTACCTGCAAGGAACTCTTCACAGGTGCATCTATATATTGCAACAAATTCTTTTCAACTGCCAGCTTTGTATGGGTCCAAGCATGTGTTCATACAAAACAGCTTGCAGGATGAGGGATTAACAATGTGGAGCTAATGTCTAAACATAGTGTAATATAACTGGAACTAGGCAATGGAATAGATCTGCTCAGCCTTTATCTTCTTTCATTGCAAGACTGGCAGAAAAGATAACACCGAAGTTTTGGCCGATCCTGCCATGACCTATTAAAAAACTTACTTTAAAA
>WAAD01000510.1:32576-44629 GCA_013389945.1 Fregata magnificens | reverse complement strand
GGGGCCGGCGGTGCGTCGTCTCGGCTCCCGGGGGGAAGGAGGCTGGGTGCGTCGGGCGGGCTTGGAGCCCCTCGGTCTGGCGTCGTCGCTGCGCAGGTTTCCTCCCCGCCTGGCCCTTGGCGGGCGCTGAGGGACTGTTGCAGCGCGGCGGGTGTCACGGCGCGGAGGCAGAGGTGGGCGCTGCTCTCTGGTGTGGTAAAGCACCGGAATAATAGCAGTGGCGTGGCCGGTGGCACTGACGGCTAAAGGACCGGGGCGCTTCGAAGCGGGCGCAGCTTGGCAGCTGCCCTCGAGGAACGCGTGGGTGCTGGGGCTGCAGCGCGGTGAGGGCCAGACGAAGTGGCCCGGCACCGCCGACCTGGGGTCTCCCTGCGGGGCTGGTCGGGGTTGTGTCGGGCCCCGGCTGCCGCGCTGCTCTGCGTTTCTGAAAGGCGAGGTGCCTCAGGGCGGTCCCTTCAACCTTGGGCCTCCTTAAGGTGTTAGTGTGGGCTGCCAGAAGCAATATAATGGCCGCATAGTTTTCTGCCTCTCTGCTCTGTGCTCTTCTTTTTCCTGTAACTTCAAGAGACCTCTTTTTTAATTTTTTTTTTTTTGTCTCCAAAAGGCTGTTTGTTGAGGGCAACATATGCCAAGTTGCAAGAGGAGACCAAAAACCCAAGTTGTGATTTTCAGTGAAGTCATATGTAAGGTTCCTTGTATTCCTGCATTGGTTATACTGCCCTTTGCGCTGCCTTTGTCTGAGCTAGCCAGCTTGTGTGCCTTCCAGCCTGGGTAGCAAACAACCTGTCTACTGCATTAGACCACCAATCGGTAAATCCTGTGTATCATTCATTGCCTTTTGCTGTACATCCTCAGTGCCTAGTATTTGCTATATTATGGTCAACAATACTGATGTCACCTGCTGCAGGTAACACCATGTATTGCCTTATCTGTTGATCTGTTTTAGAACTTACGTATTGGAAGGACTCATAGGCCCTGTGTTGCTTGCAAACAATTGCTATTCTGCTTATAAAGTAATGTAAAGCTTTAGTTACTTGTTTGCTCTATAGATACTGCACGTACTATACTTTGGTTGCTGTGTCTTTTTTCAGATCACTATGAAGGCCTTGTATTGTCAGCAGAATTCACCTGGAGAGGAAATGACATTTGTCTTCCAGGAAAGAGTGAGTTCCAATCATAATAGTACTATTAATCATTCAGTGGAAGAAGAGAGTGTGGCTGAATGCCACAAACAAATTGAAACACCTAACTCTTCTGTAGACTTGAAGAAGAACTGGTGTAATCCTTGCACATACAGGCAGGTAAATGAAAGTAGGGGAGGTGTATTTTACCATTGTCATGCAGCACTTGGCAAGACCAGTGCTAGATTTCTCTGTGCAGTTTTGGTGTCCATATTTTAAAAACAAGTTTTGCAGGTGTAACAAATGAACCCTGGCTTCATATGGATTCAATCTCCTGGTTGGATTTTCTGATCGCTGAAAAAGTAGAAATACAGCTTGAGAAACTTACCGTGTTTGGAGTGTTCCTGCTGTTATTTTCTTCCCTCTTGTGAGTTCTTTGCTTTTAGTGAGGATTGAGATCAGTGCAGCCTTTTTCTCAGAGGCATTGATAAGTCTCCTTTGTCTAGCTACCTATTTTCCTACAACTTAAAGGAACAACAAGAGGACAACTATTTTTCTGTCAAATTTAGCCAAAACTATTGTGCTAGAGTCTTTGTCAGTTTGATGCAAACATTGATTGGATAAGTGCGTACACATAAGCTTGTGGCATAAGGCTAAGATGTCAATGAGTGTATATTGATGCAGTATGGGTGTCTGAAGAGTAGAAAAATGCTTACATGGTTTTGAGGACGTGAATCTGTGTTCTTACATATCTTATAGATACAAAATAAATTACTATAGATACCTATGTATACCTGTGTAATATAGATACCTAAATATACCTATGTATATTACCTGTGTAATACAGATACCTAAATATACCTATGAGCCATATATCAAAATGCAACAATATAGTACTGGTGAGAATCTCGCTTGAGCAGCTGCAGAGTCCCAGTAGTGAAGCACATCTAACAAACTGCCTGAAGAGAAGGATGCAATGAGATGGGTGATTTTGATGCAACCAAGGTGCATATTCATGGAGCAGTCTTAGATCTCCTTAAACTGACTGTGAAATGGTGCTTTTGCTGAACAGGTTTGTTTGCCTTTCAGCAGCACATTTTTGTTCTATTCCTTGTAATGGTTTTAGGAGTCATGCAGCTGTAAGGTGAGATGGATCAGCTTACTTATCCAGGTGAAAACTAGTAATTTGTTACAAGTTAGTTCACATCATTGTGATACCTGCATGACTGCTAGCTCCAACACAAAGGAGGGGATGGGAATATGTAGATGCTGGCAACAGGTGAGCCAGACAGCTCTGGTACTGTCTTAGGTAACCTAAAGCAGATCTTGAAACTGCACTCCTGTGCATAAACTTTGTCTGCCTACTTGCCTATTTAAATCTCTTCAGACAGGAACTGATTCTGCAGTTGTCTGTGTAATGACCAGCACTAAGGAATCCTCATCTTAAATAGAAATAAGTATTGAAAAAAAGTGAGGAAAAGGAAAGCTAGTTGGCTGAGGAGACCTCAATAGAACAGAAGGTGGATAACAAAAAGTCAGTAGCTTAGATGAAGAATTTCCATAGCAAACCTCCTTATATGGTGCTTGGTCAATTCCTAATAATGACATATTGAAATTATGAAGGCAGGAACCAATTAACAGCACAAACATTTCATCGTCTCTTTTTGTTCTTAACACTTGTATTCTTTTATAAAGACAAGCAGTTTTATTTTGTGCATTGTAGCAGTACTTAGCTTTATTGAGCTATGCATACCAAAAGGATAGTTCCAAAAGACAATATAATCTTAAATTTACATAAATTACATAAGTCCATTAGATTCTAACTTTTTTCTTTTTTTTTTTTTTTTTTTAAAACAGAGATGCAGAATTCGTATAGTTGCACAGTTTAGTGGCTTTTCTCTTTTGTAGAACAAAGAGTGAGAACCCACTTTGGTTTGTTTGAGGAGCAGGAGGTCTGTCTGACTGGCAAAATGCCTTGCAATTTTAAAGGAACAGCATGTGTTCAACTCAGCTGGGGTGAGAAAAAGTTCAGCTCAATATTCCTTGGACAGAGGTTACTGTTCATGTTGCTGAGCCTAGGAGAAAAGCAACAGCTGTTTTTTGGGAAAAATACAAAAAAACCAAAGGATGCTTAAACACTTAAGAATATATCTTAACTTCAGAAGTAGAAACAAAGCTCTCTCATGACTTCATAGTGATTGTTTCACTTTCAATTCCAACAGACATCTAGACTGCAGACTACAGTATAACATGGAAATACATGATTTTGCCTCCAGTACCTGATGTAGCTCTTCAACAGCTGTGTGGAGTCAGCAGTCCAGAACTCAACTTAGCTAATTAAGTACTTTAAAGTAGCAGTACTCAACTACTTAAAATCATTTCAGATATCAATCCCAAAACCAAAAGTTGAAATAGTAAGGGGAGACTTCATTAGTAGAACACTTCTGTATGTGAGGTGCCCGTCATTTGTGGGACTTAACAGTTCTTGTTGGTGCTATTTCTTTGACACCGTCTGGACTACTGGAATATTTACCTCAGTATGTCAGACATTCATGTCAAAATCTCTTAAAATTCTCTGTCACTCTTGCAGTATAGTTTTAATATTAAAGATCTGCTTCTGTCTATTTATTAGACAGATGCTGGGGAGGTAATTACCTACTAAAACTGTTTCGGATAAGGGTGTGATACTTAAAAAAAAAAAAAAAAGCAAAAAAATAATGTCAGTGTCTGTTGAGGTTTAGTAAGCTCTAGTGGTGAGTTTGTAACAGTAATATACATGTACTCAAAATGGTGTTGTAAATCCATTGTGATATCAATTCCCTTTTCTTTGAAAGAAATTTCTTGTTCTGACTACAAAACAATGTAAAACAAAGAATCTGTGGAAAAGTGCTTTCAAGAGCTTGAGAGGATCCTACTAGCACATTCATGTTGTGTTGTATAATGTAACGTCTATAAATTTGTCCTAGGAAAACCTTCCTCCTACAAGAGACAATGATGTGAAAGTGCAAGTTAGAGCCTGTGCACTGAGCTGGATAGATACAAAGGTATTTGCTTATTTTTTTTATAAAAGCTAGAGGTGTTGTTTACAGTTTCCATTGAAGATCTAAGCCAGGGCCTTAGCTGCAAATTGGCACAATTCCATTTATGCCATCTGAGGATATGACTTTACTGCTGAGAAAGAGGGCACAGGATTGATGTGGTATTCTTGCATATCTCTTTAAATAAAAAGCACCTGTAATTTGGTTCCTAATTTATGGAGAAGGATCAGTTGTCACTTGTGAGTTCTCTTACAGTAAATCCCTTTTATCATCCTCTGCATGCTGACTTTAAGTCACAGTTTGGCTTGCTGTTAATGTCTCTTTTTATTTTTTTAATATGCTTCTAAATTTAAATACAGAAAACCAGTGCAAAGTTTTTAATATTAAATGAGGAATGTGTGTACTTTTTTCCCCCAGATAACATTTTGGTAATGGCCCAACTTTCTTACTGTGAATATCAAACACTGTAAGATGATAATAAATATGCAAATTTTGAGCCTTAGTAAGAATGTTGTAACTATTATTGTCATTTAGCTTCTCTCGGAAATTAAACTGGAGAAGGAGCTTCTACCTGTTGGTCGAGAAATTTCTGGAGTTGTATTGGAAGGTAAGTTAGTAAAATTGTCTTGTGAGGGTGCAGAGCAAGAATTAAAGTCTGATAATCCAGAACAAATAAACACTGTTTGCATGGTGCGCCTTTAATAATAGTAACTATTTGCTTTCTTAATGAGGCTTCCCCTAAGTCAGTAATGATACTGAAATGAAAGTTAAAAAAGGAACTGAACTGTAATTCCTGCATATCGGTTCAGACTTAAAAAAAAAAATGCACGCCAGCTCTCTAAATAAAATCATAGAATCATAGAATGGTTTGGGTTGGAAGGGACCTGCAAAGATCATCTAGTTCCAACGCCCCCGCCATGGTCAGGGACACCTTCCACTAGACCAGGTTGCTCAAAGTCCCATCCGACCTGGCCTTGAACATTTCCAGGGATGGGGCATCCACAACTTCTCTGGGCAACCTGTTCCAGTGCCTCACCACCCTCATAGTGAAGAATTTCTTCCTTGTATCTAATCTAAGTCTACCCTCTTTCAGTTTAAAGCCATTACCCCTTGCCCTATCCCTACATGCCCTTGTAAAAAGTCCTTCTCCAGCTTTCTTGTAGACCCCCTTCGGGTACTGAAAGGCTGGTGGAGCCTTCTCTTCTCTAGGCTGAACAACCCCAACTCTCTCAGCCTGTCCTCAGAGGGGAGGTGCTTCAGCCCTCTGATCATCTTCATGGCCCTCCTCTGGACCTGCCCCAACAGGTCCATGTCTTTCCTGTGCTGAGGGCTCCAGAGCTGAATGCAGTACTCCAGATGGGGTCTCACGAGAGCGCAGTACAGGGGCAGAATCACCTCCCTCGACCTGCTGGTCACACTTCTTTTGATGCAGCCCAGGATATGGTTGGCTTTCTGGGCTGCAAGTGCACATTGCCAGGTCATGTTGAGCTTGTCATCAACAAACACCCCCAAATCCTTCTCCTCAGGGCTGCTCTCGATCCATCCTCTGTCCAGCCTGTATTTGTGCTTGGGATTGCCTCGACCCATGTACTGAGATCTTAAGATATTACCTGCACATGCTATAACAATCTTTAATTTATTTCTAAAAATCATTTGTTGGAATAGTGAAGACAAAATAACATTCAGGAATTTCGGCAGTGTTTCACTGGCATATCCACCTTTGATGCGTAGTGTAAAGCTTAGATCTTTCAAATGCATATACGTGTGTGTACTTGCATGTAACTGTTTGTGCATGGGGTGCCAAAGTTTAGTGAATTAAGCATTTGGTTTTGGTATGTGCATATTTAATAGAATTTTTTTTTTTTCCACTAGCAAGTTATATTTTTAGTTTTGTGAGCTGGTGATAAACAGTGCTCTCAATTGCATGTTCAATTTCAGCTATAAACATTTATGTTCATACCTTCTTTCCTCCTTTTCATATATTCTTCACGAGTTGGAAGAAAGGTGACCTTTTTTCAGCCAGATGATGAAGTGGTGGGTAAGTTAATGCATGTTTGCCTTGTCAACTAACACAATTAGTAAACTTTTTATAATGAATCACTGAGATTATAATCATTGCTAAAGCTACAATTAGACATTTATTTTCAAAGATTCAACTAGTGTCACGTGAGTAAACTCTTATAAATGAGAATTGTATTCTAAAAGTGTTGTCTTAGGGAAGTTTTTTCATTGTAAGAATGGAAGTTCAGGTCCCCAGCTAATGTAATCTGTCATAGTCCTACTGCATTCACCAAATCTTTGAGAATATACACTTGGGTCCAATTAGCCATGTGGAGTGAGTGTTCTAAAGGCAACCTTCTGAATACATATGCAACTATTTGTATTTATAACACCATCCTGATGTTATTAATATGCATCTTTTGATTTCTGTGGATGATACAAAGTCTAGGCTTATATTTCCTGCCTTCTTGAGGATGACATAAAAATATACTTTTAACTGCTAGTGATGACTCTCTTGTTCAAGCATACTGAAGACTGTTAAGTTTCTTCTAAGTCGTGTCAATTCCTGTTTGAGTAAAGAAATCAAGAGTGGCCCTAACTTAAACATGCAAGTAGGTTCACCAGTTCTACTGGATTTTCTGAGTTGCTAAAAGTGGTGCACGTACTCAGGTGTTTTGCTAAATACAAGGCCACATTTAAAAAGAAACACTGATTCAAGCTGCTCGTTTTACAGAATCTTCATTTTTACTGCACGTTACAGTTCTTAAAAGTAGACTTGTTTCCCCCCTAACTTAATCACAGGGAGTCCATGCTTTATAATCCTGCTATGACTTTATTGTTAGAGAAACCCATCAGAAGCGCAAGTGGTAATCACTGTACTTTTTTTGTTTGTTGTTTAAAACAGACTTCCAGATCAAAAATCTCACAGAAAGTGTTTGGGGCTTTTCTTTTCCTGGTAAAACTTTGGCAGACCTTTCATATCATTCACTTAAATCTAATGGAATAAGATGTGTGATTATTATTATTTATTCACCACAGAAAATGTAATTCTTACAGTTGGGAATTAATATTCCATTTTATGGGGTACAGAAGTGGCTTTGCTTTGTTTAATAAAGTAGAACAGTTATGGCCAGGCATTTTCTGGTCTTGCATATGAATTAACTTTGAACTATGAATAGTATCATTATTGTGAACAGTACTGCTCATTTGGTTAAATATCTTGCTGACATATGCTGCATCTGTTGAATATTTTAAAGTAGTATTTGTGTTTCAATCACCTTCTGTTGTAGCTGAAGGAATACAGTTTCAGTAAGTAGTTCAGCGGGAAAAAAAAAAAACCCTCTGAAAATACGTCAGTGGACCTGAGCGGCCTAAGTGATGTTCTCAGTGGCTGTAGGAGGGTTGGGTTTTTTGTGAATTAGGACTTGATTCCATTCTTGTTAATTCAAATATAGAATAATTAGTTTGAACCAGCTGAGCTACTTCAGTGTAAATCCGACATTAAGGGAATGGAATCTGTACTTGGGTCATGAAAGCAGCTGATTCATTTTGTCTGAGATGTCTGTTGTCTGTGGTTTTTGTTCTTGAACACCGAATGTTTCCGAATGCAGGTACAGAAAAGTCAGAATTACATGTATGGAAATATGAAGATGAAGAAAACAGCATTAAATGTATTTAGCCCTAAAAGAAAGAAAACACACTTCTTTAAATACTGAAATCTCATAGCATTCCCTTTCAAACAGCTGTTCAACCTTATGCATCCAATGTAGATGCTATAAAGAAAAAAGCTAAGAGTGAAATATTTCTGTTATGGTAAATCTTTCCTAACAAGCACACTTCCCAGTTACTATTGCTGTGAGTTTATACATAGTTAATGAATGAGCAGATTTAAAAGAAAATGAGCTATTGCCAAATGGTTTGGTTACCTGTGTGTTTAATAACATCAAACTGTCCCAAAATATACAATTGTCAGAAAAATATTTCTACTTGAATTTTAAAAAAAAGCCTGTCCTTCTGTCGAAGAGTATAGTCCTGGCATATATTCCTTACTGAGTGTAACAGTAATAATGTGGTAATATGGTCCTTATTTATGAATCTACTCTTTTTCATGTAAGAATAGTACTGTGCTCACTGGAAGTACTTGGTGTGTTAAATCATTAAACTATTCCTAAAATCATACCAAGAATTGTTTCTTGCTTTTAAAGTTTTTCTGATCCTTCTTTCATCTTCCAGAGGAGATTTCTTTGTCCATAGAATATATTCTCTTATACATAACCATTTGTTTGGTTAAGAAAAATACACTAGTAAAACCTCAGACCAGCCAAAAATCTTTTGTTTTGAGATACATTCTTGACTTCCTTTCAAAGTTAGTCAGTTTTATTTGTTGCTCTCAGAGCTCTTATGCCATGTTCCTCATTAAAATAAGTGCAGGGAAAAATATTCTGAGAGTTAAATTGGCCACAAATACTTGGAGACATGAACCTGAATATAGAAGTACCTGCTTAGATTTACTGGTGGTTAGCCATTTTGTATGTCAGTTCTTCCATATGCCCTGTTACTGAATACATAAATAATCAATGCACGAAAGCCCTACACTATGTGGAGTATTTCTGGCAAGTAAGGTGAAAAATCCAATTTTTTACTTGTGTCAAATGCTTGATGTGTGTAGCATACATAAAATAAAGGTTTATACTTCATGTTGGCGTTTCTGTAAGCATTATGAGGTATACTAAGGAGCATGGTTCTTTAAGATGCCATATGTCTTTCCCTCCATATAAAGAAGGGTCATGTTTTTGTGAATGGTTTTAGACACCTTGAAATCAACGTGAGTTGATGGCAATGTATAATGACTACTTGGAGGGTGTCTTGAGTGTTAGGAGATAATGTGGCTTGTTCCTGAACTTTTGCATCTGTCAAGAAAAGAATGTCTTAATGTATTATTCATTCTGTGTTTTGGTTTTTCTATAGTACGATGTTAGAATGCAAACTGGTTTAGGTGCCAAGGCTATTTTAGTTTACTATAAGGATATTTTTCTTAACATTTGAAATATGATATTGTATTAATCATCAAAATCTGAATGATGCTTTAGGATAGAAGAGTTATTTCTTAGGGACATTCTTTCATACATGTTTATATTTTGTATGCTAAATGAAAAGATTAGAGGATGACTTAAGTTAGGAAAGTAAGACAGAATGGATAGTGATGTTGCAAGAAAGTGTGTTCTGTTCTGAGATTTTTTGCCCTTCTTGCATTATTTCCTAATTGCACAATAGCTGCTATAAGATAGCTACTTTAGACTTTTTATTATTATTCCATAGATAAACCCTTGAGAGATATGCAGATGTATACAAGCACCATAGGGTAACCACTTTTTAATAGGAATTGTGAAAGGCTGGAAATAGCAGCCAAATTTTCTGAGTATTTTAAGCCAAAGCCCTTGCTTTGGTCTAAATGGAGTATAAGATTTGGATGGGAGAGGGAAGAAAACATTGTTTTACTGGGGAAGGAGGGTACATATATTCAGAAGACTGATTGGATGCCAGAACCTACTGTTCATGAGTTTCCTTCTTTGGCCAGTGGAGGAGAAAAGCACTGTTATGACCAGGATGGATTTCTTGTTTTTACTTCTGCCTGTTCTGTGTTTGCTTTCTCTGTCTTCCATGGGTGGGTTTTCTTCCTTCAGTTCCTCTTTTCTACTCCAACCTTTTAAAACTTAGCTCATGCATTCTTTGCTTGTTCTTCCTCTGCTTCTTTCTGACCCTTTTTTGCTGCCTTTGTTAACAACGCACTGACAGGCATCAGGATGGAAGAGTGGAGATATCCGTAGTGTGGCTTGGTCTGTGCCCATCTGCAATATGAGAGCTCAATTATGGCCCAGAGTAGAAACAGGAGCGCTCATCAGGGTGAGAGCAGTGTGAAATGAGTTCAGACATGACCTGACAAAAATTAAGTGTGCCAGTAGCAAAAAGAACTCAGTAGTGTCCCCATTCTTTCTCTCCCCAACCCCAGAATGCTGTTTGGAGCACCTTTGGAACTATCTTGTGCACTGTGTCCATAGAGATTACAGGCTGTTATCTTGCCAAGTTTTCTTAACCTGTCATAAACCTGACAAGAGGGCAACTGAACCACAGAGCAAGTGGGACTAACAATTTCATTAGGAGCTTGTTCTGGTTATAGCGTATGCTTGTTTGAAATTGAAGGTCTATGGTCGATTTTTTTTCAGGAATTTTGCCCCTGGATTCTGAAGAGTCTGGTCTTTGTGAAGTTATTCTAGTTCATGAGCATTATTTGGGTACGTAGTTCATATATTTTGCTAATATTTACATTTACTATATCTTTAGACTTCAGTTTAACTTTTCTAATAGGGAGCTAATTAACTTGGACCTTTGGGCAAACTTGTTCTGTATAGCAACATTCAGACATTCTGTCTACTCCACCTGTTCATAGAAGCTTTGAATACTATGTACTCTCAAGGGGTTTTTCTTTTACTGTTATCATTTAATGGGTTAATATTTTGCCTAAACCACACAAGCTAACTTTTTTTTTTCCCTTCTGACTTCCGTTTTCGTTGCTTCATTGTCTTTCTACTTTTTCCTCACCTCATCTGTCACAAAATTAAATGAGGAGAAATTTGCTTTTTTCCTCACTTTGTCTCAATTCAGGGATATCACTTGTGACCGGACTAACAGACGGGATAAGATTAGCAGTCTAGAAGCTGGAGAAAGGAATTTTCAGGGAATGAGGATCGGGGAAAACCTAGCGTTGAAACATTCTTTTCAATTATTGTGAGTTTCCAGTTTCCCCTTTCTGGGCATAGAGTGCTTTAATGTGTAGAATACTAAATTGCGGAATATATGTGCTTCTCCCAAAAGTTCGTTGTGTTACTTTGAGCAAGCTACTCTTTTGCTCAAATTAGTTTGTATTGTGTTTCTGTGACTGTCCATGAATTCAACCTGTGTAGTCATGAGGCGACTGCTTTAAATTTGTTTATACCAAAACCCTGCTTTTATTGCATAAAATATGGTAAAATGTCCTCTCCATGTTTTTTAATATATATGAGAGGTAAACAGGTATTATTTATGTTGACTTGTTTGAAGGTGAGATCTTCCTGACTAGCTATGGCAGTTTTTGCAAAATAAGTCATGGACTCATGGAGATGAAAAAATGTTTATTCTTTGTAACACTTAAAAGTACAAATCAAGCAAAATGAAATCTAGAGGTCTGTGCTGCCTTATCACTATTTACATTAGCTATAGGCAGAAAATATTTCTGACTTTGTATTACCTTCAGTAGCTTACTTTGTGCTAAGTAGGATGAACTGACACACAAAGTGATGATGCTGGTGATGATCCCTAGAATTCTTTTCCAGCAGACTGATAAATGATCCCAGGTGACTGCATTGCTTATGTTGTTTCATAGCTTCCTTGATTCAGGCTACACTGTCAATTCTTATGCTTAAAGGGACAGACCAAACTTTTCCAGTCTTTTTCCTTTCTAGCGTGCCTCAAGGGGATTGCGCTTACATAGTTCAGTTCTATGCTAGACTCTCAGCTGGGCTATGATGACTTTCTAGCTTAGTAGCAAGGTCTCTGCTAAATCATGTAAACTGCTTACATTAAAAGTGGTGTTTCAATTTGTGATTTCTAGTTAACAGAGTGCTTCATTAACATTACCTCACCCGGCTTTTAAACGTGTGGATAGAATGGGAAAACTCTTAAGCGTCTTGTAGGTAGAGACAACAGAAAACAGAGATGACAAATAATGTTATCTTGACCTCTATCTCTCTTAAAATGTGTTATAACCTCCAGAAGCTGTTTATGCCAATGGATTATGAAGTAGAAGATTCTTACCTATAGAGGCACAGAATTAGGAACTCATGGGTTGGAACTCACA
>WAAD01000510.1:3627-20090 GCA_013389945.1 Fregata magnificens | reverse complement strand
CGGCAGCCCCGGCCCGGAGCCCGCTCCCCGTGAAAAAGCCAGCCCCCGAGCCTGGGGCTTGCCCCAGCTTTCTACATAGGCTGAAACCAAGCTATTGCACTTCTTCACTCCTTGCAGCGTGTATGTGCTTAGCACCACTCTTGAAAGTTCCCTGCGAGGGGCATTTTTTCAGTTATCAACCTGGTTCTTACTTTGTGCTGCATCTGATGCTCCTTTTTTCTTCAGCTTTTAGAGCCTCTTTGTGAAGATAAGCCCGCCAGGAGAGCGGAGCCCTCTGAAAGAACCGACATCCTTGCCTCAACCAATGTACGAAACAGCACATACTGCTTCTGAAATGCTTTTAGCTGTTCTCAGTTCACAAAAAAAGCTGAAACTGTTTAATTTAATATTTGATGGTCTATCTCTGTATAAAACGATGTACTAAAATGTGAGCGTTCAAGAAAATTTCTTAAATTGCCTTGACATTTACCATTAATGGTGACAGTCTTTTAAAAGCCAGCCTTCTGCCTCACATCGCTACTGCTGTAGTTCCAGTTGACAGAGGTTGTTGTCTTCTTCCAGTTTTATTACCATGTTTACTATAATTCTTGTTTCTTGGTTTTATATTTTGTTGCCATAAGGATGATCTTTAAAGTGATATGTCTCCTGCAGTCTTTTATTCTGCTACAGAAAGGGAACAAACAGCTTCACCAGGCACATAGGAAAGAGAGAATACCTGAAAAACAGTCCTTGAAAGAGAGTTTCAAGCAGGCAACATCTAACGTTGTTATAGGTTCAGAAACTTAACTTCAAACTAACTTAGCAGAATAGAAAAATGACCTCTTAAAGAGAACAAACTGTCCTAGGGGTCCCCAGTGGGGTTCTTTGCATCCTGTAGGAAGCATCTGGCATTACAATCACCAGGAGAGGATGAAATTAAATAACTGTTTTGGCATGGAAATTCTTGTCTTCCTAAACTTCAGGCTAAGCTTTCTTTTTTTGAATTATTCATCCTTTTATCTATTCCTAGTTTATGACTTTGAGAAAGACCCCTGTGAATGAAAACCCTCTTCTGCTTTTTTATAAACAATCTAGTGCCATATTTCTGTTAGAATCTGTTGCTGACTAAAGTAATCAGTTGAGTATAGACTGTGGCTTTGGTTAGCCTATGAACAGTCAAACTGTGTAACTTGGAATCCTGAAAGTCTGGCTGCAAAAGCTTTTTTTTTTAAGTGTGTCTCTTAACTTAATGCGAGTACTTCCTTAGGATTAAAATGAGCTAGGCATTTTTGCTCTTGCACTGAAATTGGACGAAAACCTGTCATCTCCTGCATGTTTAACTTGTGTTTTTATAGGCTGCTAAACTCAAGGTGGTACATGTAATAGCCATAGTCCCATATCTGGTCTGCCTGCCATGAAAGGTGTATTAAATCAACATGGGAGGAGACCTAACCATGCCAAAACATAAATAGGTAGCTACATAGGGTTTGTTTTTTTTTTTTTTAATTTTCCGTAGGTTAACGGATGCTATTTCTGTTTTGTAAGGACCTTCATTTACCTGTTGCTGTACCCGAAGTTCCCTCCTCACCAAGACACGAATTTCCGGCAGACTGGAGTATTAAAACACGACTTTTATTTCTGTCTTCCCAACCTTTTACCTGGGCAGAACATTTAAAAGCACAAGAGGAAGCTCAAGGATTTGCTCAGCATTGTAGAGCTACAGAAACAAACTTGCCACAGAGCATACAGGTAATACTCCAGAGGGTAGCTTGAAGCTCCAGCTTTAGAAAGGAGAATGTACCTTTGCACCTTCCCTTAAACATGCTGGCAGTGAAGGTTTGATTGTGTCTTGTTTTGATCTTCTTTGCATTAAGAATAAGGCTCATTTAGACTACTAATCTAATTCTATCCATGGCTTGTACCCACAGTGGCAAACAGTGATAAGTGAGTGGTTGTTTACCTTCAACTGAGGAGCAGTTGCCAGTTGCTGTCCATCTTTCCTCAGTCTGGCTTATTCATAAGCCTGGGAATTTTTTTTTAGTATCTAGTGTAATATTTTTTTACTCCTTCACTTGCAATGCTGCCTTAAGTAAACTATTACTGTCCTCATGAAATACTTTTTGAAATCTAGGAACCAAAACTGTCCACAGAACTGCGTTGTGCCTTTCAGCAAAGCCTCGTTTACTGGCTTCACCCTTCACTGCCATGGCTGCAGCTGTTTCCTCGGATTGGAGCAGACAGAAAAATAGCTGGAAAGGCTAGTCCTTGGTCACAGGATGAAGCCTTGCAACAAGTGCTGATGAGCGATTGGTAAGTGGAACCAAACAAACAACTCATGCATTTACTACAATTAAGACAGTGGGATTTTAATTCATGCACAAGTTCTTTCCATTTTTATGAAAAAGCTTTTTGATTTTTTTTTTTCCCCAGCTATAGAATACTCGTTATTTTGAGGACCAGGCTGGGGAAATAAGTTTAAGACTAAAGCTACCTTCTTGTGTTAAATGCCCCTATCCAATCCTAGTTATTGATTTGGGTAGAATTCCATAAATCCTGTTAGCAAGTTGCCTTTGTAAAACTCCACATGCTAGAAAGCAAGTATGCTGGAAGAGCATAGCACTCACAGACAGGCTGCGTTTCAGAGGAGTGCGGCTTCCTAGATATTGAGCACATCTGAAAATCTGACTAATCATTCAGTATGCTCTCAAAACCTGTGCAGAGTACACATGCATCAGTACCACCCAGCAAAATCCAGTTTGATGTGTCAATAGCAAAGAATTAACTTCAGTTACAGAATTGTTTTAATTTGCAGGTCTGTCAGCTTTACTTCTCTGTACAATCTGCTCAAAGCCAAACTGTGTCCCTACTTCTATGTATGTACCTACCAGTTTACTGTCCTCTTCCGTGCGGCTGGTCTTGCGGGAAGTGACGTTATCACAGCTGTAATTTCTCCCACAACTAGAGGTTTAAGGGAAGCCATGAGAAATGAAGGTAAGGTGAAACCAGTCCAGCTAGGATTTGAGTAACTGATAAAGTGCATTAGCTGTGTTACAAAACCATTCATTGCTTGCTTTCCTCTTCTGTTTAAGGCATAGAGTTTTCCCTACCTTTGCTAGAAGAAAGTAGAACCAGGAAACAGAAAAACTCTGAAGTGAATTTGGAAACAGAAGTTGCTAACAGCCTCGAAGCGGGCAACAGCATGGAAGACAGAGAGTACGTAATAAGTCTTCTACAATGCTAGAACTCAAGGGCATCTACAGGCTCCTGCACATTCCATTTGGAAAAGCTTCGTAGGAAGTATTGCCCTCCTAACGCTGATTCTCTGTTTCCCAGGGAACCAGCTCCAAGTGATGATGACGATGAAAGTTTCTCTTGGCTTGAGGAGATGGGAGTCCAAGACAAGGTTAAGAAACCAGATGCTATTTCTATTAAACTGTATCCTTTCCTGGCACATCATGACACTGGAAAACCCTGCAGATGTTATCTTTTTGTGGTATAGATTTAAGTTTTATAAAAGCTTTTAAGAACCTACTTCCAAATACTAATCCTCACATTACTGCATATTAAGAGACTCTGCACGTCTTTTTGAGTTTATGACAGGTATTTCTAGATGCTCCTCTTCTTGAAGGAAAAGCCATTGTGAATTGTTCAGGTAACTTTGTAAGATCCATCCGTTAGGTTACAAACTGATTGTGTCACCTCACATATACGTTCACTGGAAAGATTCATTAGATTTTTTTATTTTTTTTAAAGAAAAGGGTGTATGTTCATGTAGGCTAGGTTTACACTTGGAAGTAGTGTGGCATAGTAGGGACACAGCTGTAGACCAGAGCAGCTGTTGCTGAAAACCCGTACGTGTTTCAGAGGGACCGATTAACTCAGTCTTCCTCTTGTTCCATTTGCACTTGCACTGCCCAGGGCAGCTTCCACTGGCTTTCACCCAACCAGAATCTCGTTTCAGCTGCCTGAGACTGCCCCACAGCAACGCACCGTGGGACAGTCAGAGGACGCACTTCCAAAGCAGACTCCTGATCTGAACTCTAAATGCTTACGTGTTTATGTTTGCTTTGAAGCAAAATTCATAGTAAAACTAGGAGTTGCTAACTTCGTAGGTATTCAGTAAATGTGACTTGCCAGCTGTATGACACTGGACCTGGAAAATGCTTTTTGTCTCACAACTTTAGTAATGAAATCAGAAGCCAGGTTTAAGATGCTGCTTAATATTTGAAGAACAAATCTGAATCAGGGTAAAGCTTGGTGGTTTTTTTGGTTTTGTTTGTTTAAATGACTTGGTCAGAGGCGGGTTCTTCTGGAGTTGCACTGCGCTCATTCTTCCTGTGGTGCATTGATGCTTTTCACTTCCTCATGGTTTTCCTTTGACTCCAGTCAATACAGTCGTAAGGAGAAGCATGAGGTCCAGATGGATCACAAACCCGAATCCGTTGCATTAGTGAAAGGAACAAACACATTCACCTTGCTGAACTTCTTGATAAACTGTAAGAGCCTAGTGGCTGTTGCAGGTCCACAAGCAGGGCTTCCACCAACTTTGTTGTCCCCTGTTGCTTTCCGAGGTGGAACAATGCAAACGCTCAAAGTAAGTAACGAACAAACACAAGCGTCTCTGTTTTCCAATAAAGAAAAGAAAGTTGTTTCTTCACCCAATAGATTAGACACTGACTTTGTATAGTCTCCCTCAGATACAGCAGAGTAATTTTTGTTGCTATAGGCCAAGTTAGCATTTTGACTGCAATAGACTGCCTCCTACATTGTCTCTATCCCCACAGCTCTATGCTGCTAAACTGAAATCCCAGTGTTTCCATTCTTCACATCCTGATACAGAAAAGGTTAAGCAGACTTCCCAGATACTGAAATGGTTCTTAAAAGATTCTCCCGAGATCTTATTGGGGTCTCAAACTATCACAGCTGCTTGCAACGAGGGAGTCTCTGAACCATGGCTCACCATCTGTTACTATGAGGAGGAGGTGGTGGATACTGGTAGTGCAGCCCTCCTCCACCAGAGTAGTTCACCACTGTCCTTCTGCATTTAACTTTCTTAATACTACATAGCATTCCTGCGCATCATAGTTGGTACATTTTAGGAGTTGTTACAAAGACAGTGAAACCATCATAATACTCACGTATTGAACAGTGAGTTGACAATATTTAGAAGTATTTTGAACTTCTAATAGGACTGTGGCACTGCAGTGTTAATGAAAATTAGGACTTGGTTTGGTGTGTCAAAAACTAATCCTATGTGCTCTTGTCTTCAGGCTCGAAGTATAAATGCCAAAGCCAGGATTCACTTGGCCTATGAGGATATATTCAGTTTGGAGATAGTAGGCCCTGTCATGCCTCATTCCCTGCATGCATTGACCATGCTGCTCAAGTCTGCACAGAGGGGAGCGTTCTCTGCTGTATTATATACACATGAGCCCACTGCTGTGTTTAACACTGATCTTGACAATGCAAGCCCTGCCTTAAATAAGGTAAGGAAACTAGCAGAGACGATCTTTCCTGTTAGGAATAGTATCTTTACTACAAACCACAGGACACGGAGTGACACAAAGCTTTCCCTTAATACATGGGTTTACACCCACTTACTTGGGATCACCACCTGGTGGTCCTTGTGGCTTGTCATTCCCTCAGAAATGGATTAATCGGAAAAACTAGCTTTTCAGGAGTTCCCCAGAGGTACACAAGTGAACATTAAAAACTACAGCTATTTCAACCAGAAATACCTATTCCATATCTCTTCTTCATGTGAATTTCTGCAGGAAACGGTATACAAAGATCTTCCTATGTGTGGACTGCATCCTAAGACTTTGGATCAACTGAGTCAGTGTCCAACATTGGGAAAATCTTCCATCCGATTTCTGGAAATGAAGGATTATGCTTATACCTGGAAGTCCTAGGTATGCTAGCTCCAGTGAATGGAAAAGAACGCTCTCTAGTGTGCAGCTGCTGTACTTTGTTCAGATCTACAGGGGCAGCACCTACACAGTACCGGCAAGGATACCATCTAGTTGAACATCACAGACAACAAATCACCCAGGGGACTTTTGAAGGAACTGAAGGAAAAGGCCTTGGACATCTCCTCTTCTATTTTAAAAAGCCTTTTTTAAATAAAACTTCATAAAACATGGTTGTCTACTTTATTGGTCTGAATTGCGTCTGGAAGGTCTGTATTCTTCATGCACAGGCAAATTCTATTCTGAAGTACAGAATTTCTGCTACTGCTCTGTGCAGTAACTCGTAACCATTTTGGATGGGTGGAATTCTTGGCAAAAGCCCTTGCAAGACTGCTCACAGCACCCTGCCAGAAGCTTGACAGCTACACCCTGGTATGTTGCACCTCTTGGTTTAGAGTCCACTCTGAACTCCACAAAGATAGGTGAGAGTCAGACGGGCACGGGCCCAGAGTTCTGGCTGCAGCTGAATCAGGTAAAAAGGTTAAGATTCCTCAGAACTGCCTGGCATTCCCATACCCACTTATGTTAAAGTGAGCTAGACTTTTAGAAAGCAATTTGTACAAGCTATAACCTGAATCGAAACAAGTTGGAGCAATACATAGTTGTGCCACCTGACTGAAAACAGAGAAAATGAGAGGCAGCAGGGGACTGCTGATCTGACTCTGTACATTCATAGCGACAGTAGAGTCTATTAACAGGTTTAATGCAGTCTGTTTCACTTCAGGTAGTCAAAGCTGTTATTTTGGAGGCTTGTATATCACTGTTTACACCGCTGTCAGGTGATCAGATTCCTGCAGCAGAGAACACTAAATCTGAAGAGCAGTATGTAGAATACCGTCATGCTTGTACGCTCCAGCAAGATTTCTAATTCAACTGTGCACAGAAAATAAAGCAGTGCTCGCGCCACGTGATCAGCTACCCTCATCTTTACTACAGTGCTGTTCTGCTCGCCACCTCAGAATCTGTCTGTGATTCTGAAATGGTAACGTTAGACTGTAGCCAGGTTTTACTTGAGGAAACAACCCATAAACTTAAAAATGTGGGCATGGAAACAAGTTACTGCAGACTGAGGCATGATGAAAGCTTCCTGCTCCTTTGTATCAACACTACTTTAAGTATCCTACCCCAAGAATACAGCATGTATACAATTACACTGGAAAACTTTATGTTTAAATTAGTTACTTTACAGTAACTACCATGACACTGTCAGCCTAGTGGTACACTGAACAAGACAACATCTAGAAAACCTAGATAAATTCCCTCTCTCATGATGGAAAAAGGCACCTTAGAATATTAAATACTTTGGTAATGTCAAATACTCTGTTTCCAGTGGAGTTCAGGGTAGTAAAAACCAACTTCAATTAATGTTTACGCTTCTCCCTAACTAATCTAGAAGCAAATCACTGAACTTTTCCCCTATGATTAGTATCAGACACCAAGAGTGAAAATCCAGTGCTAATGGCATCGTGGGGAATACCAGAAGACTGGGTTTCTAAAGTGGCTGGTGTGTTAACTACACTTTCATTTCCAGTCACTTTTTAGGAGACTAACAGTTCACTCAATGCCTTTTTTATCTGGCTTGTCTGCCTCCATCAGTCATAGCCTCTGCTACGGGGCTTCGCAGTCTGCTGCAAACTAACCTTTAGGCCAATGCTATGGGTCACCAACAGCGGTGCTCGCAGCAACCACACTCTGGGGCACTGAATGGAGTGCAGCTTCCTCAGCCGACACACACACGGGTGAGCCCTTCTGAAAGCTGCTCATGACCTCAGAGCCCACAGCCCCAGTTCTAAAGCAGGCAGCATCTTCCGAGTGTGTGCTCAAGGAACCGACCTACTTACAGGGCATGTTAGCACATGGAACAAGTCACTGAAAGCAACAGGAAAAAGCAATTCTGTAGCTGCCTCTATGGGAAAGCAATTTTAATCAAGACAATAACCATTCTGGTATGTGGACTTAGGCTGACCTGTTTCTAGGAAATACAGTAATGACTATTAATTTCAGTTCAGGTTGTATTTTCACATCTAGCATGTTCAGAGTTATGGAGACACATGCCAATTAACAGCTTGCAGTCATTTCAAGAAAACTGAACTGCAATTACATTCTTGTAGTCTAGCACTGTGCCGTTTCAAAAATTCACCACCGAATTCTGTTATCACATGCTTTGCACCACTACCTACAGCTCAGTAGCTCCTCCTTGCACTGTCAACTGCCTGGTGGTTTTAAATCATAGCTTTGCCTGTAACTTCAGAAGCGTATTCCAGTTGCTTACAGCTCTGGGATTCAGCACCGATCTTGAAGCATACTTGGCTCCAATGAACTTTCTCTATAAAAGCTACAGCATTACACTACCCAGTCTGCTGCTCTTCCACCTAAAGGTATTTTTCAGCAAATACTACCATTATTCCAGACACTTGTAGGGCAGTGAGATTTATTTATTTAACCTTTCCAAGTGGGTGAATTTTCATCATAACTATGATTTGTTTGGGAGAGCTAGAGACTGTAGCAGTTGATCAAGACTTCATACAGTTTTTGCACTTTAAGAGGCAATTTCGAATTTTCCAAGGCATAGGAACTTCACTTTCCTGCTCCTCCAGCCCTAACTATTTAAAACTACAAATCAGAAGACTGCCAAGACATCGTTCTGGTGGAAGCTGGCTACAAGTTCTCGGGCACCTGTTTCAAAATGATCCTCCCTCGCATGACAGGGAAGTCAGAAGCACTTTCAGCAAGGTTACTTCTAGGAAAATAATTCTGCAGCAAAAGGAAAACCAACAGCCAAACGGATCATGTCTTCCATCAGCAGGAGTCAGAGACTATTCACCTTTAAGACAGCTAAAGTGCTGCATAAATAACCAGGTTCCAAGAGAGTGTTTCCTAGTTGTTCTTTTTAATATATCACTACTTATCTATTCCTGCATGCAAAGGACACTCAAACCAATTCAAATTTACAAATTTAACAGAAGCACATCGCTGCACTAGCTTTAGATTCATGTATCATTCTAAACAACAAGGAATGAAACTAAAACAGAAACCTCAAAATCCAGAAGTGTCATAATTAGGGCATTACAGACCTTCATTATTTTCTTTTTTTGTAAGTCTTCCTTAAAACCAAAGGTTAAATCCACACACAGTACCACATCTTTTAAGGCATGAAATCCAGAACTTGCCTAAATTGTTATTTTTTTAAGTAGAGTCTTCAACGGGACCGAGTTCATCTGCTCCTTGCTGCTATGAGATAACATGTATCTTTACATTACACATGGGGAATATAGAGCAAAAAAAGAACAAAACAACAAGTACAAGAGATTGTATGTTCCCAGATTTGATACTGTACAGCTATGAAACCAGTGCTTACATGGACACCTTTGACTAAACAAAACGGTCAACATCTCTGATGCTTTAGCTCTATCAAACCAGATATTTAAACAAAAGTCTGATCAGGAGCTGCTCCCACATCCCGAGTTAATTACTTTAAATCATACATCAAAAAGCCAGACTTCAGCTAAGACAGATACAACACCCATTTCTCCCAGAGTGGATCTTTCCATTGCTGTACCATCATATTTACTTTGTTTTTAATACACACCTTCCAACTAGTTCAGCAAATGAGGCAAGGAGATCTTCAAATATTTAGTCAGAGACTGAAGGCAAGAAGCCAAAGGGAAAAAAGTTTAATTAAAGACAACTAAGTCCATGAAAATTAAGATTAACTTAGGCATTTCTAGAGCGCTTTGACAGACTAATAAGGGGCTTTATTTCTCAGAAGTGTGTGGTGGAGAACCAAATAACATTTCTCTGCTGTACATAACATGAGACATTGATCCTTGTCCCTTTAGGGCAAAGAAAGACACCTTGTTCTGTAACAGCTGACAGAATACACACAAGTCACCTTACTTTGTGGAAGAAGAGGTACTAGTAAGTCTTCACCTCCATGTTCCTACTACCATTGCAAAGGTCAATCACTTTAGGCCTGAGCACAGCCTTACTGTGTACAAACTGTATTTTGTTCCTGTCCCAGACGAAGCTCTGGTCAGTAGATGCAATAAAAAGAGACCTCAAAAAGACTTTTCTGAACTACTAGAGTCCATAAATCCTAGCAATCTGCTCGTAACTCAGACGAATCTGGCAAGAGGTGTACAATGCCCTTTCCAACTCAAAGTGCACATAGCTAAAGTACTAATATTTCTTAAATTAAAAAAAAAAAAAAAGAGGAAAAAAGAAGAAGGAAAAGCTTTCTACATCCTCTCCCTTGTCAAACTACCAAAACTCTGGATCAGGCTGTCTCCTTGAGGGCAGAGTACCATTATAGAAAATTTAAGCCCAAGGAGTTAATTTGGTAATAGTCCAAAGCAACCAAAAATGACTAGAACTGATTATGCAACCCTAACAGCTGTTGATAATCTTCATAAAGTGTACTTCTATACTGTGCGTTTCTTCAAAAAGTTGTTTTGGCATCCATTTTAATTACTGTTTACTGACCAGTGATTAAGATTACGAACTTGTGCTGCTTTATTGACCAAGTTGGGTACAACAATTTAAGCATCGTTCTATCTCCCCCCTCCCCCCCAAATCCAGTTGTAGATTTGTTAGAGTTTAAAATTCACATTAACCACAAATTCATACAATCAACATCAGGCAGTGTGTTAATTTGTTTGGAATAGACAACTCCATCATCTCCCTTCTCAGAACATGCAGGGAGAGTCACCTTTACATTGCAAGTCTCATCGGTTCCATTGCTGGACTTTCTGCCATCCCTTTGAAAGCAAGTCTTTTGCCTAATCACGTATGTCCTAGAGTATGGGCTGTACGGCCAGTCGCAGTGCACCACCGAGTTAAAC
This sequence comes from Fregata magnificens, assembly GCA_013389945.1. Taxonomy (NCBI): domain Eukaryota; kingdom Metazoa; phylum Chordata; class Aves; order Suliformes; family Fregatidae; genus Fregata; species Fregata magnificens. The sequence continues at coordinate 9,301 of WAAD01000510.1, read as the reverse complement.
CCCCAAACAAAATTCAAAGAGAAGCCGCAGTGCTAACACTGTACAACAGGGCTGCCACCACGCGCTCTCTCACAGGGGTCACAGTACTGGCCCAGTATCTGTCCAGCAGTACACGCCAGCCTCGACCAGACTAAGGTAAGCTGCACGACCTTTTACCAGCTGTTGGCAAAAGTGCAAGAGTAGCTTTACCGAGACCAGGGAAAACTGCAGCATAGTACAAAACAGTATGAAAGTGTTAACATTCCATATTGAAGAGAAATTGCATGAGTTTTAAAACAAGGGTTTAGATTACTGATGCCTCCAGAGTCTGTCGTCTGATTTAGTCATTTAAGAAATAATTACATCACTAATGTAAACAATATAAACATACCAAAAACTAAGTATGATTTAAATACATTTTGATGGTACAAAAGAAAAACCTGAAGGTGTCTGTACAGTTTTTACAACGTGGGAATTGCCAATGTATTTACAACATGAAAGGGCAAATACCATTTTTGTGCAGAGTAAAATTATCTGAAATAATGTCAATATAAAAAACAATATCTAGCGGTGTGAGGCACTCCTAAACATGGTGGTATTAACCATGCTTTCCTTTGGTACAAGTCCCATCGCTTGGAGAGCCGCAGTTGCTGCTGTGGCTTTAGCATGCTTCTTATTAAGGCTGGCAAAAGTAGGCCTATATTCATTCCCATTGACTCTCACCTGTTTATGAAAGAGGGGGAGGAAAAAAAGACAGTGTTAGAAAGTGCCTCTTCACTTCTGTTTCGAGGCAGCACTACAGAGCTGCTTTAAGCACATTCTCTACATAATTCCTCTTTAGGGGTAGACAAAAACCCACGTCTGGTCTGTAAGCACAACCATTTCCAAATAGTAACTGCTAACACAAGACACTACATGAAAAAGAGCCCACATCTTAAGATAACTGGAGGACAAAAATAACTAAATCTTGCTCACTACCTTTCCAACACCACACCTGCAAGTAAAGAGCAAGAATATGATACCACATAGGTAAATGATTTTAGTTAAGAAGTGGAATAGTGTGTTTCTTGACAGATTTACAGATTAACATGCTTGAGAGATTGGATTTGGCCTTTAGAGAAACAGGACTTTGAAATTTTAGCATTGAGACACTGCTTAGCAGTCCTCAGCCACGCCTGAGGTGGCTTATATGTTTATATACAAATACAAACATGAATTTACATCACCTTTAATAGAGAAACCAACAGCAAACAAGGAAACTCCAACACACCTTAAAGATAAAATGTTTGCGATGATCAGGCCCACTATCATCCACCAACACAAATTCAGGTGGTGACCATCTTCTTTTGTTACAGATCTCCATCAACGCAGAAACGGGATGTTTACCTTAAAGATAAAATGCATTTGAAATTTCAGTGCCACTATCAAAGCAATCATTTTAAATGAGATTTTTTTTAGTCAAGTAAGAATTTCACCTGAAAGATCCTTCATCACAACATAATGTCCAGATCTCTTTTGTGCCTTCTCTCCCACAGCAACAAGCCCTAAACAAAACACAATAAAGTTTACATTTATGATTCCCACCTGATTTCTGTATGCTCATCAGCAAAGCAACAACATATATCAGTGGAGACAAAACCTGGAGACAATATACAACTGTCTTTTCAGAAGTCTTTCAAACCTTCCTTTCATCCATCATTTTTTTTCCCTCCATACTACACATAACATTCTTCTCAACCGCTCTAGTAAGACTCTTAACGAGCCAGGTAGTAGAAAACTTTGAGTAGTCTTATGCAAGTCACAAAAACACCTGGTTTTCTGTGCCTTCTTTGGAGAAACACTGAACAAGAGATAAACTTAAAAACATTCTCTCATTCAGTATTTGTTTTGTGCAACCCAAAAGTCATCCACTACCTTAAGTTTGCCTCTAACATACCAAGCATTTGAAGTATTTCCATTAAACAGTAAGAAGTGCACCTAGTACGTCCTTTTATGATACAAATAACACAGTGGTGTTCTTACAACGTGTGCTCTCTTTATTTCACAGGATTCAAATATTTATCCTTTATGTGCAAGTTCACAGCCCAATTACTATTATTTCAATCACATCTGAATATAAAGTAGCAGAAAAGCATGCAACTGGGCCCCAAGACAATACTTGCAAAAAGAGCACAAGTTCCAATGGAAGTCACTGTGAGACATGGAAGCTGAACATATTTCTTTTTAAAAATCTTGCAAGAGTAAGAAATAAAATGTAGCAATTGCCAAAAATGTGTCAAATGCCAGTAACCCTGGCATGCTTCTGAAGTGACTCAGGTTTCTTTCCATTCATTTTACCATTACCTTAAATACACGTAAACAAAATACCTGACTGGTTTTTCAGGATTTCTCGGACTTCAATCCTTCAATATTACTTTGTTTCTTACCTCAATTTGTTTCTGTTCCTGGCTTTGGTGAATAAAGACAGGGAGATACTGCAATTGTTTCCAGTTTCTTCCTGTTCCTTCAGCTTTTTTTGGTTGGCATTTTGTTTTGTTTCGCTTTAAAAGAAAACCCTTCCCTCCTTACCAGATTTTCATCCTAATATTCATGCAGCTCCTTAAGTAGGGAATTTTCAAGTGGCATGAAACCCTCACAGACAACAATCATTGAAACAAAGTTTCTTTTTTTTTTCTCCTTACAGAATATTATATCCAAAATAACTAAAGGTTTCCACCAAAGAAAAAAACTCTTTTGTCATTCTCTGCATTAATACTGTGTCTCCCTCACTCTAAGTCACTGACACCTGTCTTCCACATCTTGTCCCTGGTTACCTCAAGAGGGATTTTCAAAAAAGCTGCAACAGATTCTGACAAGCTCTGCTGATGGACCATCCTTCTTTGAATACAACCAACCAACACCTTACTGGCTGACAGCAAAGCTCAGTAAGGGTTTGGTTTCAATGCTGCCTGTAAGAGAACTACAGACCTCACTCAGTGTCTCGAAAAACAGAGTCTAAGGGAAAGCTACCTACAGCAAAGGCAGACAACCTTTTGGTTCATGTCTTAGTGCAGCCTACTGAGTAACTCCTTAGCAAACTGCTTGTTCCTGTATCTAGAAATAGTATTTTATTTGGGGGATAAGTTCTAAAAACGTGTTTAAAAACCCCTACAAAACAAAAATGGGTTGGTTACTTAATAACTGACAGATTCCTTTTAAAAATTTCAGACTTTTCTTTAAACCTCTACACAGAACCTTAAAAACCCCCCCGAATTTTTATACATTTAAGCATCAAAGAACACTAATGTTTGAAGAAGCTTTTCAGCTACTCATCATCAATGTATTATCACTGTTCAGTTGCTTCTTTGTAATACATGAAACATGCTGCTTCTTCATAATACAAGTTGTCTCCCCATATTATAGACTTGGCTGGCTCAATATTAAGAAGTATTCTTTATCAACACAGAACACCTTTAGACTTTTTGTGTGGAAATTATCAGGTAAGACTGCATGTATGATAATAATCAGGTATTTAAAAACTGTGAAATTAAAGCACAGCCTGGCCATCACTAAGGTTATCAGTATTTTCAGATGAATCTACCACATGCCAGAAGAGGCATCCTTTAACTCCATCTAACATTTTTAATTGTTATTGAAGACCAAACATTCTGAAGCAGAAAGAGCAAACTATCTTACAGAATGCCCAGCACAATGAGGACCTGATCCTGTCTCGAGCCTTAGGGCTCGATCCTTGAAACTTCGGTATCAAGTTCTGCAGGCATTAAGGAAACGTCTATCAGAAACCACTTGAGGATCCTAGGGCACATTTCTAGAACTGGAAACTTGAGCTGTGACACAGCTGTGTATCACCAAAATGTTTTTAATGTTCAAAATGTTCACAGGTTGTGCAGCAATGCTGCCTCTTTCCCATGATGTGACAAGAAGCAAGCAACCTAATGAACAGAGCTGACTCTTCCCTCCTCACCACAAAAATTCATCACTGTGTTATGCAGGCTGCTTGAGAAAATAATACTGAAATTGACTGTTTTGAATTTCTTCCCTCTGACTGATATTAATCAAGCTAAATTGAAGGACCTCTTACCAGCAGTGAGAACTTCAGAAAACAACATCTACAAAGATCACAGTAACTAAGTAAAAGTAACAAAATATTTTTCAAAGATTATCTTGGCAATCACTTTGTCACCAGGCATGTTTTTTTTTTTTTTTTTTCTTCCTTTCTTTAAACAGAAAGGTTGCACAGAAGAAAAACGGCTGAAAAGCAAGTTTGGTCATTGTTCGTATAAAACGATGATGTCCGTATTATTGTGTTCTGTACCTTGAGACTGCTGCACTTCTCTATATACTGCTAGAAGGTCTTTAGAATTTAGAAAGCAATGGGTATTTTCATAACGTAGGCTTGCTTTCTCATTTTCTACCTCTTTGCACTTAATATTTAAATGTTTAAATTATATCTTCGCTGCTAGTTGGGTCACCTGAGTAGTACTGAACTATCTCTGTATTGAGAACTAGCGACTGACACATAAAGATTCCTCCATCTCCAACAGCACCTCTGCAAATAAACTTCACAACATTTGCATTTATATGCTTTGTTTTCTTCCGAGCTCAATTATGAGCATTGACAAAAGCTAATACAAACCCATAATTCAAAGTATTTTCATGCTTTAATATTAGATGTGATCTATTTAATATATTAAAGGTTCCTAGTTTTTAAAACATATTTAGAACAACAGTAAGAATTTTTTTTCCTGCAGTCAGTGTTAAATTGTTTATTTGGTAACATGCATAACAGAACAATTCAATCAAAATCTTGACTGCTGAAATTCTGCATCTTGTATTTAAAATGGTTAGAAGTTGTATAGGTATTTCAGATGGAAAAATCTCATAGACATTCACTCTGAAAACAGAACTCTTGCTGAATATGCTGGCGAGATGGCCAATCGCATAAAGCACACTGCCAGCTTAAGCAGCAGCACGCTGCCTGTAAATAAAAGGACAGTTCTTTTGAATCAAATGCGACAAGTGCAACAGTTCTCCACCTGTGGCCATGGACTATGTAAAGAAGAGGAGGAAAGATTGCTAAGGCAATCTTTGAAAACAATCAGGGAAACATCATTGTAGTTATGCAGAGGTGCCTGCAGCAGGATCAACCTAGGAGATGGAACAGCAGGGAGACCAGATGGACAAAAAAAGGAAACAATCCATTTGGAAGACCTAAAAACATCAGTATGACGGTCTATTTATGTCAGGACTTCAGCTGAAAGACAGCAGTAACTCAACTCTAGGTTTCACCTCTTTAAACCGATCGAACTATTCAATCTTCTATCCTGCCCCATTCCTGCTTCAGCCACTTCCTCTAGACCAACCACACTGGCATTTCCACAATTCACTTCCCTGTCCGTGCCTTCTCCGTACATCCAACTGAAGCACATCCCTAATTTAAGAACCACTGAGAAGCACTTTTTAAAATGGAAGGTGAAGGTTAGGGAAAGTTAAAGAATGTCTGGAAGAGTTCACAGGCATAAGGACAAAGCCTTTATACATAATCCAGAGCTTGAAAAACTAATACCAAAATCATCTATGTCATTCTGTTCATTTTTACAGTGAAGCTGTACCCAGAGAAAGCTCACTACTTTGAAGTTATTTTGCCTATCTCCAAAACAGGCATGAGAAGCTTATACTGCCATAAGACATTTAA
>WAAD01000507.1:0-10641 GCA_013389945.1 Fregata magnificens | reverse complement strand
GCAAGGTAACCTCTAAGGAAGTAAAAGATCACATGGTTTTATGGCCTTCATCTCAGCAAAATATGTGCCAGTCTTCTGGTTGACAGATGAAGTAGTCAGGAAGACTTAATCTGCTCAAACTACATGAAAGGAGAGAATCATGATGACAGAATAAGACATACATATCCAAGCACATAAGCCAACTAAAAGCATCATTTTTTTATGACAAACCAAAAAGCAAATAAGTATGCTGAGAGGTTTTATGAATACTATTGTGTGGACCGTGGAGAGTCAATAAGAGTAGTTGGAAGTGGTCATGTAGGAGAAAAGAAATTATGTGATTAGTAATAGAGAAACTTGATGGGGTATGTCCTATGGGTTTTGGAGGATTGTATTTCATGTCTAATGTGTTCCATAAAAGCTACAGTGGAAACCAGGTCAGATGGTGGTGGTATTTTGCGTCCAATATCCTGTTACATGATTAGAAAGTCATAGATGACTGAGTGGACTCCCCGGTGTTTGTGGTTAAATTATTAATTAGTTAAACAAACAAAAACAAACTAGGAGGTATCTGTAAGAGACTACCACATTTCACAAAAATATACGACAAGCTTCCCCTCAAAAAATCTGGTTATTAAGAGCAGAAAGGAAAACTCTGTTACTGTAAGTATCTTTCATCCTGCAGATCATTTTCTCAGTCTATACAGCCAGTAATACAACTTCAGAAATGTCTAAAAATAATGGATTTTTTTCTTAACACAGAAATCCTGCATGGGATATCAAGTATCTCAGTAATGGCCATTATCGATTAGTCACCGTAATGGACCTCATTATGATAAATAAGCAACAGTTAATGGCTTTTATAAAAATTGAAAAATTGAAAAATTGCCTAATGAAACGAGGTTTGATTTATTTAATGCAAACAGGATATGTCACCAACCTGAAATATCTCTTGTTGGATCTTCTAAAACCTGCAGTTTTTGAAACTTAGAAGAACAGCTGAGATTAGAGTTGGGAACATGCATTTAACTGAAGAAGTGTTAAAACAACTGGGAATTTTTAAGGAACATCTTGCTAGATGCCCAAGAAGCCAGGATTCCTCAGATTCAAAAAAAGATACTTGAGCCAAGAAGATATCTTTCTTGATGAAAACAATGACAGAAATTGTGTATTTACACCTATATACATACACAAGCATATAGTACATGTGCATACGTACTTGTATGTGCATGTATATATGGAGAGGGAATTAAAAACTAATGAAATTAGAATGATTATAAACCACAAATAGAAGTAAATGGGTAATGAAATCAGTAAGTCGAATGAATGAGTTATCATAAATCAACAAATTTTAAATAGTAAGGTATTTAAAAAACATTTCAGAAGCAATAAACTCGGTGAATTAATTATAAGTCAGTAGCTAGATTCAGACAGCAATATGGTGAAGTGTGATCAAGGAAAAGCAGAAATGTTCACTAGGTATTCCAGTGGCATTTGGAATGAATCTACTTCTTAAGATATTACTGAGAGATCAAAAATTAGCCATGAGTAACAAAGGAGGATGCTAGGTAGTCTCTGTGACAATTAAACCTTTACAAAACCACAGACTCAGATATCTTAGGTTCAAGAGTCTTAAATAAATTAGCTGAGGAAACCTCTAAATTACTAATATAATTTTCTAGCAAACATTGAAGAGCACTAGAAAAATTCCAGAAGGTTGGAAAATTATCAACATAGTCATAGAGAGAATCTTGTAGTAAATCTTCATCATCCTGAACAAAAAAGTGAAATTTACTGAGGCAAAATACTGACTATTTTTAAGGTTATCTAAGATGCAAAACTTGAACAGCAGACACCTGAATAATGGCACTAAGAAATTAATAACTTGGCCTTAGAAGACAAAATCAAATGAAAAATAAAGCAACCCTGAAAGAATCTCATTGATAAAGTGTTACAAAGATAAGCAAAATAATCATATAACCTTTACAATGGTGTTGATGAAAATAGTTTCATTAAAACAAAAATCTGAAATTCACGTCTTAGTATTACATAGTAGTCAAAGACAACTAGCTTAAATTTGAAAAAAACCCTGAGACTCTTTCAGAAAGAAATTGTGACTCCAATAATTACATAATATAAGCATAGATATTTGTCATTAATTAATCCAAGAAGCTGTCCTGTTTCCTTCCACCATTGCCTCTTAGAAAATTTAATGCTAAGTTTCAATAATCTAAGCAACATCCATCTGAAAGGGAAGATAAAAACTGGTAGTAAAGGGAAGATAAAAACTGATAGATCAAACAACAGGCCTTGGGGACAGACAGAAAATTGACTTGTACACATCTACATTAGAGTTCTAGTGTGGCATTTGAAGCAAATACCCCACTCACCCCTGCTTACCAGCTATCGGTTCAGATTGTGGAGCCGAGTCAGAAACTCTGGTCCAGGTGACTACCCACCAATGTACAACTGCTGATGAGGAGACTGCATTATGTAAAGTCTTCCAGATTGAATCAACCACATATACAATAACACAATTATCTCATACTGTTGAGATCTAACACTCTGGAGCACTTCTCGTACAATATAAAACAACAAAATATGTCTGTGCCTTTATGTGGCTATTGCACACCAGCTCTCAAGACTCTGCAACTGCACTTCTTCATCTATTCAACCTTTCTGCTTCCTCAATATCCTTTCTTTTTTACCTGACCTTGCTATTTTTGTTTCTGTACTCAGAGTCTTTTTATCACCTTCTCTTTCCCTCTCACCACATTTTCAAATGCTGTTTTCCCTAATAGCAAGGGGAAGCTTCTCAGAAGACCCTTTAATGTGTCACCTAAGCCTCCAAGGACATGACGTCTGTCAGCCTGCACTGGAGAGGTCCAAATGTTTCTCCAGCAGCAGGATTACCCAGTAGAAGTGTCGCGGCTAACTGTACAACTGCTGCTGGGTGTGAGAGAACTGGTGATTGGTGCTCAATAAAGTTCATGAAGAAGACTGGCATTTTCCTGAAGGCAGGGATAACAAAGACATCTTGGAGATTGTACAACAACTTTCCATTGTTATGGAAAATCTTGACCTCTTCTGGTTGGAAGCACTCCCTTGAGCCTGACATCTAGTTGGACATCTCCTACCCTGTCTCACAAGATCTTCACATTGGAGACTCTAGATAACAGTGCAGACTTTCACAATGCTCCAGGAGCCCCACTACCAGAAGTTGCAAAACAGCCCTGCAAAGAAAGATCAACATCTGGGAAAGCCTGCTCCTTGCCATAGCCATCATCAACAACACCCTGTGCCAGTGGCCAGGATTCCAGTCTGGGTAAGGGTACAGCTTCTTCACACATGTTCCTGCAGTGGAAGCAAAGGACCCTGAGAGGTTTCTGGTAGAACTAAGGCACTGGTGTTAGATTGGCAATCAAGATTAAAACCCTGAGTTTGATCTCATAGCTAACCTTGCTTTGAGCAGGGGGTTGAAATGGATAACCTCCTGAGGTCCCCACCAACCTGAATTATCCTATGATTTTTGATTTCTCTGTAGGGGCTTTAATGCCTTTGCACACAATTAAATTAGATCTGTGAGAGTCATCTTGCATTCAGCAACTAGCCATGTCAGAAGCCGTTCCTCACCCTGTATGAATGCCTTTTTTCTGTCTCAGTGACCAAAAAAGTCACACATAGAACATGCCACACTAATGCAGTACCCAAGATGTCTGTCCAAAGACCATTACCCTTCCTAAACACAGCAGGGCATGAGCTTTAGAACCTGCTGCTGGTGTAGGGAAAGACTATATGCAACAGAGAGCTGTGTTGTATCTTCACATGGAATCAAGGACTAGCAGACTTGCTTTCCTTAGTGCCTCAGACTCCACTGCTGAAGAATAGCTCCTACTGGCAGCCCCATCTCCTTCTCTGGTGCTGTACCTCCTCACTGGTGCAGGCAGGAGGTGGTCCCAGAAGTTTAGCCTCAGGGCCCTGATGCAGTACTTAAGACCTGAGGGTTCTTAGAATGGTGGGAATAAGAGATAGGAGCAGCAGACCGCACAGCAGTTCTTGGGTCACCTAGAGAACAGATTGCACTGTTATCTAGCGATAAATAACTGTGGCAGTGGTAATAGATGTGTCTGGTTGTGATGGCTGCATCATTTCAAAGTGGATTCGGGAGACACATAACAACACAATAGTCAAGGGCTACTGTGCAGCATGCCCGCCTAACCACAGTGAAGAGGCTGGGATCTGGGGTCAGTATGCAAATACGACTATGAGTCAATCATCTTACCCACCCATAAATAGTGAACAGCCCGAGAGCCCTTGGAGCTCTCCTGCATGGCAGCGGGCTGCACGCCAGGATGCCCCCTTGAGTAGGGATGCCTCTTAAGGTTACTCCTCGAAGTTGAGAGATTCCTTGCCGTAACAGATCCTCGGTAAGTGACTGATAGCATGCTAAACTTTGAAATCTTAGCTAAGCGATATAAAGGATTGATTGCGCATATATAATCCTTTAGACATAAACTGTTGACCAAGTCTGGGACTAGGATTGGATCTAGCTGCCCCAAGACTCCTCGCTGAGAAGGAGTTTAGAAAGCAAGGGGATCATTTCTGAACCTCATGACTCAACGGGAGGGTCTCCCTGACAGTCTGACCCTGTCCTCTATGCAGTAAATAACCAAGTGTACCTTGCCATCAAATCTTGTTAAATCACTGTCGCATTTACATTTACTATAGAACCTTGTTAACTCACTACTTTATATCAATAAAATATATTTTTCTTCTCTCTTATGAGTGAAGTGCACTCTCACTCCTTCCGTGACAAACACCTCTGGTCTCCCTCCAAAACCCTGCTCCCTGGCTACAAGTGAGCCAGCTGCAGAAGACACCAGAGAAGAAAGGTCAGCTGAACCCTGACATGGGATCTCCATCCCCCCAAAATGAATGCTATCCATCCTCAGTACTCAGGAACACCCCTTAGGCATTCAAATTGGCCCAGGGGAGCAAGGCATGTCAGCAGGCTTCACACAGCAGGGCATCTGCTGGGGCCTTTCTAGTCCTCCCAATAATCAAGGGTGTGTAAGAACTGCTACATTGGCATTTTGAGGGTATTTTTAATCCTTAGTAGGCCATGCTGTCTTACTAAGGAATTTCTGAGTGGTGGGCATATTGGCTCCCCCACTTCCTTTCCTGTCTTTTTCCTATTCACTCNCCCCCCCCCCCCCCCCCCCCCAAATCTCCTTCCCTCTTTATCTCCTGACAAGTTATGGGTCATGTTTGCCCTCTCAGGGAATAAAAATTTGTTGTTTTTTGAACACTTTTGCTGACCCATTTCTGTTGAGCTGCAGGTGTTCCTCCCACTCAGATTTTTGGCCGTTGCTTAAAGCTACATGACTGGGCCATGGGCTGTTGAACAGTGGTCCCTGTCTGACTTTGCAGGGGAACAGGCATGCAGAGAGCTTAGCTGCTGAATGCATTGTGAGTGGGAGGATGGAGGCAGTTGCTGGGACTGAGGAGGTCCAGCTGTGAGGACCTTTAAAGCAGGGTATGCAAGCCATGGGGTGTTAATGGCCCATCATTAGGCTGGAAGGGCGTAGCAGCTCTAAGAATAGGTGCTTCAGCCAAAAGCATAAACACAGCACAGATTAATAATTTCACTGAAGTACTGAAAAAAAGGGGAACAGAAGGAGAGAAGCTCTTGTTTCAGTAGGGGCAAAAGGTTTGCTTTTTGAGGGTACCTTTCCACCCCACAGGGAGTAATCAGATGGCTCTGTGCAGCTATCTTTTATAAAATCTTACAGAAAGTTATGCAAAACTAATACTAGCTTTATCCCACTTCCCTACCCTTGCACCACCTTCTCCGCTGCCATGTGCCAGTGAAATGAAGGGCAAGTAATGCCCCTCCTCTCCTCTTCTCTCTTGCTTTCTTGATAAGAAAGTACCACTGGTGTGCTGCAGCTTTTCAACTCCTTTTTTTTCCCCCAGTAAACATTCAGGCCATTGCAGTTTCATATAACCTTAGCTGTCCTGGGCTGGGCACCAGATTGGAATGTGCATCCTGTCAATGCCATCCATAAAGTGCAGGAACAGAGAGACCGTGAAGGTCTAGTCTTTCAAATTGCTGTTTTTCAGATTACATGGTTTTGGTCCAGGGAACCTTAGTAAGTGAGATCTTGGAAATGTGGATAGTATATATGTTGGGTCCTCAGCACCAAGTGCTTTGCTTTGCTCATCTATTTGTATAGCAGTGCATACTTGCTAAAACAGATAGTTTATGCAGACTGCAATCTACTAGCTTCCAGATTTGCTACACCCTCTACTTTCTATAGTTGTAATCCAGAACCACAGTTTTTGTCTAGTTCTCATAGCTAGCAAAATAGGCATGTAAAATGCCTATTATATTCTTTTTCTTCTGGACGACAAGATGATTGTGAAACAATAGCTCTGAAAAGTATGGGTTGTCCTGTTCATTTTAAGAAATTGACACTGAAACTGGAAGGTGATCATTTGAATGGCAATATAAAGAATTATTTCCCTGTTATTTGCAGACATAGAGAAGTAATGTGCTCATCACAAAAATCTAGATTGCTTCTTCTTTGGGTACACAAAACTTGATGTTGTTTAATCCATCCTTCCTAGCAGCCAAAACATCCAGCTTTTGTCCTGCTATTTATTAACAACTTTGCCTCATCAGTGGAGCAAAGAAAACTGTTTAACATTCAAAAGCACAGTTAAAAGCATCATTGTAATATATACACACAGGTCCACTGGAAAAAGAACAAATATCTTCAATTTTGGCACAGCTTTGAACTACTTGACTTTGCAACTTTAACACTCTTGCAGTATTTTTTAGCGTAATTTCCTGAAATTCCTAAAAACTGGAGGTCTGACCTGAAGTAGTCTATTGGTCCTCATCTGAATCACAACTTTTAGAATCACAACACAGTCCTTTACAACCTGAGCTAACAATATAAATGGCAGGAGTAGAAACTTAGAATCATAGAATGATTTGGGTTGGAAAAGACCTTTAAAGATCATCTAGTCCAAACCCCCAGGGATATCTTTCACTATCAGTTTGCTCAAAGCCCCATCCAACCTGACCTTGAACACTTCCAATGATGGGGCACCCACAACTTCTCTGGGCAACCTGTCCCAGTGTTTCATTACCCTCATTGTAAAAAATTTCTTTCTTATGTCCAATCTAAATCTATCAGTTTAAAACCATTGCCCCTTGACCTGTCACTGCAGACCTTGGTAAAAAAATCTCTCTCCGTCTTTCTTATAAGCCCCCTTTATATATTGAAAGGATGCAACATGGACTTCCTGGAGCCTCCTCTTCTCCAGGCTGAACAACCCCAACTCTCTCAGCCTTTCTTCATAGGAGAGGTGCTCCAGCCCTCCGATCATTTTCGTGGCCCTCCTCTGGACCCTCTCTAACAGTTCCATGTCTTTCTTGTACAGGGGACTCCAGAGCTGGATGCAATCCTCCAGGTGGAGTCTCGTGAGACCAGATTAGAGGGGGAATATCCCGTCCCTTGACATGCTGGCCACATTTCTTTTGATGCGGCCTAGGATATGATTGGCTTTCTGGGCTGCAAGTGGACATTGCCTGCTCATGTCCAATTTTTCATCTAGTAGTAGACCCAAGTCCTTCTCCACAGGGCTGCTTTCAATCCATTCATCCCCAGTCTGCATTGATACTGGGTATTGCCCTGATCCAGGTGCCAGACTTTGCACTTGGCCTTGTTGAACTTCATGAGGTTCACATGGACCTACTTCTCAAGCTTGCGAAGTTCCTCTGGATGGCATCCCTTTCTTTTAGCGAATCGACTGCACCACTCAGCTTGGCGTCGTCTGCAAACTGGCTGAGGGTGCACTCAGTCCCACTGTCTATGTCATTGATGAAGATATTAAATAATATTGGTCCCAGTACAGATCCTTGAGGGACACCACTTGCTACTGGTTTCAACTTGGACATTGAGCCATTGAATACAACTCTTTGGACATGGCCATCTAGCCAATTCCTTATCCATCTAACAGTCTATCCATCAAACCCATATCTCACTAATTTAGCAGCAAGAATGTTGTTGTGGACCATATCAAAGGCATTGCAGAGGTCTAGGTAGGTGACATCCGTAGCTGTTACCTTGCCCACTGAAGCAGTCACTCTGTTGTAGAAGGCTGATCACCCTCTGTCTGAGCCTGACACTGACGAATGTGAAGAGATACAATCTGCTGAGGGTTTCCATACCTACTTAATAGACAACACAGGAATGCAAGGACTAGAGCATCTAAGACATTTGCTCTTGTGTTTGCAGGCCCTTACGTCCCAATCTCCAGAGCCTTCCCTGCTCAGCACACCTCCATGCTCTCCCTGTGCTGCTCTTCTCTCTCCACCTGCAGGATTTGGACTGTACACCCCTAGCCTCCTCTCTTCTTTCTTGTGCACCCTTCCTCCTCTCTACCTTCTCCATGACATTTCAGGAGCAAGAGCAAGATTATGGAGAGTACAGATAGGCTGTGGATATAATTACAGCAGGTAAGGGAGGAAAATGCAGAGATACCTAAACTGTATCTACCTAACCCAGGATCAGAAGCAGTAAAGGACAGCCCTATGTAGAGGCAAGAATAGCCATATTTGTTCTATGCAATGCATTTATAGCCAGTCATTTCAAGCTAGCATGGAAACCACTAAAATGTTGCATGGTGTAGCCACTGTTCTTCATGCAGTGTCCTGGAAATGACTGCAGAGGGAATCGATTTGAATGATTTCCTCAATAAGACGGAAGATGTTTCAAACAGTTTTAATTGTCCATTGGCTCTCTGAGCAGACAAGGCATGCCTAAAACATAGGGAATATTCACAAAATGTGTGTGAAAATTTGTTAACAAAACAATACTGAGGATGTGTAAACTAATACTATTCAAGGAATTAAAAGTTGGCCAAAACTGGACAAATTTTCAAGGGCAAGTAAAGGATATATCCCTAAAACTCAAACCATTCTCGCACATAAGAAGTCTCTGCTCCAAAGTACTGACTTGTGATCACTGTCATGACAAGTGTAAGACAATGTGTAAAACTTATCTTTTGAGAAACTGAAACTTAAAATGAACAAAACCAGCCCCAGACAGACAAGGAAATTCCAACTCAAGCAGTTTAATTTTAGCAAAGTTATACACAATTTAAAAAACACCTTATAATGGAAAATGTCAGAATTTTCTTTCATATAATGCCTCTAACATGTCAAAAGATCTTAAGCTATCTGTACTTCCAATTTCTGCAGCACATGACTAAGTGACAACAATTTCTTTGATGCTGTACAAAACACAAATAATTTTCCTTCCACGTCTTGAATCACAGTGCAGAATTCAACATTCTATTATTTGATACTTATTACATCTCATTGCTTATAGTATCTGGGTATAAATTTGGGTCAAAGAGAATCACTGACTCCAAAAGGATAGATAGTGTTTGTAGATTTTATGGCAGAAAAGAGTAATAAATGTGAAAGCAAGGTGAAGTTAGAATGAAAAGAAAAAATGGCCAGTTGAATTAGAATGACATGTACACCTAAAGGACAACATAGCAGATGAAAATACGAGAGATAAGAAGGGAAGATAATTTAGTTTGGAGTATTTAATGTTTCTTCTGCACATATCAAAGGATTTTATAAAAAAACCCAAACAAACAAACAAACAAACAAAAGTGGATTAGCTGATATTATTACTTCTACATCCAGGAATATTTTCACCAATTTGTATCTGTTCGGATATTTAAAATAGCAGAGGATCACATCATACCATCTTAAGTCCTGTATTTAATTGCACTCTCCTACTCCCAACCTGTGTATTTATCTGAGCCAAAGGTCTCCTCCAGCATATAATTTAATATGTTATAACATTTCTGTTTTTTAAAAAACAACACAAATTAAAGAGAGGAATTTGCATCCAAATCACCCCACTTGAATCAGTTTAACAGTAACTAAAAAGAACTAATCAAAAATGTGAAATTAATACTAATGTTCAGCTTTTAGTATGGTACTTGTGTCATTTTATTTTTCTATGCATCGAAGTAATCTTCAGGAGCTATAGAATAAATCTTTGGCCATTATTTTGTAACTGACTGAAGAGATTTTTTTAAGAGAGAATAGAAGTTACATAGCAATTTTCTCTTGGGATATGCTAACTTGAAAATGGATATAATGTTCTTTTTTAAATAGAGGGGGAAGGGCTGAGAGTTCTTTTGTCACTAATTTCCCCTACAGTTTTGCCTTTGTGAACATGCAGAACAATTTAATTATGAAGTAGCATCAGATTATTACAGAATTAATCAATTAATAAAGAAAAAGACTCTTTTTATGGTATCCATCAAGCCTTGCAGCTCAGCAAATTTAAAGCAGTAAAATTAGCATCCTAACCAATTATAAATAAGTCACATAAATCAAATAAGCTTCTAGTGTGGTTTTAGCAAATGGAGAAATGTCACACTCATAAATACCAGCATGAGAACCTTCACAGCCAAAGTACACTGTAGTAAACATATCTGAGCATAGAAGCCTTGAATAATTAAATCAGATTCTAGAGGGTGGATGCTTCTCTGACGATTAGTTTGAAACCCGAAATAATATGAGAATAGATTACTAACCTGAAGTCAGATTTCATACTTTCCCTT
>WAAD01000506.1:3351-21168 GCA_013389945.1 Fregata magnificens | reverse complement strand
ATGAACTTGGTACCAAAAACTGGCTTCTAGATTTTCTGTAAAATGAGTGGAAGAGTATCATAAACTGGAATTTATTACACACTTTTACAGAGAAGGAGGAAAAAATACAGGGGCTATTCTCTTAGCCAGCTTGCAGCCTGTGATTAAAATGAGGAAAAAGGGATGGACCAAGTTTTTTGCAGGAACCTCTGTCACTCATGGAGACAATGTCCCAGCAATCAGCAAGGGTGATGAACTACCACTGAGTGAGGAACTCAGCAGCAGCTGGGAACTGGAAAGAGCTGCCTTTGCAAATCTTTTTTGTTATATTTTTGATGGCTTTATCACCTGCCAGTTGGTAATGTGTAACTCTCTTGCTTATTTATCATCTGTCCATTAATGGAAGTCTTTGTCCCTGAAAGACTGGAATCTGTTCAGGCCTCTCTTCTCAAAGTGAGGGCAGACTTACGGCTGAGAGCCAGATTATAAACCTGAGTGAGCGGCAAGTATATTAGAGTGGTGTTTACATCTTTGGGGGCAGAGAATGAATGACCAGATCAAAGAATAATATTTGGGCTTTTGGCAATTTAAGGGTGATAGAAAAATAGGGCAGGGAAATGCTGAATTAGCCAAAGTTAAATGAATGGAAGAGTTTACACAATGAAGGTTTGTGAATCTCTGGCAGTAAAACAGAGCGGGGCAAATAGTGAGAGGGGGAAAAGGTACAGTCTTTGGCTCCTGTTAAAGAAAGGTGAAGAATAGACCATTGAGTGAGGCACTGACAAAAGGTAAGAGTGTAAAGGGGAGAGTCAAAAGGACATTGTGGGAGACAGAAGACCCTGACAGAAGTAGCTGAGCTTTTACTTCGCTTCTGCTGAGACCATTATTATAATGTGCAGAAAAGAAAGAGAGAGAAACTGCAGAAAGAGGAAAAGGTACAGCTGGGTCTAAGTAGTGTTAGATGGCAACAGTACATGTAATTACTGGGACAAGTGGTGTCTTTAAAGGATAAAAGAGAGCCTTTGATATAGGTGAAGGAGAGGCAGAGGAGAAACATTAGGGCCACAAGGATATGTTGGTTTGATCTCCTCTTTGAAATAGTTGGCAGCGAGGGAAGTGAGAGGAATTAAAAGTAGTAAACAGCCAGCAAGAATCGCTAACATGGTATTTCACTGTAAGGAAAATTCCACTAATGTATCCTACAAATGAACAAAACGGGATGTTAAAAAGTCATATTCACTAACCTTTCTTATGAGAGGGTCATATGTTAGCCTGCATAGCTTTTTGCAAGGAATTCTATAGAAATATTTCCAAATTCTCTTATTTATAGTACAGTTGTAGACTGACATATAAAAAAATAGAAGAAAAACATGCATGGAAAAGTGGTTACAATTTTGTTCATACTGTAACTTTGAAAGTGATATTTCTTATTGTGAATATTTCAGAACATATTTATGGAGGATGCCACTTGGCATGTTACTTATTTTTTTATTCCTTACTGTGCTAGAGATGATGCAAAGAGGAAGATAACATTATGACAATGTTGGAAAGAAGTTCACTGTTTTGCATTCATTTTACAGAAAGTCATTTACAAGACTTCATAGACTTTAACATACAAAGTTACAGTGAAATCAACGTAAAATTGTGGATAATTATTTTCATCAGGTATCTGATTTAAACCATGGAATAAGGAAACAGATAAACATGAACAAAAAATGTAGACTGCATGCAAGTAATGAAAATAACTACATCTAGACACAGTAATGACAGCAACATGTTTACAGAGATAGGTTTGATTTGCCTCACCCCAGTCCTGATGGACAAAAGCTGGTTCTGATTTGCAGCCCCTGAACTTCTGCTGAAATTTCCATACTAACACATTTATGTGGTTTCCTGACTATAGTTGGCTCACATCCCGTCGGTTTAAGGCTGGGCAGAATAAGCTTGCATCTGTCGAATTATATCCATGTAGGAGGTTTCCCTGTCTGTATTGCAGTAGCTTGTTATTACTGCATGCCTTTAACATTAGGCTGTGTCATGTTACATTATGCCTACAACATGAAATAATGTAGAACTTCATGCACTGCTCTTGGTAGGCAGCAGAAAAACTACAGACTAAACAAACCATTCAAGCCCAGCTTATTGCAGCAGACTGTAAGAGAATGTGCAGTAAGGTATTCGAAGAATATTCAGCATGCTGACTAGTCAAAGTAATTTTGGATGGTTCTTCCATATATTTCTAGTTTTCAGATTTCATTTGTGTTGGCTCAAGGGAGCAATCTCTCTATCATTGAAAAACACATTCAGCATAAGTCAGTTCCTGAGACGAATGTCAAATACGAAACAAAAGACAAAACAAAAAGGCCCCCGCAATACAACAGAGCAGGAGTGTCTTGGTGAATGAAGCAAGAATTGAAAATAATAAACTTACTAGAACAATATGAATGCTAATATGGTTTACCTTGTATTTTTTGACATAGAGGCTGCATATGGATTGTCACAGTAGACCGTACACATTAAAACACAGGGTGTAGAACATATGTTAATTTAAAACCTGTGAAACTCAGTTTATGAAACTCTCATGTATAACATATGAACCTTAGTCGGGTTAATTAATCTGCTATACATATTCCTAACTTAACGAAAGACACCAGCTATGAAAAATATGTAATTGAATAAAGTAAGTATCATAGAGCATTTTGGACTACTTACTAATTCCTTTTCATGTTGTATTGACATAAGTTTACCAATTAAAAGCAGGGAATTCATTTTTCTTTTTATTTGAAACCTCACTGCTCTCAGATCTTCATGGGAAGGGTGAGCCTAAAGCGATAACCATAGGAAGGAAATGCTGTAGGGAACTCCTGCAGCATATTGTAGCAGGCAATGGGACTGCACTTTAATTCCATATTTTGTAACAACAAATTTTTTTTTCCCCAGTTATGTTGATACCCTCAACATTTTAAAACCACCACAATTTCCCTGGCATTTTTAAATCTTGTATTTAATAATCAATAATATTTTGTGCTTAGATTCAATCGTAAGTACTTTACACTTGGTGAATAAACTATGGTAATCATTACAGTTTGAAAAACATACTGGTTTTAACTCCTTACAGTAAACCTGAATAAAACCAACTTCTTCACTATTTTCTCAAATAGTAAATACTTCTTATTTACCAATACAAATATTAACATATCTCATGGCCAGAATTGCTGGGAGCAAGTTATAATGACAAAAAAGGTTAGTGGCAACTATATTAAGTAAATTCATTCCTGGTCAAATTGTGAAGGAATAATTACCTGATGAGTTCATATCTGGAGTTTAGAATACCTTTCAGGTGTATGAGCTACAACTGAACAGATGCCCACCACAAAGGGTTTTTCCTAATGTTGCAGCACCACAACCTAGGGAGTCAGAATACACCAGCTTATCTTGCAAGGGAAACAGCATGACTGAGGAAGTCCTTGAAAACAGATGTTCTTTCAACTAGAGTTTTCATGCTGATGGTTAGGGTTTTTTTTAATTCAGAAATTGTCCAAGGACATTGCTTCTTGTAATAGCTCCCTTTCTGGGTTACAGGAAGCAGATCCTTCCTGATGAGGTCCTCTGTTCTTGTATTAACAGTATTAAAACCAAGAAGTCATGAACTCAAAAATAAAAGGATGAAGATAGCTAAAATTGTCATGAAACACTTATCACTTTACCTGGATTGCCAGAGCAGAATAACAGAGGTAATTAATATATGGTTTATTACATGCAAAGCTTGAAAAATAGGTTTAGCAGTTACTAGCTCAAAGATTAAGAAGTTTTGTCAGACTTAAATACTTTGGTCCTTTGTGCCCTGTTCATCCCTGAAGCCGTGTCTACCCCTGCAGCTCACGTTCAGCCATGCTTGGGCCTTGGCATTTTACTGACTAATCTCTAACCAACCAGATTGCTCTTCAAACAGCCATACCAAATACTAAACTAGATGTGTTCCCTCCAGCAGTGCCTTGCAGCCATAGATGAGAAATTAATGCTGTTCAGATCTTGTTCCAATTATAAGGAAAACAAACAAAAATTAAACATAGCCTTCCTAGTTCAAACCATTACTTTCTGCTGGCTAACTGTAGGATCCACGTCAAGAATACGGGTAATGGATGCTTCTTTCCTCTGGAACTAGATTTCAGAAAGTTGAACCAGAGGATGGTCTGTGTTGGACTGTGAAGGATAAAAGCAGTGGGAGCCTTGAATTCTGTGAGAGCAGAAGAAAGAGGGTGAGGGCAGCGTGCTGGTGTCAGGAGAATGCTCTCCTGCAACGCTTGGGAGTTTGTACATTAAAGTAGCATCCGCTGGGGTGATGGCTGTGGAACATACTGAACCTCCTCCTGGTGTGGTAGGAGCTCTTCTTTACATATATTAATGACACTGTATCCTCCCACATTTGGAAAATCGTTAAAGGTGTAGTGTGAATTTTCAGTTTGGACATACACTTACCCACTCAAAGGGAGTTTTACTGTTACTTATTTCAGAACTTTAATATAGCATGACTTAGCAGAATTTAGCTGAGGTGAGAAAGACCTATGTCTGGAGGTAATTTTGGCCTAAACAGAATAAAACAGCATTTAGATGGAAATGTTTCAGGATGAATTTGCATACTTACTCTCGAATATGCAACTTGGAAAAAAGAAAGGTGATGACAGATACACCTATGAGTAGTATTATAAATTAAGGATGAATGCCTGCCTTCACTGAAGTTTTTATACCTGGCTGAACCAGCAATGAACAGAGTAGATAAAGAAATGCCTGCAGAACAGCTTTATGCGGAAACCTCTCAAGCCTGTTCTGGGGAATTGGCACACTCGGGTGTGTGTAATGCTCCTCTGTAGTGCTCGTACACTGATGCATGCAGCATGGGGAAGAAACAGGAGTCAGAAGTCAGTGTGCAGCTACAGGGCTATGACCTCACTGGGATCACGAAGAGGTGGTGGGATGGCTCAAACAACTGGAGTGCTGCAGTGGAGGGATGCAGGCTCTTTAGGAAGGGCAGGATAGGAAGGCGAGGAGGGGAAGTTGCCCTCTATGTGACAAAGGGAAGTAGATAAGGCCTTCTTCAAACAACTGGAAGAAGCCTCACTCATGTTCACAGGCCCTGTTCCTCACAGCGGACTTTAACCACCCTGATGCCTGCAACTGGTAGAAGTACAAATAGAGTGATTTTGAGAAAAATACAGAAAAAGCTTTCGGGTTGAAGAATGGCTGAAAAAGGCTTGGAGCTGGGAAAGAAGAAGTATCTTCTTCATGTTTAATCCACTGTATTGTGGATTACTTTGCTTGTATGTAAAAGATTGCATCAGAAATACCTGACCAGAAATACCATCATCACCTTCTCCAGGTAACTTACACAGCTCTGACTAGCAAGTCAGTCTAAAGTGTTTTACCAACCCTCTTCCCCCATCTTGTATTTATCAAATGAAACATTTAATTACCGAATGTTTGTAATTAAGAAACAAATGATAAAAGGTCCATATTTTCTTATGATTAAACTCAGAATTTGCAACTTAAGTAAATGTTCCCTCAAATTACTTGCTTAGATCTGTACCTCTGCAAACATAAATGTATTTCTTTATAAGCAATTTTAAAAGGATTTAAAGTTTCTTGCAAAATATTATTTTTTTGGCGTCATAATAATGAGCAAATGAAAAATGCATAGATGTTAGATATTAATGATTTATTAATTTACACATACCCTTTATATTTCTATTCAATTTAATTGTTTGACTAATATCCAGAATTGGGAAGTATTTTTGAACCTACTTGACTAATGACAAAACTAAATAATTAAAAAATTAGATGGCAGCTTGTTAAAACAGCAGCTTTAGGAACGAAACACTTTCACACAAAGAGAAATTTTAAACAGTCATTTGCAATTAGTGTTACTGGATAGACAGAATTGGAGGTGGCCCATTTGTTATCAATATTACAATTAGTTAATTGTCACATTTGCTTTTTTGTCATTACAGTCTATTTTCAGACTAAGGTGAGAAATATATTGCACTCAAGCTTCTAACCTTTGTCTTTGTCTTTGTATCCCTGTTTACTTGAGACAACCATTTCCTCAAAATCTCAGGAAAAAATCAAAAGATTGCTAGATCTTAAAAATTCCTACCTTTTAAAAGTGAATCAAAGGGAGCTACAATGTTTTTGTTTGTTATGGTTTTGAACAACTGATTTTGTACATTTTGTTGTATCAAAGAAAAGTTCTTTAGGAAATTCAAAACATTCATGACAAATCACACCATTTTTTTGTTGTCAAAAGTGGTATTGTCTTATTCAGCTGGAATATTTTTAACAATACAAAACTGAGGGGAGAAAAGCATTTTTGTTATACCTAGAAACATTGGGTCAGTCTATGGGTAGTTCTACATTTCCACCCAGAAAGAGTAAAAAATAAATAAAAAAAATTCCATAATTTGGCGCATAAGTTAGAAATGTTCCTGACTTTCTGTGTTGTAAATCTGGTTTGACTTGGCTGAGTTACTACAGTTTTATAAACATTGTTCATTCATGCACAGTATTTCTTTTATAGCAAGCGGCTTTTACAAATTATCACTTGAAGTTTTATTGGCACTGTGCACATGCACTAAGCTGAAGCTGAATGGAACTCTAGACCATCTGATTTAAAAAATGAGAAATAGGAGCAGTCTCTAGATTTTCAAATTCATCTTTTAATTTTGCTTTTATCTGGAATTACTTCAGTTAGATTTATGGTTCCACTTGCAGATATAATGACCTGAAATATAGTAAAAGAGGCTTCCCCGCATTCTTAAGAGTCAGCTGCAATTTCATTTCTTTTGCTTTTCTGCTGCCTAAACAGAAAAGAAAAGCCTGGCTTTGGCCTTCCCTCCTCAGAAGGTAACATAACTTGCCAGCTCTGGAACAGGAAAAAAAAAAGGAACAGGTCACTTAAGGCATATCCCAGAGCTTCCCAAGGGCCTCTTACAACCATGCCTGGAAGCTCTTTGCTATCCCCATGGCAGGCATCTGTCTCCAGTTCAAGGCAGTATTCTGCCCCTCCACAGCAGACTAGTGCACCTGAACAGAGCTGGGGAAGGAGGCCAAAGGGACACCTTCCTAAGCCAGAGCAGAGTCACAGGGTAGAAAGAGCTGAGAATGTGGAAGTAAATGAACATTTAGTATGTGTGTAACTGCACAGTTCTCACAATAGCTCAGAAAAAGATCCTTTGAGAGGATTGTTATTTCTATACTTGCACGTGTGCTACTGCATTCCAATTTGTAGCAACCTAAATCCTGGGAAAGAATACTATTTTGCAAATGACTTCTTAGCTGTTAAAAGAAAATATTAGACCAAATAATGCTGTTTCTTCCCAGCAGCCAACAAATAGGTAACACAGGTCAATTTAATTTTACTGAAGATAATAATATCATTTAGTCATTTCTTTGCTATGAAACAGTATGGGGCTTTAAACCCTGCATGCCAGCTCGGACCTTATTTTCTATGAATGAAGCATACTTTTTAAAATGTTTTTGTAAAAGTGCTCTCTTCTGTTCTTTACTGAGGTGCCCAAGTCTACTAATTTGTGAAAGTGTGAAGCTCTTGATACAATTGCAAAGTGCTCTGTTAGCAGTAGTAGGCTTCTTTTCAGTGTTCATCTTGATCTCCGGTGTCTGTCAAGGGTATGAACTCCTATGTCAATAAACTAGGTCTGAACATCCTACATTAGAAGTAATTGTATTTTTTGGCCAACATGCTTTTAAGGTTAGATTAAATATTAGTGTAAATCATGATTTTAACAAGCATACCACTGATGAAAACCAGCTAAAAATTTGGCCCACAAAAGACTGTGTAAAGGAGATCTGTATTTATGAAATCCACATGAAAAAAATCAAGTTAGTTCAAAATGTTATGGTATTTCATGAATTAATAATTGATCTACTGTTAAAAGTTAAACTTCTAATACAATGGCTGTTGAATACTCACTTTTAACACTGCACAGGAGAGTGTCTTTAAAACAAAAGTCCTGGGTTAAATTTACTTAGGTGGTACAACAAAAATTTCTGACATAATCTGGCAGCCTCAGAAAAGAAAATTCTGGATGAATGAATCAAGCACAGGGCAGTTATGAGTCACCACTGTGATGCAGTCAGGAGCAAATTTTGACTGAAACGTAGAAGAAGGTTCTGACTATCAGAGTCATCAGACTTTGAAACAACCTTTCAACAAGAAAAGTGGGAGCAAATAATCTAATAACTTTCAGATACCACTTGGATGACTACATGAAATGACTATAAGATGCCATTGCCTGCTGTTGCCTGGAATTGGTAAGTCAGAAGATGTCTTCCTGTTCTGTGTTTGTGTATAGATTGACAGCGCTTGCTTAGTCTAGCAAACTGCTTATTAGCAATTTACATTTCTATAAAGGAAAACCAAGGAAAATGTTGGTTTGCTCCTCAACAAAGAAGGTAATCTATGGACTCATAAGATATTAAAAACAATTTAGTACCTCCTTTGCATTAGCCTTCACAAAAAGCTCAACTGCAAGCAGAGACAATTAATACCAGCAAAAAAGGATAAGATCTCACTGTGTAATAGGAAGAGGAAAGGTTACATAGTGCTTAAATGACATAGATATTCTCAGATCATCTGTGCTGATAAACTTCATTCATCTTAGGGGACTTAGCTGATTAAAATAGACTCAGAAGGCTTAGTGGTCTTTGAAAAATTATGGAGGACAGATGAGATGCTAGAGGACTGAAAAAGAGCAAATGGATTGCTATTTTTAAAATGGAAAAATAGAATAGTCTGGTCTACTTAGTTTCAATCTCTCTATCCTAAATCCAACACTGTTCAATAATGGAAAAGAAGGTGCACTTATTAAATTTGCAGACACCACAAAGCTGGAGAGACTGTAAATATCTTGGGGAGCAGGATTAAAATTCGGTTATATGTCTTACAGATTGAAGAGTGGTCTGGAAAAGAAAGGATGACTTTGCAATAGGGACAAGTCAAAAGTATTACAGACAGGCAGGTATACCCAACTGCACAAGTATGGAAGGGGAACAATTATTTAGGTAGTAATTATTCAGAAAAGGATCTCAGGGCTAAAGTGGAAAGTGATGAGTTAGCAATGAATATGCCAACAACCTTAAACTGTGAAAAAGGCAAATGACAGAACTGGGATGTATGAACAACAGTACAACTGACAAGATAGCGGGCATTTCCTTATGTTCTTTTCAGAATCAGTGACGGCTCAAGCAAGACTCTGTGTTCAGTTTTGAGTGCTGTACACCAAAAAAGGGATTGGATTGGAAATATCTCAGAATACAAAGACTGATCTAGAAAATATGATCTATTAGAAAAGATTGAAAAGATTGGGATTGTTTGGCAAAAAAAAGGAGGGGTGAAGGGCTTGAAGAGGGGTTAAAGAGGGGTTTTATAAATAGAAAAGGCTGTTGTAAACAGGAGAAAAGAAACCCTATTCTTCATATCATATGATGAATACAACCAGAGATAATGCAGTTAAATTGCAGTAAGAAAGGTTTTGTTCAGGCATCAGGAAAAAAGGAATTCTATTGGAAAGGATTAGGAACAGACTGAGCAGGGAGATTATGGAGTTTGCAGTACTGGAGGTCCACTATGAAGATATCTATCAAGAATGACAATGATATGGCTGATTCTGTTTTGGACAACAGGGGAGGACTAGATGACTTCCTGAGGTCCCTTTTAACTTTGTGTTTCTGTGATTAATAACAAAAGATGCTGAATATGGTTTGAGTAATTTACAGAGAAACACTGGGAATCTTTAAGAATTAGAAAATTGGAAAACCACTTTGTTATTTTTAAGTTTTGCATTCACAAAGCCCAACCAAATCTAAATGGCTTTATTCTTCCAATGGACGTACAAAGAAAATATTTCACAATATATTTCCAAGTAATTATACTAGATATATAAAAAGTTCCAATACTTGTGTGGTAGCTGAAGAAAAGATGATTTTGCTCAGACAGTATCATTGGGTCTAATTCAGTGTGGATGGAAAAGCTGATATGAGTATGAATTTGGAAGAAGAAAAATTCAGTCTGTACAGACCTAATAGCAGGCCTTTATGTTGGATGGCCTAAAGAAATGTCAATTTTTTAAACAAGTAAACTGACGCGTTAAGTGAAATGGCTAAAGTAATATTTTAGGCTGCTTGCACTATTTCTTACTTTTTTCTTCTCAGAACATTTCATTTGCAAAAAAATAAAATGGAGTAGTTTTTTATATCCTGAAATCAAAATGCTTATGTAGACTTGCATGTCTTATGATCTTGCATGTATGATCTTACTTCTGTAGAAGTCAGTCAGTTCTATGTTTGAGAAAGCCTTCAGTGATCTGGAGGGTCCCAGAGGCAGAACAGATACCAGGATTGTCCACACAGGGAAGTTAGCGTTAGTAAGTGTCGTTTAGCCCCAGTCGGCAACCAAGCACCACACAGCCGCTCGCTCACCCTCCCCGCCCCCCAGTGGGATGGGGGAGAGAATCTGAAGAGCAAAAGTAAGAAAACTCATGGGTTGAGATAAGAACAGTTTAATTATTTAATAATAATAATAATAATAATAATAATAATAATAATAATAATAATAGTAATAGTAATGGAAAGGAAAACAACGAGAGAGAGAGAGAAACAAAACCCAGGAAAAAAAAGTGATGCAACTGCTCACCACCCACTGACCGATGCCCAGCCAGTCACTGGCCAGTCGCCAGTGATCACTGCCCCCTGGCCAACTGCTGCCAGTTTATATACTGAGCATGACATCATATGGTATGGAATAGCCCTTTGGCCAGTTTGGATCAGCTGTCTTGGCTGTGCCCCTTCCCAGCTTGTTGTGCACCTGGCAGAGCATGGGAAGCTGAAAAGTCCTTGACTTAGGGTAAGCACTTCTTAGTAACAACTAAAACATCAGTGTGTTATCAACATTATTCTCATGCTAAATCCAAAACACAGCACTATACCAGCTAGTAGGAGGAAAATTATCCAAGCCAGAACCAGGACAGTAAGATAAAGTGCAAGTTTACAGTGCTTTAGGCTCACTGAAGTACTCCCGTGCGTGAACACTCCTAAGTGCCAGGGACCATTTTCTACTTTGAGGCTAGACCGACAGATGGATGGACAGACAGAGTGCGTACAGATGAATCTCATTTCATTAGGCAGCCAAGCTAAAAACAACTGGAAGGAAAGTACAGTAACTGGATTCCTAGTTGCCAGAGCTGAAGGGCAATACGCGGTGATCAGGAAACACTTCTCTCAAATCAAAATAGAAAGAAAATAGTTATTTTTTTCTGGTGTTAAAAGATTCAATGAACTGCTGATTAGTGTCATTCCTTGTTAAATCAATAAGGAAAATACTGAATCATTTTACTATTGCTCACCTGTATTAGTAAACTGTGCACTCAGGCATTCATGGACTGGTGATGGAACACTAACAGGATCATCTGAGACTTTTTTATAAGCACAAAATTTAACGCATCTATAGTTAGCAGTGTTCAGTTATGTTTTAGGTGTCTTTCCTATTTCCCATAAAGGAAAAGAGCCTCATAAGTAATGCTTTTTGCTTCCTAACAAACAAACTCCAATCTCATATTCACTGGGTTCAACAGAAGCAGTGTTTAAAAAGAGTTTTAGATATTAGATTTAGATACTTAGAGACTAGAGGACTAGATATTAGCAAAGCTATTCACCTCATTTAAATTCAGCATGGATATTAATGCATTTCCAATAAATGAGTTACACCATGTAGCTTCAGTTAACTGAGCACAGGGGTTTTTTTGTTTGATGACATATTAGGGTTACAGTCACAAATGGCTGTTCTGGGTTTTCAAATACGATGAAGGAAAATTATCATAGCAGGAGAGCGGTAAACCCATAAATTGCTAGAAGTTAGCACAGAGCGTTGCTTTGGCAGCTTGGGCGTTATGCCCAATGAGACTGAGTGGCACAGAAATCTACTGCCTCTGATACATGCTGGCAGCTGAGGGATTTAAGAGAGGCTTTTGAATGCAGCAAGGGGGAAGGCTTGTGCAGGGAGAGGGGATGGGTTGCATGGACCAACTGAGGGCACGGATGCAGGGTATGTAATGAGTTACAGATACACGTCAGCTCCTTCTCTCAGGATGCCTTTTACCCCCCGCATCCTCGCTATCCTGCCCCTTCACTTTCTCCTGCCACAACAGAAATTCACACTTGCCCCACAGGAAAATCTTCTTCTCTCAAAGTCCTTCCAGAAAATCACTCCTGCCATGCATGCTTTCTTCCAGAGTTAGTTACTTTAAACTCTAGTTAAAATTTGTAAATTCTGTAAGCAGTAAAATCTGCTTCAAACCAACATCTTCCCTAGATCCTAGATTTCTCTACATCTGGATTTTGTCTGCTTGATACATGCAGCCTAGATATTTAACAGAGCTTTTGGTACCTTCCTGATCATGCCGACACTCCTCATAACCAGCCTCTGCATCTCACCCTTTCTGTACCACACCTTCCCACGCAATTATTTCTCATTACTGTTTTTCAAGTCCCTTCTTTCCCAGATGGCATATCTTTCATGAAGAAAATACCTTTTCTTCCTCCCATCTGCATCACTGCGTAATCCTTTTTAATCAAGTATTTCAGATCTTCCAATTCTCAGTTAAATGAAATAATAATCACTAGTGCTAAGAATGCTCCCAGAAAGTTTAGAAATGATCAGGCACAGTATTTGCAGGTTCTCATGTTACCTGCAGGCAAACAGATATACCACGAAACAAACTTAAGACCTGTCTTTGCCATGCTCATTAAACACTTTTGTACCTCTGTGGTTTCTTGCTTTTAGGTGCTAGAAAAATGTGAGAAGCTTTACTGACTTCAGTTGATAAATCTGCATTTAGGAAAATGTAGATTTAGAAATTTGAATGTGTCACATTTTCCACATGTACATAATTTTCCCATATCCATGATCTCAGTGGTTCATTTTTCATGGGTAGTTTTCATTAAATAAACATGTTTCAGCATTCTTTCTACATTTATTTCCAATTTTCCATGTTTCTATATCATTGTATTAGTAATGATAAATCACTAATATAATGGAATGAATGATGTTTTTGTTAAAAATGCATTGGTTTTGCCTCTATGAAGAAATTTCATATTCTAAAGAATGTGAATAGACCTAAAAAAAGACATTAAAAATACCATTTAAAGTGTAAAACTTGGAGTACAGAAAGACAATTCAACCTTTCTTTTCTTTTTGAAAAACTAATGCATTTAATCAAAGGTTTAATTCTTTCTAAAGCTTCAATTTTCCCAACTTTTCAGAGCACAGTGTTAGAGCTGAAATGCTGTGAGCTAGTGCTTTATGAAATTCCATTGACACAGCAGCCAGTTAAAATAATGTCCTTTCACTTAACCACATTTAACTGAGATAAAGCAACACTAGATTTAATAGCTTCCAGCAGTGCCCAGTGATGGAGTGGCTAGCCCAGATTGCAACAGAAGGTCACAGGTTCATTCAAAGGGCATGGTGCACATAAAACCTCTCACATGGTAACAGGCCAAAAGTAGATTTGATTTGACTAGATGCAACTACACTGGAGTTATGGTTGATTATAT
This sequence comes from Fregata magnificens, assembly GCA_013389945.1. Lineage (NCBI taxonomy): Eukaryota > Metazoa > Chordata > Aves > Suliformes > Fregatidae > Fregata > Fregata magnificens. The sequence goes on along the minus strand of WAAD01000506.1, from coordinate 7,566 downwards.
CAGCTTTGGATTTAGCTGAGACCTAGAATAACAGGAAGAGACCATGTATGATCTACTCTCACAGTTTGCAGCAACCCTACTTTAGCCCATGAATGAAGACCAGAATACAGTAGACATCAGCAATATTCTTCTTCCAGAGACACATTGGAAGCAGACAGTTGTTTAGCAAAAAATTAATTATGAGAGGAAATAACTTTAAAAGCTTATGACTAGAAAATGATGTAGGCATGATTTCACTCAGAGGTATCTGAATATCATTTCCAAAGTGAAGGAAGTAATAAGATAAAAGGTGTAAGGTCACAATGTTAAATACTATCACTGATTGTCAAGATATAGTATATAACCAAAATATTGTGACTAGCCACACTCTCCACTGTTTTAGGGCCAATGAGGAGGAGGTAAGAACAAGTGGGTAAGTAGTGATTACAGGGCTCAGCAATTCCTTACGATGCTCAGATTTTTGCCTGTGTGATGAATATTTCAGATACATCCTGCGATCTTTACATTCTTCACTGACAAGGAGACAAGATGCATTTTGCATCTGCTAAAGACTTCTGATTGGCACATATGTTGAAAGACTGGCCCTAGATTGAAAGACAGAGTGTTCTTCAAAAGCTGTAGCCATGAAATATTTATTTTTTTCTCTTTCATAGAAATGCATTTGATGACTATATGACATAAAGTGCCACTAATAGCTCTGGACAAAATTATATGGCTCTAAAGACTATTAAACTATTATTCTTGGAGGGTGGAAAAGGTTTTATTTGACACATATGATCACAATAGTATTAGCAAGGTTTTGTTTACAACCTACCCTGAAAAAAAATGTGGTACATTATCAAGTGCTTTTTGCACTGGCAAATTCAAATCTGACAATCACAAATGGCAACAATGATATTAGTGATACATTTAGTAGGTATTTTATCTCACAGTCTTTTGAATGGGCTATTTATTAATTTTTAAAACTTTAAGTATTCAACTAAGGGCAAGTGAACAATAATGATGCTGTTCAAAATATGTTTTGTTTGTATCTAAGTGTGTACATTTTATAAAGTAAGTCATAGGCACATGAATCCCCAAATGTTATTTAAATCTCTGAAGTCAGCTGAAAAGCAAAGACACTCATACATACATAATGTCTAGCATGGCAACCTGAAAATTATGTGAAAACAAAAAGGCTCCTTTGTAAAAGTCTAACTTACATTTTCTGATAAAAAGACCTACAAGGCACTGCTGCATCAAAGAAATCATTATATTATGAATTTTACATGAAAATTTGTACGACCCTTGTATCTGCAAACATTATAAAATACTAAAAACCTTATAAAAACTTAGAAACCTGATAAAATACTAAAATACTAAGAAGCTAAATGAATAGTTATCATCCCATAAACCTCATTATCTCAATATCCATTTACAATCACATGCATTTCATAAATCTCCTGCTACTGCAAATCCCTCAGTTGTATTTGCCATTGAATTGCATGTTTCTCATTATCAGTGGCTGAAGAAATGCAGTATAGTCATGCAACACTTTCTAAAGTGGACTAAAAATGCATTCCTGAGAATTAAGTTTATCTTTCCCTTCGGAAGGGGTAACTGCTGTGTTAAATACTTTCTTTTGCCAGAGCAGCCAGAAGAAGGGTGAAAAAAAATCAAGCCAAAGTAAATTAAGCAGTGGCATCATGCCCAAATCAATTGCAGACATTACCTTTTAAATAGTGAGTTGAAACTAGCAGACTGTAGTTTAATAGTCAGATGAAGAATTTTTGTTTTGGAAAGTGACTTTGCTTAAAAGACCCTTTAACGTACTATAGGCAGTCATTCAAACCTTGCATGTTGAGCGAAGTATACTGCTAATTATGCATATATGCACCCTCTTGAAAACAAATAGAGGGCTGCATGAGTCTGTAATTTTAAAATGGTATGCAACCAGGAAAGGCTACGCTACAACATGAAGTGATAGCAAATATTCCTTCCTCTTGATTCAGATGTCCTCTGAATAGGCTGCTAGATTTGCTGTGAATATTTTGTGAAAGGGACAACAGTCACTACTGGAATCTGGCATATACTTTCCTCCTTTCAAAATACCAGGAATCTGTTTCAGTTATTAAGATTTCAGTCTAATGATTCTTACATGGTTTAATATTCATATTTGAGGAATAAACATGGATTGTTACTGGTTCTATAGACTGGAAATATGTTTTGATGAGCAGTACAACCATAAATTTTGACATATATATCTTAAGCTGCTTTGCTATTCCAATGTAAACTGAATAGCATATTTCAACCACCATGTTCTTTAGGCAGAACAAAAAACCCAGCTATTTTCATCTTGCAAGGGTCTTGTAACAGTGTGTAAATGTCTTGAACAACTAAGCCTTAGTATGCCAAGTAGTTGCTTGCAACCTTGGAAGGCAAAAGACATGGTGAAAAGGATGGACAGGAGAGCCTGTTCAGGAAGTCCCCTGTGAGTGAGTGGTAGGGAATGTGTGTTGATCCTCATGCTTCTTTTCTTTTCTTCCCCGCCCCCAAAGAGCAAAAAGGAATTAACAGACTCTGTTAGCAAGCTAAAACATTGTGGCTAGCAGGATCATCAGCATCTTGGACAAGGTCTTGCTACTCGGCTGGATAGGGGACCAAGCCATGAAACTTGAGAATTGCAAACTGTGAGTGAGGTTTTACTGCAGGAGGTAGGAAGCAGCCAGCTGGCCTAGCACTTGCTTCACCAAGAAACCAAACAGAAGAGCAAACAGTTACGGTGCCATGGTGGGGATGGAGTAATTAGATATTGTATGTTGCAGTGTTTCCCTGCTGTTCTTTTTGTTTCTCCTTTCAGTAAAGTACTCTTGGTGAAGCCATCTGATTCATATTTGCAAGGAGAGAAAATTAGCTGACTGAGCAACAGAAAGACTATTTTAATTTTCCCAATTTTCTGTGTGGGAGTTGAGTTGCTGTTTATTACTCCTGAAATTTGAGACTGGCTGTTGTTGCTGCTGCTAATCATGCAGTTAAGTGGGTGACAGGGCTGGTCTGAATGCTGGTTGTGAATGATCGCTCATAAACAACCAGGTGAAATTCAGATAGCTGTATCAACTGTAAACCCATGCAAGTACCTGAATGTACCTACGTAACAAGTAATGTCCATTGAGGACAGTATGCTACAGCATGACTTCTGGTGGCTGTTTCCTTTTTTATGCATAAGCACATGCTATAATGTCTCATTTGAGAATTATCTCATGGAGTTTAAGGTATGTACATTGTACCACCTTTTCAGTTGCATCAATTAGTTACTTTTTTATCAAATGGAATACTCTGACAAATATCAAGGTTTGTAAACCTCTATAATATTCTTAAATCCACTTGTATTTCTAGCTACCTGTCATGTATTTAGTTGGTCACTGGTTTGGGATGTTATAGAATTTGCATGAGAAAAACATAGTATGTCTATATATTATAAAAATCTAAATATATGTGCTAATAATAAATGGTTATCACATAACATGTAACATACTTAAANTATATTGCTTCAGTTCTGTTTATACTGGCAGAGGAGCAATGTAAGTGACATTGCAAAGACTTCAAAGTCAATGGAAGATTTTCACTCCCATTGTGATAACTGATCAGACATGTTAGATTGCACAGATGACTCATTTCTGTGGTATCTTCAGGATTCACAGGTGGCAGCAGAACCACAGTACTGGTGAAAACATCTGGATTAAACAAAAAAGAAAAGAAAGAAATTCCACTTCATGGTGCCATGCTTTAGGCTTATAGCAAATGGGATCACACATTTTACCCACGTTTTACTCAATTTTACAAAATGACTTTTTATCTTGGATAGGGAACATTATGCTTCATACTCGTGTTGAACATTCTGTGCATTGCTTGACTCGCACACTCTTCTATTCTAGACGTCTTTCCTGATGTTTGTTTCGGACTGCATGATGGATGAAAGCCACATGGCAGAAACTTGATCGANTCAGGCATTGTGAATAGCTGCTGAATATGAACCAAATCTGAACATCGGGCGGGACTGATCAGGAGATTTAATTCAAAAGCACACATCCTGATCTCAACAAAAGCAAATGTATAGGGGCCCTCAAAGAAGACTATAATCTCATGGTCTCCTTTAATTTTCACTGCTTTTGCACACTTGGTTTGCAAAAGCACTGAAAATTAAAGGAGACCATGAGATTATAGTCTTCACTGCTT
>WAAD01000504.1:41454-61964 GCA_013389945.1 Fregata magnificens | reverse complement strand
TAGCTTTGCAAAGATGCAGCTGCCTATTGAAAGTCCAATAGTGTGAAAATCTGAGTCCTCCTTTTCACCCTTTATACCTTGAATGTTCAAAAGCTGTCTAGAATAACTTCATTGCCTTTTCTTTCTTACACAAACACTATAAAAGAACTTTCCAGTGCACAATTGGTAAGGTATGTTACTGAGTTTTTTTTCTCTTCTCTGAAGCAAAGGCAGCTGTTCTCCTTATCCTTCATATCTATTTTTCTGTGCATTGACTAGGGAAACTATCCAGATCTGTCACGACAGAGTATGTCAACCCAGAAAAAAAAAAAAAAGGCAATTTTTTGAAAAAGAATGAAAAGTTTTCTTTGTTTCTTCCAAATTTCAGATGAAAGAACTGTTGTTCTTCCATTGAAAGAAAATTCAGGATATTCCTGTCTGGAAACAACAAAATATGCTTTAATTGGGAATTTATATAAGCTGGTGGATATAAGTGCAATTGTAGGACATATATAAGGAAACTTTGATATGCAGTAAAATCAGGCAGAAGCAGCAGATTTATGTTGGTAGCAAAATCTGGATTGTCAAATAGATTGGTCTGTAATACCAATTCTATGTTATGAGAAGAACTTTTTAGAGAGATGGAGGAAGCTATCAGTGGAAAGTCTGAAAAAGGAAACCATTTAATAGAGATCCCTGTTTTTTTCCAGGTGACATCTGTGGCTGACATAGGAGCAAGGTATTTTACACTGCATCCTGGAATATAATGTGGTGAGAGGGCCTTTGCATTCTCCCCACAAATTGCTTGCCACGTAACAAAAAAAGCAGGATACATACAGATACATATGTTCAGTATTTCTTTAAATGTATATCTTTATATCTCAGAGGCTAAATAAAATGTAACAAACATTATGAGTACAAACATCCTCTCCTTCTCCTCTGCCTTGGAGGACTGCGGGAATGAGTGAATTCATCTGTGGTAAAGAACGGACATCTCTCACAGCACTAGTTGGAAGAAAGATAGCATCTGTTTTAGCATTCTCGTCATATATTTCACTCTCAAGTCTGGTTGGGAAAGTGTCTCCTTATTAGGACCATCATCATTTGTATTTTAAGATTAAAGTAGTTTAGTTTTAGAATTTAAGAAGTTACTGAGACATCCAGAGTTAAGCTCCATTAAACTCTTTGACCTAAACCCTATGAACAGCCATTAGTTCAGCAGGAAGAACATTATTGTGCCAGCACACAGTGTGAGTACAAATCCTCTTCCCCTTCTGCCTGCCTGCCTCCCTCCCCCTAAAGTATTATGTTTTATATGAAAAAGCAGAGAACTACGTGAGGCCCTAATGGATTATCAAATGAAATATGATCACCAATGGTTATGTATTATAGTTAATGTTTCATTAGTTGCAGTAAGATCAGACAAAAAGGTTGGCTTTACTCTGTGGTTTTCTGACTTTGGCTCAGTTCTGTAGAAATTCATTGTTAAATTATTTACCTCCTTACTTTTCAATGTCAAGTTGTTTTTGTCTTTCTACCTTCTCTTGTCTTTTGTAACAGCCCGTCTTCCTTATAGAAACTGGATTTTTTTATGGGAGCCAGTGGATGGAAGATGCAATGAATGAAATGGTTCATGACAAGGCGATTGCTGTCCTTCTCATAGTGAGTGACATAGAATAGAACGACCTTGATGTCATGAAACTTTTGCAGGAAAGGGAATGGTGTTTACCTCTGATCTTCCTGTGTTAGCTATCAGTCAAGGGTTCTACCACCAACTCCTGTTTGTGGGGACCAGGTGTGAAAGCTGATTTTAAGTGCTCTCTTTCTTTTCACAAATCCTTACCGTACTTTGGAAAAGAGGATCTTGGTTTATTCCATAGCTGAAGTGAACACCACAGTATTTTGTGTTGGCTGATTGCCCAAACATCTATCTTTCATATCTACCTTTTGCAATTCACATTATTTCTTCTCTCAGCACTAGCCAGTTCCATCCTTTTGAGCCTGTTGGGGCAAAAATTCAGACTTCACCATTCAATCAGGACCTACATCCATTCCAAGGTATGACACTTCTTAGTCTGCTGTTTCCCTACAGGAAAGATTAACAGGTGCAACCTGATGATCTCAGGAAACCATGAAACTTCTGTACTACTTCTTTATCCTGTATTACAATGGCATTATACAATTATTACAACTGTACCACTGCAGATCTATTACTGGTGCAAAACTGACTTTTCTTCTGTGGCTCTTAAGTGAAGTTTGGGCCTGATTTTAATATAATCTTCTCTAACACCACTACCAGCAGGCGCTTCCTATTCTGTGAAGTGGAGAAGCCACAATGAAGCTCAAGAAAAGCAATCTGCACCCTGCCCTGGAACCCCCTGGCTTTAATCAGGTCCAGAGTATTGGGAACTTTGTTCATTTGTGCTTGGCAGTTTCTTATAAACTTATTTTTGAAGTCAGCAGTTGTGTTTCTCTATAAAATGCAGAATTTCAGAATTTGAGACTTATCACCTGCAAGCTCAATAATAGCCTGCCCTTTGAAATATCACCTTGTTCTGGATACTAAAATTTAATACTTTACTTCAATCAGAAAGGACATTGGCCTATGATGTTGTCAAGACCCATGATATAACAGATGCAGAAAGGCTGACAACAGAACAGCGTGTTGCTTGTAAAATCAAGCAAAGCACTTTTCCCTTTAAAAAGAACTAAACAGGTTTTTTTTCCTCTTCTCTTTTAACAGTTTTCAAAGTAAGCTCAAATGTTGTTTGAGTAATTGCATAACTTTGTAAATATGTAACTTTCTTCATTGTGGAAAACTGTCTAGAAATTTTTTCCATACCATTATTCCTAAAAAATCTTAATTGCAAGTACCTGATAATTTTTCAGAGCATCCAACTAGTCAACACTGAGCAGTAGGTAGAATAACAGGTAGGTAGAATGATGTTTAACAAATCATTATTTGAAGCAATTGTCCAGTGTGTTGCTCTTTTCAGTATTTCCCTTTCTACAGTAACTGCCTTGGTTACCAAAGACAGAGTACATTTCAGCATTATTTTTATGAGCACTTTTCTTAATCCATTCAGTTAGCAACGTTCCACTCCAGTGCTGGTGACAATACAGTTGCTTCAGCAAACGATGAGGTCAGAGACATTTGCTACCAACCTCAGCAAAATAATCAGTTAATCAATTGAGAGGAGAAAAAAACCAGTTCTATAGTCATCACCATAGTATTTAACTGTCATATATAAAATGAGAGTCACATCAATTAGCTTTGTCTATTCTCTCTCTCCCCTCATCCTAAAGACCGAATTTCCCCGGTCTCCTTCAGGTGTACTATTCCCCCATGGGTTAAATCCTTGGTGTTCAGTCTGAGGGAGTCATTCCATATTGTCCTGAGTATGAGGCAAACTTTATTTCAGAGTTACATTTACCAAATAGAAATATCCAAGCATAATCCACAAACTGTGCATAATTTCAGGTTCTTAACCCCATACCTACAGGGAAATGACCCCAGTCCCTTGGTTGAGCTGGTAACTGTATTGACAGAGCAGGAAGGAGACCTCATATTTTGAGATCCTAGGTTTCTAAGTAGGATCCCCTGTGCAGCTCCAAATCTGCAGCTTATGGCTGTGTGCTGCAGTTCTTAATGAAGAAACACAGCCCAAAAGACTGTCACTGTGAATGGGCAGCATGAAAACCTGCCTGGCCTGGGACAGGGTGTCCTTTCCCAGTGAATTCTTTTCTGATGCTGACAAAGCAGTTGATGAACTAACCTGTAGACTAGCCAAGTGCTTCTGCTCAGCACACGCACAGCTTCTAGCTTTCACTGAACTCCCATTTATACTGGATTATACAGCCAGATAAGAGGAGTAAAAAGCAGGTCAAGCAACTTGCCTGCGGTCACACAGCAAGTGAGTGGCTTAACTTCTATCTGATGATGATTAAACAGGCATTAAAAATACAGGAAATTCAGAAGGCTGAAAAATAACGTAAATGCTTGAAAGTACAAAAATGGACTGTTAAGAAACCCAAAAAATCTTTGCTTTCCCCCTGCAGCACTATTTCCAGTTTCAGTTCTTTGTTCTTTCATACCCAAGTCACAGGTGGTATTATTTTTGGATCAAGATCTTTTTTTTAGGCCTTTCAGAAGTCTGCAGTCTCTGGCTATTGATACCTGAAATCTGAAGGAACCGGTATACGTGTACAGACCGCAGGTGGAGTACTGAAAATGTGCACAGGATATTGGGTTTCTGATTGCTTTAATGCCTACTGTCTTCATTACTATATGTAATGCTTCATCAACATGCTCACCTTTGTTGTTTTCTAGTAAGTGCTATAATCTAATGATCTGGTTTTAGGGGTTAGGAAGTTTGTGTACGTAAGTACACTAACTCCGTGTTTAATGACACTTGTATAAATGGTAGCACCTGGAGTCTTCGGCTCAGTTTCAGCAAGGTACTTAAGCACATGCCTAGCTTAAAGCAAGTGAGCAGTCCCATTGAAGTTAATTAGACTTCCCTTGTACTTAAAGTTAGGCATGTGCTTAAGTACCTTGCTGCATTAAGACCTTAATGAAGATTGGGGTATAACTGCCTTTGTTGCAGTGTGTGTAATGTGAGTCATTTAGTGTGTTCAGTGCGGAGCTGGGAATACAGTAAAGCAAAGCAGAGTGAGTACAAACACAGTAAGGTTAGGATATATCTTTCTAGGTGTTGTGGTCACTGCTCACACTCAGCTGCTTATTTTAGATAATAGCATTTCCCAAGGGCTTGTTTTCTATTTCTTTTTCTTCCTTTTTTTTTTTTTTTCCCCTGCAGTGAGCAAGACTCACAAATAAAGTGTCTTTGTTGTGTTTTAGCTACCAATATTGATAGAGAGATATTGATTTCAAGAAGTTCTCTCCTGGCTGGTTTAGGGATGTGCACGTGAGTGTTAACATCTTTTCCCTGGGGGACTGGATCTGAGGCCTTCTGAAGTCAATGGGAAGGCTCTCATCAGCTTTAATGGGCTTCGGATCAGGTCCTTAGGAGGTGAGAGAATTTCTTTGAGATCTCTGCTTTGTATCTCAGCCAGAAGTCAGCAGCACACCGCCCCTCGGCACTAGAGAGGGGAGCTGGATGAGGAAGGGGGTGGGGAGGAGGGTGAAGGTACACCTCAGACTGAGCAGTTGCCTGAATTGCCACCACTCATTTTTGTAGCACCTATCAATAAGTTAATCTGTGGAGATTTCTCCTTGAAGAACTGACCCAGTCCCAAACTAACTCATGAGGTCTGTGTGGATCACAGCACAAGGTGATACGGCTTCAGGCCAAACCTGGAAACTTTGTTCTTTGTCATTTACTGTAAACATACGGAGATACTGGCTCTGTTTTTTGTTAAAAAAAAAAAAAAAAGAAAAAAAGGCAATGAATTTTACAGGATACAATGATAGAAATAGTGAAAGCAAAGATACATGCAGTAGCAGGTAGTTTGTTTTCTGATTCATGTTCCTATTACCGAGATGAGAAACACCGTTAGCAGCAGTTTCCAACAGCTTTACAAAGAAGAATCCTGGTGCAAATCCTACAATGGCTACTGGTTAGAGAAACAAATCCCATGCTTTCTATACTTATAGTCTTTAAGTACTGCTTATTATCAGATGTGTAAGGTGGAAGAGTTTCTTTTCAAATGAACATAGCAAACATATGCTGTCATTACTACAAAAATAAGCTGTAAGAAAATTAACACCCGTACAGCCAATTCTCACTGGATGCAGATGAGTGTGGCTTTTGGACACATTGCTTAAAGACTAAGTTAAAACAGCCTGGAAGGAAAACAATACCAATATTTGTTTGAACTCTTTTTTAAAAATTGTGTTAATTTTGAGGAGGGTGAGGCTTAAGGATGGCAGGAAAGAATATTATGTACAGGTCATGAATGCTGTGATTTGAACAAAGGAAGAGGGACAGTTTGAAAGCATTAAACTTATATAGAGCAGCATACATTAGACCCCATCAGACAGAACCTTTAAGATCCTGAATTTATCAAATGACAACATTCATTTTGTACTATGTAGAAGACAACAAGAAAGTCAGCAACTTCATGTGCTGACATTGCAGTAAAACATGATTTTAATTAGCTCACACAGAGGACACATTGAGGAAAAAGTGACATTTCATTGAGGAATATACTATTAAACACAACCCTCCTTGACCTGCCATTTATCAGGGTGCAACCCAAAAGTCACATGACTCATCCTGTCTTTCTCATTGTCCTTTGAACCCTGGAAATACATGGTTCATTTGCAGAGACATGGGATCCTCGTGGTTTCTTGACACACAGTAGTATCTGCTGCTTTTCTGTACAGTGGCAATGCATCTCTGAAGGAGAACCGGAGGCACAAATCTTTATAGCAGTGGCCCATCTGAACACTGAAATAGCTGCATGACGGACAGTTTAATTACTGAAGTTACCAACTGAGAGGACTTGGGGGAAAAAATGGAATGAAAAAAGAATCTTACTTCAGAGCAGTGCCAGATTGTCCTCAAATTAGAAAAATGAGCCACAAACAGAAGCGAAAAATAAAAATAAACATAGAGCAACTAATTTAGGATTAGTGTCATGCCAAAAACATGTTAGACTTTGGCTACATGCAAGTTTAAAATATCTCAGCTGCTTTTATTAAATACACTAATGAAAAAGGTGTGTTATATTAATATCCCTATTCAGACCTCAGAGATAAGGGAAAGTGCAAATACACAGTTTTACCTTATTTTCTATGTATGTATTTAACACATGCTAGACCCGGCACTGTAGAAAAAAACAGAAGTCAAATATATCCATGATGTTCTGTTCTCTGTATTTCATCGATCTCATTAATGCCCCAGAAGGAGACTTCTGTGGTTAAAGCTCAGGACTGGAACTCAGGGGCTTGTTGTCCAGTCCCCAATTCTGCCAAATTCTCCTTCTGAATCTGAGCAAGTTGGTGAGCCTTTAGTTCTCTATCTATAAAATGGGGATAATAACACTTTCTACCTCAAAGAGGGGTTGTGAGGGTAAGTCTGCTAATACCTCTAAGATGCTTAGATGTGAGGGTGACGAGTGCCATAGAAAATCCTATAAATAAATAAAATAAACTGTGAGAGCCTGAGGCGCTGGAAGCTGCTGCCAAGGCTGTGCATTTCCACACTCCCCTTACTGCGGGAGATGTGGCGCAGAGCCAATATGCAGTCTGAGAGCAGCTCCTGCATTACTGGAGTGTGTGTGTTGTTTGTTTATTTGGTTTTCACAAAGGGTACCCACCACATAACCGAGGTAACCACAGTCTGTTTAAAACAGGCCAGTGCTGGAGGATTATTCCAAGACAGGAAAGGGGATGTGACGAATCTGCTATGCCTAGTTTTGGGTGCTGTTGCCTTTTCCTTTTATTTCTTTTTGGGTGACAAATATGTTTCCGGAAACCCTTCAGGACTCTTACTGCTCTGGGTTGGTTCAATCGTTCTTATTTTCTTTGGGATTTCTGTTTGCTTGCTTGCCTGTCAGGCTGTGCTGGCAGCCAGCAGGTCATTGCCTTGCCGAGCTGGCTCAGCCTGTCCGCAGCACAACTTCAGCCGGGGCCAGTGGTCAGAAGGGTTTTGCCCGCTTCTTTGGCAGAGTTTGGGAGGAGAGTCCTGGCACTGATGGGGCAGCGCAGACACAGAGAAGGAAGCTCCCACAAAGGAGATGGTGTTTGCTGTAGCAGCTAGTGGGGGACCCACCAAACTCCTTCGTTGTTTGGCAGCTTTACCCCCCGGAATGGGCCTTGCTCATTGGCAAGTGGGCATCGTACCGCTCATGCTCTGAGCAGCCAAGAGACTATGTATGTGCACGGTGTCTGATTTTATTGGTGGCAGGATTCCCAACTCGCAACGTCCAAGTGACTGCGCCGAGCTGACACCTTACGGTAACGGGAATGTCATATTGCTAATACAGTCCCAGAGAGGATTAATTTTTCAGGACCAGTTAAAGCACTTCCTGGCACCAGCTGGCAAGTGAAAGCCCTCGTGAGAAGGGAGAGGGGAGTAGCAGTGCAGTCAGGGCATTCTCGTGGAGTCCCTGTGGAGAGGTCAGAGGAAGGGCTACAAGATCCAATCCCATATGCTTGCTGAGGAAACGCTGCCGGTTTGGAGCCAAGTGCATGCCCAAATGGATGCACGCATGTGTGAGTGTGCTTGTGACATCTGTGAGTTTCTATATAAACTACTGCACGACCAATATCAATTATGAAACAGGAAAAGAAGAAACAAATATGCTAAGATAAGGCTTTGCTGTATGTTGGGCAGCAGGGCCCGTACTTTGTCCCAAGGGAAGAGACCGTTGCAGGAGCTGTGCAGAAACACACTCTAGATGAAGCCAAGGCAAGGAGGAATTGATTAGCAGGAGAGGAGAAGAAAAATCTTCCCCCTCTCCCCTGCAAAAAAGGTTTCTCCCACAAATGCCCTAAAAAGCAGGCGATGTTCTCTCACAGCACTCCTGACAGGCTGCAGGTTGACACCAAGTTCTTTGCCCTGTGGTAGTAAACGGGATGAAACTCCAGGAGGTGTGAAACTAAGCATAGACTAGGTGCTACAGTAAATAAATAATCCATGGTTAAGCTGCCACCCCCATGCTGGGGCAGAGAGAGACTGTCAGCGGCAACAGCTGGGGCTCGATGGGCATCTCTCCTCTTTGAGTTTCCCTCAGCAGCAGATCCTGCTGCCCTGCTGCTCCTTCCCCTTGCCCACTTTGCAACCCAAGAGCCAGGAAGAGGCAGCAGGCCTCACCCCTTGCCTTCCGTCTCTGAAATCCCAGAAGAGGAATGACTGCCCATGGGAGCGTCCAGCTCCAGGCTTTTCTTTCCTCTTGAAAGACAGGAGGGGGGGCAAGAAGGTAGAGAGTTAAAGGGAGAGGAGACAGAAAGGAGCTAAGAGAGAAGGCAAAGAGATGCACTGTGACTCAAAAGAGGCTGGAAGACTGGAAGACTGAGTGTGGGGCAAATGAATGTACAGCGAAGAAAAGCAAGAGAGCAGGATAGAAGCAGTATCATGGAAAAGGGAAGGGGAAAAAAAGAGCTTGTACAAAAAAAAAGGAATAAGAGAGTGACACGTGCAGAGGGACATTTGAATGCAAATGCAGAAAAGTGGGCCTGGAGGGTGTTCAAGTCATCTTGTTGACCATCCCCTTCCCTAAGTCAAGATAAGCTTATCCATTTGTTTAACTCATTCTTAAAGATTAAATTGTGTCCACCACAGTGTCCCTGTGTCCACCAAACTGTCTCCCCATGCCCCAAACCAACTTACAATATTGCTGCACTATTCTTGCCTATAAAAAATTTCTTCTCGTGTTTTAGCAGAATCTTTCTTGCTGGATTTTGAGTCCATGTCTTCTTTTCAGATTGACCAGGGATATGAGGAACAGGTTATTCCCTTCTATGAAAACTGTACCATGCTTCCCTTCTTTATCTTCTTTAGATGAGCTAAATGTATTCAGTCTTTTTTGAAAGTCTTCCTAGGCCTTTGATCATTCTTGTGAAAATGATCCACGTCACTTCTGAAGTGTGCTACTCAGGTACTTTCATTAAGGCCTCCACAATGTTGAGTAAACCAAAAGGATTGTTTTGTTTTAAATATTATGTATATTGTCTCTTGCATATCCACCACAGAATAAATTTTATCTTTTCCTCAAAAACTTGATGCTCCTAACACGTCTAGCCCGCAGCAAGCATGACCCATATAGCTACCAATTTCTTAGAAAAATTTCTGCCTGACCAGCTACACTCCCATCCTGTATTTATTGATCATTTCTCTTTTAAGTAGCGCCTTGCACTTCTCCTTCTTGAATTTCATCCTCCCTCCCCCTTTTCTTTTCCAGACCATTTTGTAAATCTGTCAAGGTCATTTTGAATTCTAAACCTTTCTTGCCATGTGCTTGTGGTTCTTTCTAGCTTCATGCCGTTTGCAAGGTCATTAAGGATACTTCTCTATTCCATCACTCTGTGTGTGTGTGTGTATGCATGTACCTGTATGAAAGAAGAAAATGGGAGGAGTGTATCCTTTGTGTATCCAATGTTTATTTATGTGGTAGAGGCAGGATGAGATGACAGATATCATCTAAGGGACAGTGGTGATCTGCACCATTTTCTTCTCTCACTAAAATGGATCATACTTGAGGAAACCAGCATATATGTTACTGGTTAATGTTGTTAATCTTAAAACCTATCACCCTACTTTAGGTTACCTTGGTAAAATGAAATTAGGGTAAAGAGCAATACATGCATATATACATACATATATTCATACGTATACGTATACCTAAGTGTGCATGCATGTGTATGTATATACATAAGTATTTGTTGCTTAAACTGTTCATAATACAAGCAATTAATAAGTAAGACAGCCAAATACACTAATAAAATAAAATTAACTGTTTGGAGGGACTCCCATCTTTCAATGGAAAATTCCCATAATTTCTGACACATCAACAGGACACCATCTTTGAAAATTACACTGTGTCTTTTCATTCTGCACAGAGCTGAGACCTTAAAATGAATGTACTGAGGCCTATTTCCGTTGCTTTTGAGCACAGTCTTTTTCATTTACTTCTCAGCATAACAGTTGGACTGCACAGAAGCACTGGAGCTTAACAAAAAAGACTCTCATCTCAGACAAAAACTGTAATTATCACAGGGGAACAAATTAAACAGAAAACCCCACTGGAATGAGATTTCCACATATTTAGAGTGTGTTAATACCAATAATATGGCACATACTAACAATAGAATCCTTCTGTAGCTTTTGTAGTATCAGATATGAATGAAAATATGTATGATTACGCTGCCTCAAAAGAAACAAGATGCTCAAACTCTTTTGTGAATTATTTTTTAAATGTTCAGGAGGTGGGGAAATTCGTTTGAGAAACTTTATTGTATTTTGTTTCTAAGTGTTTCCCTTTTAATCAGTACAGATTTTTCAAATCACAATGGTATTGATATAGACAAGAAAAAGAAATACTTTGCAATATATTTGCTACAGTACAGCATGCTATGTTCAAATATACATTCTCTACATTAATTTTTCCACCAGTTGTGTCATCTGCCAATCACACATCTTAAATTAGCTCTATATTACATTGGGCCTCTATGAAGGAGGTAGACTCAGCATATTCATCCTACAATTAAGGATATTTTCCATTAAGGTAAGAAAAAACCACAACAATAATTAAAGATATGTATACTGATAAGGTCAAGGTGTTAACAAGGGAAACTACACAAGAAAGTGTATCAGCAGATTTATTCATGCCGTAGGTCTTACGTACAATAATTATTGTCTAGTTTCATAGTATTATCACAGTCTTATGTAGCACATATGTGTATAAACCATGATAAGATTTAGTTTTGCTTCAAAGTTCAATGAACCTTCCCCTAACAATGTGTGCCATATACATATCTTTTTCTAGGATTTGAAGCTATGGCATGTATTAAGCCTACCTTTGTGTGTGCGCGTATACTTCTGTATATAAATCTCTTTTGTGTGCACAGAGATGAATATTGCAGTGTCTTCACATGTTTTCAGATGCACTCACTCTCTGAAACATTAACTTTTAATCATAATGTTAGCTAATACCACTCACTTTTAAAAATAATTGTGATAAATTTAACTTTTTTCTTCTTTTCCTTCCTTTTAAAATGATCTTACTGGAACTAGAATGAATTTGATGTTTTCACTGAAAGAACTAAATTGTAAAGCTCTGTACACAGCAACCATTTTTATGGTGAAAGCATCCTGTTTGAATCTGCACAGACAATATCTATGCTATTTTCTTTTTCAAGGACTTATCTCTGTAACATTATTGACACATTCGGATCAATACATTTAAAGGTTTCTCTTTTTTTTTAATATCAAATGCAGGAGTGATTTGTATGTTTACCTTGATAATATACACTTGTCTCTTTAAGCTGACAGCAGATGGTCCAATAAGAAGTGGCAGAACTAAGTGCTGAAAATATAGCAGCCCATCTCAAGCTCCCTTAACCGTAAAATCTATGAATTTATGCTCAACTGAGCGATAAGAAATAGTCATGAAATGTCCAAGGGTGAATCAGGGTGGTTGGAAGTGTACCTATTTCCCCTGCACAATGAGAAACCCTTCAATGCACTGCCTAAATGCACAGACAATATCTAGTAGCTTTATTTATCAATTAACCATTTCCATCACACTCAGGCTGTGTACATCATGGTGTGCTGCTGAGAATTGCCGCACTACTTTGCCTTCCTGGTTTCTGTGGACTGTTTTGTTAATGGACATTTTGTAGCTCTCCAAGGTTAGTTTAATACTGCCATTCCAGCGTGAATAGTTTGATAGTCTGGGGATTAAATCCTCAGAGAACGTAAGTCAGCGCAACTCCACTGAAATCCACGTGGCATCAGAGTTTGCATCACAACACCATCAGGTCCATTACTTACAAATAATTTCAGGTTATGTTTGATTTCCCAGACAGGATTTTATTCTTCTTTGTGCCTGTGTCTGTCTCTCTGTCATTCCTTATACCTCCCATTGTAGGTTATACTCTCTGCTCCACCTGTTAAACAATGCAGACCCGAACAGAGCACTACTGGTCTGCTATTTTAATCAGGTGAAGAAACCACAGCAGAAAAAATACTCTAAATCATGGACTTTCTTCTGAGCTGTTCTATGGTATCTCCATGGCCTCATCCTCAAATGTCTTCTGATATTGAACCAGTGCTGATTGCAGTTCTGTTCCTCTTTAGGGGGACAGCAAAACCCCATTACCTGATGTCTGATCTCTGCCATTTCTGTTTTCACCATCCTTAAGCTTGCTGGAATGCAAAACCATTGCCAACATCATCCAGTTCGTCCTTGGACACACAAATGGATAAATTGTGTATTTTGAAGAGAATAATTCAGTATATTTTCTGAGGAAGCTCAGTGAAAGTGAACGTACCATTTGGTACAAGTAAAGCAGGCAGGCAGACACAACAGATCAGCATCCAGAGAAAGAGAAAGAGAAAGATGCCATCAGAGAAAAGGGAATACTTCATCATCCTTTTCTGTCAAGACATTATGGGCCTGGCTATGATGTAGCATGGCCATTTTCTGCATAAAGTTAATTTAAGCAGCCCAGGAAGGATTATTCCCCTGCAAGAAATAATTCCTGCTTATTCTCCAAGCTGCCAGTGTAACAGGGGAAAAGAGCAGAAGCAAAGGGAGGAGGCTGGGGCTGACATACTTAATGCACTATATCAGTCCTCAGTCCAGGAATCTAAACTAGCTGCATGGCCAAGATTGTTACAGTTATTTTACAGGTAGATAGTTTGAGAAACAAAGAAGTTCAGAGCCTTGATCAAACCAAAAAAAATCACAGACACTAGGGAACACTGGGTCTCCATTCTTTGCTTTCTGGAGGTAGGAGTTGGAGACAGAGAGAGAGAAAGAGGGAATATGCATGATGTGTTTTATATGCAAAACACAGTACAGTATAACAACAAAGATCACTCACAGTTTTGCAATACATATATATAGCATAACATTAAAGAAATTACTCATCAAAAAAGCACAGTGATTACACAATAAAACATTTTGAACAACAGAGATAGAGCCTGGGCCATTCTCCAATGAAGAATTTTAAATTAACTAATGCAATTATTTTGACAACTGTAATTCCAGTAAAATTAAAATTCTCGATGTTGTACTTCATCATTAACACATGGTTACAAGAGCCATATATGTCTCCCTTTATATTTGTCAATGAAATGTTCCAGAACGATACAAAAATATCTTTACTTCCTGCAGTTGCAATTTACTCTGTATTTTGCTTATTTACCAGTATGTGAAAGAACTAGTGTTTGAGTCTGCCTTTGTGATTTAGACTTGCATATAGTGTTTTACGGGGTGGGAGAGTTATCAGTTCTGCTCTTTGGTCGTTGTGCTGGACAAAAACTCATCTGGGAAAAGCTGTGGATCTGCTTGAGCTCTTCGAAAAGAGCATTGGATATTATCTCATCCCGCCTCTCTGTAAATGACCAGCCCTAGGTGTGCGTCACATTGCTGAGCACAGCAGGGCTGCCACATCGATGGCACGCAGTCCCTGCATGCCCCATGTGAAGCAGCATTGCCAGGGCTGGAACAGAGGCTGAGATGGCTCCACCCCTCCCATTGCCCCATTGTCTCGTGGAGTGAGTCCAACAGATCAAGTGCTGCGGAAGCAGGTTGTGGAGCTGCTCTTTCTTCTTTCTCTGCATTTCCATTCCCTTCTTCCTTTCCAGGACTGTGGTTCTTTCTAGTCCGAGCCCTGAATGAGGTTTTTTAAAATACTCCAAGAGCTGTGCAAAGCCGTATTCTATTATGCTAGATAAGGGGGAAAGGAAGTTTATTTAGCTGGCAATCTTTCACTTTTAATGAATTTTTAAATGAGTTAAATTACTTCAGCCAGGGGATGTGGAAGGTGCAGGAGGGAGAAAAGGTCAGTTTTGGTCCCTTTCAAGGTCCTCATTGCAAGTTCCTGAATCGCAGTTCCAAATTTCAAAGAAGGAAGTGCTCAGGATGGAAATCCTGGGAAAAAATGGCCAGAGGCAAGGTGAGGAGCCTGTGAGTATACAAGGGATGGGGGGGAATCTTCCCCATATGTCAGCAGAGAAACAAAATTCCCTTTCAGAACACCAGAGGTACCAACAGATAACGCATCCTACACATCCTTGTCTTGTGGGGGTTGGGGCAGAGGCTAGGAATGTCTGTAGGATGCCTCTTATGGTGGGCCACAATTTAAAAACACAATTCCAGCAAAACCAGCTGTGATCCCAACAGAAGCAATCTTCCTACTCCAGTGTCCCGATGACATTACAGTACATATATTTAAATCACTGAAGGCGTGATTCTATCCTCCCAGCTGAGGTGAATATCTGTTCTCCTGGAGTCAGCCTCATTATTAATTGCATCTTCATTCTATGCAACAACAGACAGCAGAGACTGCTAGGACAGTTAGCTGCTGCTACCTGGTCTATTACAATACTGGTTTTTTCAGAGCTGATTTAACAAATGAGAAACTGGAAACTGACTGATTAATTTAACTTCAGTACCTTCACAGAGTCCCTGAAAATAATTTTGAAACTTGCAAAAGGTATTTTTAAAAGAATATGTCTCTCTGTTAGGAAGAATATAAGGGAAGTCACGTAACTATTCCAGACCAAAGGCATCCTGCTCTAACAATCTGGAAGACAATCTGTGGGACTTCTTTTCATGGAATAAAGTGAACGGGCATGGGAGGAACAAGAGAATACAAGCCATCTACTCACTTACATTTAAATGTTACATAATCTCAAGAGTAGAAACTTGTAAATCTACCTGTCTTTTATACTCTAATCATGAATTAAAAACACATGCAGAACTAATAAAATGAAAAACAGGTTTGTGGGGGTTTTTTCTTCTTTTTTTGCCTTCTTTCAACATTTTAGAGGCATTTTAGGCATTTAAGACTTAGTATAGCTGTGATAAAAGCTTTTGAGGAGCTTTAGATTCCTAGCCAATCCATGCCTTCAACCACTTCAGAGATCCAGAGGAAAAATTTTTGTGAGCTGAGATGAACTGTGATGTTCTTTCCAGGATCCATTTACTTACAAATCAGTTGTACTACATTATACATTTGGACTTCCACTTTACCATGTACATCTTATTTTTTTGCAGTTGCAGGGTTTGGGGCCCATTGATCCCTGGACCCTGTTTTCACCTCTTGCTCATGCTGCTTTCCCTCAACATTTTAGTTACTTGCAGGGGTTAGTCCTCTGTGCCACCCAGTCTTTGCCACGACATTAATTCGCTGCTTCAAATTTTTCTTAGAGTGCCCACTTTGCATGAGAACACTGACTTCCTGCTTCTCAGCATCTGCAGACTTGACTAGTCCTAAGCTCCCTGATTCCCAACCGTGGCCAGTGCCAGTGGTGTGGGTACCCCACAAAAGTTTCACTTTATGAGCATGCAACAATGTAATTCTGGACATACTCACAACATCTTCGGAGCAAACTGCTATTTTTCATTTGTGATGTGCGTCAGAAAGAGTAAATCCCAACTGATCCTCCACTTGTGGGTTTCCTAAGCATTATTTTTCTTCACTGTCCCTTTCTTCCCACCTGGTTCCCTTCCAACTCTGAAAGATAAAAACAGCCTCCACTTCTCCCCCAGCTTCACTGTCTGCAGGCTGGACTCCTCGGCCAAATGCAAACCACTGCAATGCAGACAGCAGGGACTGTCCAAGCACTTCATCAACCCTTTCTTGGCTCCTAGCTCCTTTTCAATTTTGGAGATGCAAGCCCTGTTTGCATGTTCAACCTTGTAAACAATGAATTGGGCAATGTTGAAACAGATTTTTCTAATTGCTGGTCTCTCCTCCTGCTTAAACTCAAGTCATTTGCACTGAATACTCCCATCCTTTCTGCCTCTGTTTTCTTCAAGGAGCACTACCTTTGCTTTTCTCTCATTCACCACATCGCCTGTATCTTCTGTAGTTTATTACACTGTCTGTTTGTCAGACAAGCTTAACCACATCAGCTGAACCTTGCCTTTCTTAAAACAGGCATGTAATTTCTGAACAGTGTCTCATTTTCAATAGTGACCACCTTTAGCAATTTACAGCCCCATATTGTTGTGTAAAAGCACATATCAGCCCCCTTCATACAGTCAGCAGACTTCAGGTTCCTAATGCAAAGATATTCTTCCTCTCTGGTTTCATGTAGCATCTGGTAATATGGACACTTTAGTCCTTCCTTCATCATCAGAGATCTCTTGACTCCAGGACCGAAGCATGCCCCAGGTCTCGCTTGCTGCCTGCTGCAGTGAGACACGCATTACAGAGACCAATGTAACTTTGTTCTGGTGGCAGAGGTCATCCCAGAAGGAATTTGGCTCATGGACAACTGTGCTTTATGGAGATAGCTGACAACCTAAGGCTTCTGTTCAGGATGGCCCTGGAGTGAAACCCAAGCTTAGGCTCCATTGAAGTCAAGAGCTCAAGTGTGCTCCTTAATATGGATGAATTTTTGCATATGTTTAAGTGCTTCCCTCAACTGGGCAAAAGAACATAATTCTCCTTTTTNTATTGTTTGCTTTCATCTCAGGTATTGTTCATACTGTCTTTTATTATTAATTTTTCCTATCACTTTATTACATGTTAGAAGTGAATAGGAGTGGATGCTGAACTCACCTGGTATTTGATTTCAGAATAGGTCATAAAATAATGTAATGCTTTGCAGAGATTCAGGGCATGTCTTCAGTAGAAGATAAAGATTTTTTACATCTATCAGTCCAAGAAAATTAACGTAGCCTCTACTTGCCTCTCTCCACCTTGGTATCCCTTATTAAACTCAGGGCAATTACCATCAGAACATTTTTAGTATGACAAACATCAGGGATTACCTGAGGTTAATGTCAATTAATAGGTTGTGGCAGTCATGGAGTAACTGGCAATTTGGCTGAGAAAATGAAGGAAACAAGGAAGCAGAAAAAGGTAGAAGGGGATAATATTGTATCACTTAGAAATCAAAGATAAAAGTGCAATAAATACTAATACTGGTAAAGGAACCATTGCAAGTTAAATTCCATAGCATCCATCAGTCTATATCATTATGTCACACTGATCACTGCAGCATATGAACTGCAGTATGTCTGTACCCTGTGTTTCATCAAGCAGTTCCACTGGGCACATGGGGGCTGTCAGGGCCTGAAAAGGTGATCTGTCAGAAAAGTGTCTGTAGCATTATGTGTTTAATGCTGTTTTAATGAGACCTGGAGTAATTGTTTTGCAATTCCCGTACATACTTGTGCATGGCTGTGTAATATTTTTGAAGATTTCTTGGTTTTTATGTCAGGTACAGCTGAGCCGGATCCTTTACAAGCATAATTTGCTATGGTTCCTTTGAGTCCACAGGGCTTGTGCCAGTTTACACCAGCTGAAGCTGAGACCCAAGAGATTTTATATCCTCTGAGTACCATATATCCTGGAGAAACAGATTTATGTAGAAGATGGTTTTCACCTGGCATAGCATACTGTAAAGGAAAAACGAGAGACAGGAAAACAAGCTGTCTGCTTTTCTAAGTTAGAACTTTCTCCATTCCAGTCAGGGGTGTAAATAATAAAACATTATGTAGAGCATTTCCACCCATTATTGAGTCAATTTTAAATAAATTCTTAATGAATACATGGACCTGTTTTATGCATTTTTATACATATGAGGTATAAAAAAAGATGCACATTGGATCTGATTTTTTCAGTTAGGCACACATAAGAGCTTAACAAAAAATGAGTGCGACTATTTGTCAAACTTATGTATATTTACCATGATTTCATATATAGTGGGGGATCATGAGCTGTTTCCAAATGTTACTAGGCTATAGAAATAAAAATGACTTCATGAAAAAAATGTTATCACTAGTGTCATGG
Organism: Fregata magnificens; assembly: GCA_013389945.1. Lineage (NCBI taxonomy): Eukaryota > Metazoa > Chordata > Aves > Suliformes > Fregatidae > Fregata > Fregata magnificens. Next base: position 43,540 of record WAAD01000504.1, on the reverse strand, counting down.
TAACTGTACCCATAAGTCAGGCATGCAACTGAGCATACAATATATGCTAGCAATAAATTTGGATTTCAAATGATTAGTTCCTCCGTTTAACTATTTGGACATTTGCATATTATTTTTATCTGATGTTGAAGGCCATAGCTCTCATGATATTTTGAAGCTGTCCAACATCACTCCTAGCTTCCTGATGCACCCACATTTGGATATACAAAACATAAGGTAGGTTGTGAAAAAAAGGTAAGAAGAAAATCCAAAGTAATATATAATTATGTGTATACAAGAAATGCCAAACCCTTTTGGATTTCACCATTTGTGTTTCAAAGGCTTTTTCTTTCTTTTTTGAAATTCCTCCTTTTCTTTCGGACAGTATTCAAGTGCTGCCTAACAGCCATTATTCAGTGTCATTGCAATGTTCTCTTACGCCTTCGGTGAGGTTTTTTTTGTTGTTGCTGTTTCATTGTACTATCACTATTGTTTATTGGACTTTAAGAATTTAAGGCTTACAACTTATTCCAACAAGCATATAAGAAGAAGAGTGTAAATATTTCTCTTTTATCTGGGTCTAAGAATGGGCTTGCATGCAGCATTTTCCATGTGTAGATTTCAAGGGAAAATTAACTGATTTGGTACCCCATGTCCATAGCATTTAAGAAAGATACAGATCCTCTATCTCTGATAAGCTGGAAGCCAGACCAAGAGTATTTTTAAATAGAACCAGGGAATCATATTGTGCTTCAATGGCTGTTTAGTAGAATAGTCTGCAGCTATTTGTGTTTTGAGACATGTTTTAATTATAAGGCTACGATTAAACTGTGGAATGTGGTGAATGCCATAAGAAGAAAACACCCTGAACACAGCTCCTATGTATTCACATGTGTTTGAATCTTAATGGAATACGTCTGTTCTTTTTGTTTGAAACTGCTATTTCAAAAGAGCAAAACAAAAATTCCTCACATAAATTGTGAGAGAACAATGAAACTCCATTTCATCTTACCCAAGAGGTAGCATTTATTAATGGCCACTTGGCAGTGGAAAGTAGGGAGATAGTATGTGGATTATTTTAAATCATTACATATCTTTTTACTTAGAATATAAGTAATTACATTAGTACAGTTGACTACAAAAACAAGCAATAAATCCACATTAATTTGTTGAATCTGTGTTAGTGGACATCCTTGGTGTGTAATTCAGATTAATATTTATAGCTCTGCATGAATTTCTTGTACTTAGCTCTGTAAATTTAGCTTGGAGGACACCAACAACTGTGCTTAGTTTTGTGATGCAATGAAAAAAGTCCATGCTGATTGAAGTCCAAATTATTTTCAAATATAAATGTATATTTATGTTTCGGTCTTTCCAAAGTGGCTGAGCTAAAAAAAGCATTCCAAGGTTTTTAAAAGCATCTCAGCTTCAAGATGGGGTGCTTCTACATTAGAATGGGAAAGATGAAATTCAGCATATATGTACATAATCTTTTTCAAAGCAAAAAATCTCTTCGAACTTTTATCTTAAAGTCTAAGGCACGGTTAAATCTCTTAGAAAGATTCCTCAGCTTTTCATTAGAATTCTGTCTTTGCATTCATAGTTTTTCACATATCTTTAAATGCTATTCTAAATATTTTGCTTTCTCCCAAGATTAGTGTTTTGAATTAGCAAGAGAAGTCTACTTTTTCCACCTTCTGTATTCAGAAGTTCTGAGATCTTGCCAAACTAATCAAGTTGACTATCTTATCTTATAGTGGGAGGTGTCTTATATTGGGGGTTGTTTGCAGAAGCAAAAGGCACCAGTATTGGGCACAAAGACTAGTACCAGCAACACGCATAGGAATGCTGTATTAAAAAAATTTACCATCTCATATGAAGGACAGTGGGCTCTTGAGGCAATTAGCAAATTATCCTGCACCTCCTAGGATTTTGTGTTATACTTGTTACTGTGGATAGCTAGAACTTAGGAAGAAAAACATATCCTTTAAAATAAGCAACAGATATTAGTCTAATGAAACATTTTAAACTAACAAATGCTCAGAATAATGCATGAATTGCAATGCTAATGTATTACTGGCCATTAAAATAAAAGATACATTCCAGA
>WAAD01000504.1:3813-21925 GCA_013389945.1 Fregata magnificens | reverse complement strand
TTGCTCCTTTCCTTTTGCAGGTCTCAAAGCACTCTACAAAAGGCCAGTATGGAAGACCCCACAAACATGAGGGAGTAAGCAGGATGACGTTAATAAGCACACTGTTAGCCCCTGAACATATCAGTGGGCACTGCAATTCCTTGTGCTTTTGTTAGCCGGGAGCTCTCAGAAATGTTCTGATGGCAGAACTGACATGATTTTTGACTGGGTAAGGATCATTTCCAGAGTGTAACCTCTCAGGTCACACCTCATTTGCCATCCTGGATACGCCCATACGTAGATGGTATTACTTCTCCTCTCTTACATCAGGAAACTAGGATGCAAAACAGTGATGCGCATAACTCTAGCTACCTTAGCAGAGAGTCTGGGCAGTTTTTCAACCCCCAAACTAAGTTTCTAGTGGTGGACCCCACCGCAGCTCTAGATAGAGGAATTCTCATGAGGTCCACGCTCTACCCTGGTTTTTTTCAACTTCTAACATTTGTCTAAAGATCAGAAATTAGGTATGCAATGTCTGGGCTCTTCAACCCCAAAGAAAAGACCACTTAAAGTACTGTATTATAATTGAAAAAGGACTGGTAGAAGCACCTCATCTTCACAGCTAAAAGGGAACATCAGTGATATTTTCCATCAACCTATTTGCAGCAAATGTAAGTTGATTTACCTTCTCATTATGTTGTAAATGTTTTCCTTCCTCTTGGCTTGTCTTTGTCCTCATCTTTGTACAGCTGGTGAAGTCATAAGTCCTCTGAAGCAACTATCTGCAAATTATAATGCTTCATTGCATAAGCAAGTAAGAGGATGAGTTATGAAGAACAAAGTTCTCATTGCGCAAGCTTCAATAATCCTTAATTCTGGGAAAGAAAATGGCCAATAACTTGTGAAAGGTACTGTGAATAAATGTGTTTAAGGCAGAATAATATGCCTTTAAATTGTGATTGGCTGTTTAGGACCCTTTTCAAGGCAAGGGGCCATGAATAACTGATAATCTATGTGAGGTCAATTATTGTGTAAGGTACACTGAAAAATCATGCAGCACATCTCATTCATATAACTTATATTAAAAGGTGCTATTCAAAACCACAGGTGTCAGCTTGTAAATGAGAAACTTCTCTGTTCCATGGAAGAGAGAAAATGCAAACGAGAAAAGGGCTGTAAATGAAGAAATAAAATGTGAAAATGGTACAAATGAGGAAAGCATGAATATTGAGAATTAAGAAAAAAATGCAATGACCAATGGATCTTTCTGAAACTTGAGGTGATTAGGTTAGACTACCATTTTCAACCACTACTAACATGGGTTACACAGGTTAATAATAACCTTGATCAGGGTTACATTTTCATGAAAATGAGCAGGTTTGGGCACAGTGAGGTAAAAAATAAATTTGATCAGCACATGGTTCTTAATTTTCAACGAGAAAATAGCTCCAGGGAACAATATAATTTTCTATGGGAATCCTTTGTTTTCTTCAGGTTTCTGAGAGGTCACTAGCACTTCTGTGGTGGGATTCATCCTCTCTGACACCGGCCTCTGTTTTGTGGCCAGCTGCAGGCACCAGCTGAAGTGAGTATCCAAGTCCCTTTTACCATCAACGACATGAAGGCAATTCATCCCATATGAAGGTAATTTTCTAGGACAACAAATCAAGCACTAAAAATCTCTTTCCCTCTCTTCCTTCCATTCATAGATGGAGGAGGATAGTTGCTACGCACTAAGGCTGTGTACGCTCTAGACAGCTACAAATTGGCACACGAATCCTACCTGAAATGCCTAAAATGTATTTGCCTACAGCAGGGAGATTTAATTCACTCTGGTTGAATACAGACATTGTTAAATAGTTACAAGGTATAAATACAGAAATCGGACACTCATTAAACAGAAACTGATGTTTAAAACACTGAAATCACCACTAGTCAGCCAGTAGTTTTCAGGAGTGCTGCCAAAGCTGCTAGTTATTTCCTAGCCTGTGGGTGTGAGAAAGGCAGTGAAAGACACAACTCTGGTAACTTCAGACTTTCTAGTACTGATTGCTCCCAAGGTAACAGACTCTTTGTACCTCATATGTGCTCTTTACTCTCTTTAGCTGCCTCTTGGAAGTTCCCAGCCATGTATGAGGTTCTCCTGATAGCTGTTGCACTGAGGATGTTTGGCCATAAACAATCATTAGATTTTTGAGGTGTAGGTGCACAGAAATTTTAGGGTGATGAAAGCAGAAAAATGTAGAGACGGTGACATATATTGTAGGCCAAATTGCACTGTGGTGAGGAAAGCCCCCCTGGGCATGGCAGTTCTCCATCCCCATGAACACCAAGCTTGGCTTCGGTACAAAAGGTGGTCTCACCTGTTACTCATTTGGGACATGCATTCCCATTGAATTGATCTGGCTACCCTCAGTACAGATGGGTTTGGTGAGTGACCTGACTTATTGTAGATGTCTACCTTGGGATTAGATGAATTGCACATTCTGTATTCCTAATTCTTTTTATTGTGCTTAAAGAGAGCCCAGATTGAACCTCTAGAGTGTTCAGCTAAATGAATCCCCCCACAAAGTGCATGCCTGTGTTGCTGGATGATCAAAGTAATTATCTAGGAAAAGCTACCTATAAGACTTTTAAAAAATTCTTTTTTGAAAATCAGGTTTTTTAAAAAAAAATCCCTTTCGAATCATTTTTCAGAGCTTTAGCAGCCCAGTATTCTGGCATAGTTTTGTAATCCTCCATACCTTGAGTATGCTTTGATAAATGGTCTGCATATTTGCCAGAAACTTTTCTCCTTGTACCCGGCAGTAATCATGAAATTTGTTCCTGTGCAAAGCCATAAGAGTGAATATGATACTTATAATGGAATCCAGTGTGAAACATTTATTACGGAGGTATTATTGAGCTGCTATTTTTCCGGCTCATTTTATAACTTCCTTTGACTCAAAAGCAGTATATCACTTTCAGAATTAATATGCTCCTGCAAACAGCAAGACAGTTTCCAAACAGAGCACACAAACCAGGGATCAGAACTGGGTTCCTGCAGCTTCTGAATCATAGCTCTCTATCCACAGTAAGCATTTGTATTTCAGGAAGGGTTTAAAACAAACCATCTGTTTCTGGTCCCCTCAAGTGAAACCTAGATTATTCAATTATGGATACAGTTGTACAGAATATTTTAGGGAAAATTAGTAAAATACCTAAGGTGCTGAAGATAACTAAATTGCTTTTCATACAATAACAACAGCAATGTCAAAAAAGTACGCAAAGTGTGCTAAAGAGGGTGGGGAGGAAAATGGAGGTGGAAGATAAGCGGGGACAGTGAGTGAGTTTGTGAGGAAACTGTCCACACATGTAGTAGCCCTTGAGACAACACAGCCTTCTTGCCAGAAGACTGGGAGGTTTTTCTGGTGCCAGCAGTGCCTGCAATGTGCAACCATGCTGCAATCTTCCAAAAACTTCAGGTTCCTCGTGCAGCTCTGCAATGGTCAGCTTTAGGCTTGGCCTCCATTGTAGACTCCATTAACAACAGGGGTTGCATTCATTTATATCGGCTTTTACTCATCTGTATTTTTCAAAGGTGAGAACTGCACAGCAGACAACACATTTCATTTTGTAAATAGACTAAAATACAATTTCTTTGCTGATTGGAGTACCTTGTGGAAAACAATAGGAAGGAAATTACCTAGACAAATTGTGAGTGGAAGAGGAGGCATTTGAAACATGTAGTTTATTTGTTCCCCTATCCCTCCTAGTGAAGTGAAAAGCATGTCATACATCACCTTTTTGGATGTGGCGTGCCTTTCACTTCACTGACAGGTATGTTATTTGTAACAAAACCCAACAACCCTTCCTCTCTTGTATAACTCATCCAATTCATGACAGTAATCATGGCTTGATACGGGGTCCAGCATAGGAGAAGCTGTATATATTTGGGCCTTACTGTGATTTCTGACAGTTTCAGTATATGATAGCTAGGATGATCCAACATGGAACATGTCAGATTAGCCAGAGGGATTCTTGCCTTTCTGTAGAAACATGCTTGTATTTCAGGTTATTCTGTTTCTGTCTACTGAGATGAACAAGATGGGTGCAGCAGCAGATGAGAAAGCAATTTAAGGTTGCTGTGTAGAGAGAAAAAAAATTAAACTAAACAAGTTATATAACATGTGGAAGAGATACTCTTGGGAACTATACAAGCCAAAGGGGTTGTTAATATTTGGGAAACAGTTCTGAGGAAAGGGTCAGCTTGAAAGCACCCAGACTGTTAAAAATCAAATGCTATTACTACCTGACACAGTAAGCTGTTTATACGGAACACGCATGAAGGTTTCACTCCAGTTAACAGCTATGTAATGGACCAGATGTTCACATTAAATAGGGCTTTTAGAGTGGGCATTAACTGTGTTGGCAGTGTCAGCAAAGATACCAATATTTATCTAAGTTAGACCACCTTCAGATAGTCAGGCTTGTATGTGGAGACACTTTCAAAGATCCTTATCCTCATTTTCTGTCTATATATAGGCAACTAGAGGACCTATCCACAAGGTCTGAAGAGGAAATATTAAGAACTGACCTCTGGGTGAATGCAACTCCCATCCAGTGTTAGGGTTATGGTTGGACTCAATGATCTTAAAGGTCTTTTCCAACCTAAATGATTCTATGATTCTGTGATTCCAAATGCCACATAGCTCTGGGTGGATGTTCCTCCCTGCTCCTCACCAGGCTGACAGCTCTGTCTGGCAAAAGCCATAAGGTAACAAACAGCTAAACTCTTCTGGGCAAAGAGCCTGGCTTGACCACTGTGATTTGGCTAACTGGGTGTGACAATACATGCTATACATACCTGTGAGCTCTGAACTACATGAATACAACTCACTAGGGTCAGGAATCAAAAAGTCAGCCTGGAAAGAGTCCTACTTTGTTCAGGGGTCAGCTTTAAGCAACAACGGTTGCTTCAGGCATCCTTCCCTCCATAGCCTGTCCTCTTGGACTAGCAACCCCATTTCCTCTGTTCTCGGATGGTGAATAGTGACAGCGCTCGGCTTTGCCTTGTTCTCGCAAGAGTGACTCCCCCCTTAGCCTGCTCCCAGGCTCAGACAGCTAGAACATCGCTTTATTTCTTTCCAGCTTGAGCAAGATTGTAAAATGCATGTGCAAACGGAGACTAAATGTTTTTTTTGTTCCTACTCTGACAGATTCTATTGTATTTTAGATCCAAAACTTGTTCCTGCCTATTTGTGAGAGATACTGGTTGGTCAATAACACTAGCCTGTTTCCTCACAGCTCTTTCAGCCAGACTCCTGACTGGCTGCTTATACAGAGATGCTCTCAAAGGGCAGGGAAAGGTCTTGGGTCATATTATCCTGACATAAACAAGATTTTTTGCTCACTTTCTTATTTTATCACTGTCATCAGTTATAGTAGTTCAAACATTAGATTAATGTTTGTTAGTTACCTGCTGGTTTAGATCAAGAGAATCTGTGTGTCTTTTCATATAGTCTAGATTTTGTGAAAATGCTGGTTATTTTCATTTTGGCTTATGTGTTTTTTGGGGGGGGTTAGCTTCTTCCTTTTGGGATACTGAAATTATTTGGCTTAGTCTAAAGCTTATTGATGTCAGTGCTAAAACAAAATAATAATATTTTTTAAAAAAACAAGGAAAAGTGCTGAGGATTGAAGCAAGCTTTGGATCAGGCATAAGCGTGATTTCTTAGGTAAGATAAATGAAGTGAAGAAAAAGCATTATATGCATTGCAACACTTCAGCAGTGTTTCTGAAGCACCATGACATGACATCTGATGTTCTAAAGTGGTTTTTAACTCTTTCAGTGTAACTTTGCCTCAGGATAAAACATCCTTTTAACAGCCTCTGTGAGGAAACTGGGAATGGCCTGTAGACGTGCCCGTAGGCTATGTGCTCTCTGTCACCTGTTGTATTGCCCTGACTTTGAGAATCCTTTACGTCCTCACACTTTGAGGATTAGAACATTTTGCTCACACTTTGTCCACTAAGGAAAGCTGACTAGCCTTATTCTGATGTTGTCGGTTTTAAAAGAGCCTTTTTTTGACAGTTTCCTTGTTCTCAGATTATTGCAAGGAGATACAAAATAAAAGGCAGTATCAATAAAAAACATACACTATGTTTTGCTTTGGTCAGAATAAATTGTGCTACCTTTTTCCCTGGCACTGCCTTAGGTTTGAAACCAATACCGATGAAACTATTTACCTTCACAGGCCAACTCTGATGGCGTTATAATGTATCCCTGCCCAGCTCTCTACATGTCAGCTAAAATAAATGTAAAATTAGCGAGGTTTATCACTTCTGGAAAATGTGATTTTTCAGATGTTGATCTCTTCTAAAAGTTGTTATGTACTTAGAGCCTCTAACTAACCTGATTAATCAAAATTAGCATGTCTTATTTATTAGTACATTTCTAAAGACAACACTGTTTTGTCATAATATTCTTTCACTTATTCATTTCTTAAGGAGCTATTCCAAAAACACTTAACACTGGCTTAATTGTGATCCCAGAGAAGTCAGGAGAGCCTTGCCAACTGTTTCCAAAAAAACCCATCTTATTATTAAAGACTGAATATAAGATTCCCATTTAACATTTGCAATAAGGTAGCAAATACAGTCTGCACAAGTATAAGTGTGTGTATATATAAATATTTACATACACTTATGTGTGTATACACAGAGGTCATTTTATATACGTAACAGAGAGGGAGGGACAGAGGGAGGGAGAGAGAGATGTAAAATTACGGTCTGTCCTTTAAAACTATCACAGATTACCTGAGTTAGTTTGCAACAAATCAAATACCAAAAGGATAAATACATGAATAAGCTCTCCTCCCTCTCACAAGGATTCCATATATAAATCACCTTCCCCAGACAATCAGGCTGGGAAACTCTATTAATTAACTCCTTGGTTTTGTAGCATCTAACATAACAAAGTATAGGTTCCTATAGTAGCCTTTTAGTACTGTTGTTGTACATACAGTATGATTTCTCTATATACTAAGCTGTGGACTTTCTACTTGTATATCTTTTTTTAGTTGCAATCTTGTTTGCTTGTCCTGATATATCCGTACAAAAAAACCTCAGTTAAATTAAAAATTCCTCAGAATGCGAGATGCTTGCCTTTTACTGTCATTTCATGCATAAAAAAGACTTGCTTCCAGAAAATCCTGTGAAATTTCTGATAAAAACATAGCTAATTTCAGCTGGATCAATTTCACTCAAACAAAACAGAAGTCACAGAAAGAAAAGCTAGTTATGAAACTAGCACTTCACAAGTGCTGTGGTGTCTCTTCTCTAGAGTTAATTTCTCATTGAAAAACAGTAGATTGAAAATCTACTTTCAAAGGTCTTTTTTTGAAGAGAAAATCTACTAGAACCTGGTACCGATTCATGCAACATGAATGCTTTTACTTAAATACCCCCCTCTGCAAGTTCTCTAAAATCTTGTAAAACCTCATGTTGATGCATTTACTCCTCCACAGAGCCCTAGCCCCTGAAGTGATGTCATTTGCTAGACATTTCCTCCAAACCATTAACACACTAGTGTGCAAACGACCAAAGAGGAAATAGAAGAGTGAAATTGCAGAGAAGAAAAAGAGAGAGAAATCTGAAGAGGACTGAGTGATAATTTAATTTCACATCTTCATTACTCAGGAATGACCTCCTTAACCAGAAAAATGCAAAGGAGTAAACTCCTGCAATGTCAATTTAGTAATTATCTGCACAACCCCTTACTATTTAATGACTTTCAAGCTGTAGTACCATACCTTTAATGTGACACAGACGTTTTATCTAGAGCTGCCGTTGCACCATCAGAGATATGAGTTACACACAACTGAGCTTTGCAAACCACAGATTTGCCTGGTGAATTGACTTCTACGCAATAACTGATAGAAAATTCTTTGAGGGCAGGTGGAAAGAATGAAGGAGTTGAGCAGAGGTTAGCTCACCTTGTAAAATCTATCTCTAAATGTCCCCATTCAGAAAAGCTAGACTTTCAACAGCAAGTTAAAGTTTGAAGATACATCCGAAACCCCCAAAACAGCCCAGTAATTTAGAAATTCAATTTTGATTTTCAGTGTTCTCCATTCCTGTCAGCCCTAGACACATCAGCTATAAGCACAGGTCATAATACTACTAAAATCAGCAGGACTCAAGCATGTCCAAAAGTGCTGTAGTTGGACATTGATTCTAGATCTTGGTTCCCTTCTTGTTCCTGTCTAGCTGTCCCATTACCTTACTGGAGACACAGGAACAAGGCATGAAATTTGGCTGTGGAAATGATAATTTTCAGTGTTTGGAGAGGTCTGGGTTCTGATCTAAGTTGAAATGCAGAGTCCTTTGCATCCCTGCCAACGCTAATAATGCTACCTCTTCAGGAGCTCTCCACTCCAGGTACTATGGTCGTGCTCACAAAAATTATTCATACCTGCATAAGGATTTCACGTATTGGAAGGACTTTACAAACACTTACTGAGTAAGAATCATAGACTGAGCCTTGTAAGGCTTATCATCCTCATTTTAAAGCAGTAGAGGTGAAATGACTTGCTCAAGGCCATGATATAATTTGGTGGGCAGAACTGGGATTAGAACACAGGCTTTCATGCCTCACACCTCATTACTGCACATCGTTCTGTCTCTCATGTTGAGAAACCAGGAAGGTTTTGGTAATAGATTTCCCCCATATGTCTTCATGTTGCCGTGGTTCAGATGAGGTGTCAAAATGAAAGCTGGTCCACACTGTGTGAGCGTTATTGATCCCAGTTCACTCTTCAGCAGAGTTTGAACCCAGCTCCAAATTTGCCCCTTCTTGGGGCTATATCTTCCCTGTCTCAGCGATAGCTATACTTGTACTGGTGTTATTACACTACGGGTTGATGAAGATCATTGGGATTCATATGGATGAGAGATGCTACATAAATGTAAAAATAATACCCATTTTTTATGATGATCCCTTTTCACTCTGGACTCTTTGATATTACTATTATTGTTATGATTATTATTATTAGTGTTTCCCTGAACATTTCCCTTTGTTACAAATTCTGCTCTCTGTCAAATAAATTGCTTGCTAAATGGACCTATCCCTATAGAAAGACAAAGCAAAAGTAAATCCATTCTGCTGCCGTTATTAATATGCTATTAAAAGATCTATTTGAAACAATGTTACCTGTTTGCTGCAAATCTCCACAAAGAAACAAAAAATGTTTGCAGAATCTCAAGACATGTAGAAGATGCACCTGTGTTGCTAATTCCCAAACAGTCAAATTGCTCAGTAATAAAGTGTTTCTGTAATGTAGCATTTTTTTTAAAGGTGATTTTGAACAAATGCATTTTCATTATGTCTGAATTTCATTTAATGTGTTTTTACAATACATGTTTGTGGTGTATCATTCCAGAAAGAAAGAAAGCTCCATCTGAAATCACATTTGATTATGAGTGCACCCTCATACATATCTAATAAACAAATAAACAAATCAGTTTGATCTGTTATGCAGATAACACTGATATGTAAAATATGTTCAGGAACTAAAAATGCATTTTCTGTGCGGAAGTTTTCCTTGTAGAATGCACACTGAATTTATGTGAACTGTATACAGCACTGAGACTCTTTTATGTAGCCTGTTTCCCTGGCTGATAGCTAAAAGAGGTTAGGCTGAATCTCAGTGGATCAATTAACAGAGGGACCTGTCCTTCAACAGAAGAAGATCTATTTCAGGATTTGCATATCACTGAAAAAAATTACAAAGCTGAGATAAATACAAGCCCGATAATAACTCACTGCAGGCTTGGCTTCGTTCCTAGATTTCCTTGGCTGTTTGTCCTAATAAAGTGTCTCCATGGCACTTAGGGCAGGAAGGTTATTAGTAGCTGTCAATCAAAAGAAGGAGTATGCATCGGCAGGAGGAGGAAGAGAAGAGAGGTGACATTCATCCTCTTTTCTCACTTATATCGGGTATAAAAGTCATTCAGAGCAAGTGGTTAAAAAGGGACAGGTCCCTCTTCATCCCCCATGGTAAAGGAGAAGAAGAAGGAAAAAAAAAACCCAAACCCTGCCTTGGTTGCCGACAGTTTAATAATAATATAGAATACATCAATCACTTCTCTATACCTTATTAATGCTGGGATGTTTATTAATACCAAGGAATATGAAGGACATATACAAAAAGAGCAGGATAAAAGCTCCTGACAAAACACTTCTGGTTGATATATTAATATGAACAAACGATAACTTTAAACATTTCCAACTTAAGATAAAACTTTAGCACTGTATAGAGAAGAGATGCATTTCACCTTTAAGCTGACATGGTTCTGGCCATGAACACCTTTAAAAAGCTAGTAACAACTCAGAATATGCATTTCTTATCTCATTTAAATCAGATACAGTGATTTTAACTTTACCGAGTTGATACTCAGAACTGATCTATACACCAATTAATTAATACTTTAAAGGTCTTTAATTTACTGTACCACTTTCTTAATTAAAGTATATCTGCTGCTAGAGCACATCATCTCTATATATGCATATTTTCATAAGTAACAGAGTCCATAGAGTGCTAATTGATATCCTGGTCTCCAGACAATACTCTACTAAATGAAATGACAATTATAACCAATTAAAATTCACTTTACATACCACTTCACCTATTTTGTATGTATTATGCATGAAGACAGAGAGTACATTGCCTCACTGCTCAGGATTTGTGTGCGTCTGTGCAACTGATGGACAGCTCCAAGGTATTCCTTTTAGCGAGCTTTTTACCAAGGGTCATTTTCTGGGCTCATCTAAAACCTATACTTTGCTGTTACATAGATGCATCAGTTAATAAAAGCTATTAATTGCTTTGTGAGGATTTTATTATTATTATTATTTCCTTTGACAAATGTGCGTCAAGTTTGCACTTACACCTTCATCTTGCTATGAAAAAAGGTTTTTAAAATAGCACGGTGCCTAATTAGAAAAGCTAAACTTCTACTCTCAGACACATTGTATGCAACACATAAATGGCACGGTGCTGCACACCTACTGAGGAGAGTGTGGGAGTAATGCAGAGGAATGAAGTCAGTAGGAGATGAGAGTGTTTGGAACAGGCACCTCAGGCTTGAGAGCACTCAGCTAAAAAGAGACACTATACATTCCTTGCAAGAAGAAGACCTGCTCCCAGTTTCCCTGCTTCCAGTTTCCCTGGTCTTGGTTTTGCAACCCGCCACTGCAGAGCAGGGGCTGTCCCAGCTGGGGCTGTCGCGCTCTGACCTGATTTTGTGCCTGTGGTGGGGAGCAGGCATTTCTCCACTGGCTGTGATGGGACCTGCCCTTTGATGTGCACCTTCTGCAACAGGGGCAGGTCCCAGTAGTGCTTATGTGTAACCTGCTGCACGGGGAGATCTCGCAGACCTGCCCTGCAGGCAGCACCTGCAGCTCCAGTGCAGCCTCACTTTGCGAAGCCGGCTCTGCAGTGGGGCGGCAGGATTCACTGCACTGGTCCCACTGCCGGGTAACCCGGGCACCTCTGGAAGCAAGGGGTAGACTAGCTCTTTGGGGCTTACTTAACTAAAACCCACAAAGCTCTTATAAAAAACTACAGAATTTGCATTAAAAAGTGGTGAACAATATTAAAGCTTGTAAACTCCACAGGTTTCTTACCCCTCCATTCCCTTTACTCCTCTTCTTCCTTTGCACGGATACACTCAGGAGGACATGGGCTCTTGGTGTGATAAGGGGAAAAGCAAAATAAATGGAGACACAGGCCTTAAAAAAGCAATTCATGCTAAACAGAGTATGCGCATTTTTATTGAGGTGGTTTTCCAAAAAAATACAATTTGTCTTCCGTCTGTGTGGATCAGTCATGTAAGCCTGTAGGGACTTCCCAGGCTGACTTGTGGTATCGTCTCCCCCGTCCAATCGGCTGTGAGGAAACTTTGACATTTTCATGCAAGGCATGCCACCAACTAAAGAAAACTTTAGCCTACCTTCTAAAATCTTCCGTGTTCACTCAATGAATCATTCTGAATGCTGGATGAGTTAAAAACCACAGAGCCAGATCATCTCCTCCTGCTATCATAAGCAGAGGAGAAAGCTTAAAGAACGGATGTGGGTCGTTCCCACACATTTGTTTGAAGACATATGCGATTGCTATCCTGTCACAGGCATGGGGTTTGTTTTCTGAGGGGGAGGCCATGAAGCCTTTTAAACACGTTGAATATTCATATATAGAGGCAGCTACCCTGTGACTATCAGCTTCAACCACAGACTCCCCGATAGCGTGGATCCAGGAGCTATATACCTGGGCTATGTTTTCTGAGTAAGTCCCTCAGGACCAAGGAGGAGGCTACATACCTTTCTCCCTCTTTCTCAGCTCTCTTTACCCAATCCAGCTCACTCCCCTTTGAATTACCATAACTCCACATCAATTGTCTCCCATGACAAATGTCCCATGGGAAACACCTCCAGGCTCAGGCCAAGTGCAGGAGTGGTGCTGCAGGTCCTACTGAAACGTTGCTCTCTGCAAGCCAGGGTGAATTCGTCCGTGGAGAAGGATCCTTCTGGATGCAAGTTTTGAGAGAAGAACCTGAAACAAAATGTTAGCAAACAAAGCTTGTACCAAGGGTTTTGATGTGTTAGGGTTTTTTTGGATGAGGGGAGGGTTGGGGGTTTTTGTTTGTTTGTTTGTTTGTTTATGTATTTGGTTTTTTGCAGGTCTTTCTTATGCTTATCTGTGAAATTACAATAACTGCAATTAGTGTATTGACATTGTCTTGAACTACCTCTTTTTAGTTTCAGAGTCTGTACTGGGAAGGCTAAAGTCAGCAAAAGTTCAAAATAAGGATGTAAGTGCTTTTCACAAGTACAGTTTTGTGGCGTTAGGACAAATACAAGTGTATATATAATAGGTGACATTTAAGAGTTGAGGCACGTTGTCTTCATACTGAATGTTTGACGAATTCCCTGCCAGTATTTGTTTTCATTCTTGTGACAGATTAAAATAAAGTTGCAAGCAATAAGTAACTGCTTCATATTTTAATATATGATACCAATTCATAACACCTTTAAGTTACAGTCGTACACAGCTGGGGGGTGTGGGTGCATCTGCTGCTATTTTTACTTTGCTTTAGTATGTTATAAAATGCCCTCAGAGTTTTTTAGATGAACAAAGGATTAGTGGCATTTCTGGAAACGACAATAAAATATGCAGTTCACTGACGTCTGAGTGACTTAGACTGGTATTTCTCCATTGAAACTCTGGTATTCTTATGCCAGCTGTGGAGGTAGCCTATTGACTGCAGGGGTAGCGAGATCAAATCTCAGTTTATTTTTTCCACTACTAGGCCCGATTTAGGTACGGTATTAATAAATGCAATTTTTTCATGTGTTTAGAATCAAATCCAAAATCAGGCTTTAAAAAGATTCAGATTATGGATCTGGGCAGTTCAAAATATGTTATTCAATATGGAGTACTGATATATGTGAAAGGTGCATTCAATTCACTGCATTGCTAGTATGATTTTATGAAAACTGAAAGTGTCTTTGATTTTCTCATTCTAAATAGAAAGAAGCTATTCATGTAAAAATATATGAACTGTTAAGGATAGTCAAACTACAAATATTCTTGGCAGACTTTTTTTTGTCATCCATTTAAACATAGTTTAGGAGAGGAACAATTTTTTAAAGTCTGTTTAAAGTGATTCACTTGGAGACAGGAATCTTTCATTTAAAGAAAGGAGGAGGGGAAGACAGAAATGACAGCCAAGGGTTCAGGTTCTCGTTTTAACACTGGCAAAAATGTGAATAACACTACTGTTTCAGAATTACTCCAGACAGTGGCTTTACACCCAAATATTTTCTTTGAAAGCATCTCCTTTTAGGTTTCTCGATCAAATAATAGAAAATTTATAATTTGTTTTGTTAATATTAAATGTAACGCTGATCTAGACTGAAGCATTAAAGAGGATGAGATTTGTGTTTCCTCACAGAAATAATTTCAACTCTTATTTCTGAATTTCATGAGTATCTACTTTTTCAATTTGTTTCACGTGAAATACGCTGGACATTTCTCAGATGCAAAAATAATTCTTTTATAACTTTATTTTGCAATTACCAAGATTGATTTTTCATGAAGTGCTTTTTTTTTGTTGGTTTTTTTTTTTCATTTACAAAAGTTGTTTTGTGCAGTAAATGAAGTGCCAACGCAGACAAATGTAACCAACATTAAGCTAGCCAATAGAATTCAACAAACTGCTCAGGTCATTAATATAATTTGTTTTGGCACTGTTACATTTCCTAGTGCTACTCTGAGTAGTTTGCTGGGCACATCAATTTGTTTTCAGCTATTGTGAAATTGGATATCCTGGCTTTCATCCAAAGCACCCTCTCAATTTGCATATCTTTGTTATCATTTCAGGTTCTCAGAACATACTGTGGACTATCACACCATCTGCACCAAGATCCTCACATCCAAACACAAATTAAAAATGAAACTGTAAAATTTGCAAGGAAACAATACAGACCTTTTATCTCATTCTCCCTCTGTTCATTTTCAAAAGAGAAACTTGCTTGTAGCCAAGCATAGCAAAAAAGGCTTTTATTAATTGGACTGGCATCAAGCATGCATACATAAAATTGTTTATTTTTTCCCTATAAAGGGGTTGCCTGACATAAAAGGGTCTTTGAAGATGACATTCAGATTTTGACATTTGCATGATATTGTATAAATATCAGAGGTAGGAGACTTTTCTGACAAACCAGATGGGTCAAAAAAAGCACTTCCAGAGATAGATATTAGTCTTTTACTTAAAGGATATTAGCTTCTCCTCAAAGCTGTGAATTATTAGCAGCAAAAACAAACATATTTTTCTCAAACCATAGCTTATTTAATTCTTTTCAATCCAAGTAAGCTGGGCTTGGGGAAAATATAAAATAATGTCATTACTTTTGAGGGGGGTTTTGTAATTCAATTAAGATCACAGAATATAATTGAATCTTGTCTGTTGAGTGCCACAGAGATTAAATCTTATTGCTGAATTTACTGCTTCTTGATGGAGCTAATCTCGATTTTAAGCATAGACTCTGAATGTTTTTTTGAAATACAAAAAGGCATTTTAAGCCTTAATTCATCAATATTGGAATTATGCAGAAAGAGATTCTTCCTTTCAGCTTCGTTCCTGGATGAGCTTTGATAGGAACCAACAGCTTCAGTTTTTATCTAGGGTGGCAGAGGAGAGGGAGGAAAGAAAAAATCTGCAAACCTATAACAATTGTACAGGCACTTAGCAGGGAGGTTTGCTGACTGTGTACTTCAGCAAAGATTTCAAATGAGGGAAGAGGGAACCTCCTCCTTTTGATCATGGGAAGGAATAGCACAAATCTGATTATATATGTTGACCCTTCTTTATCAACAAAGAATCAGCTACTGTCAGCAAGTAGTGCACAGGAACTAGTTGGTTTCATTGAGCAGGTGGGGAGAATGACCTGAGCACTTTCTCCGAGCTTGCCGCTTTTGATGATATGTTGCCATGCCGCTCAAAAAACTCCACAGTGTGAGCCTACAGTGAAAGGAGAAGAAAGGAAAAGAGGAAGACGGGAAAGGAGGAAGGAGAAAGGGGGAGAAAGGGAGGAAGGGAGAGGAAGAGAGAGGGGAGGAAAGGAGGAAGAAAGGAACAGCTGAAAACCCAGCTTCCACTTGACATCTTTAGAGGGTCATGGTGCCCATATATTCTTAAAATTCTCATATACAACACATGACTGATAGCTGAAAAAAAGAAGCAGATTCTTAGAAAAAGATCAGAGTCTCTGAAATTCCTTTTCTCTCATCATTCCACCATTTGCATTTATATAACTCTTCCCCTGGAGTGAATGAGTCGCCTTCATTCAGATGGTTTACTTGTGGCAAGAGAGGTCCACCGTTAGGTATTTTGCCTTGGAACATAACACTGTGTTGGCCTCAAGAACAAGTTGAAGCTGACCTGTCGTATATGTGTCTTTTTCTTTTCATTCCATCAATCTTACACCACCCTAAACATATGGCTAGGGACTTCTTCCTTCTCTGACGATTCCCCATGTCACCTTTAATTACATAAATCAGTAATGGCTTTTCTCTTCCTTACAATTCTAAATTGGTCACCCCTTCTCTCCCTCCCCCAGTCTTCTGTACCCGTCCTTCAGCCACATGCCTTAATCTCAGTGCAATATCCATTTTTACACATTCTTTTGTCTTCCAGACCCCTTACAAATTCCAGTCATGCTCCATACAATTCTTCCATTTCCACATTTCATTAGACACACTGCTCCAAATTCATGATAGATACCTGGATAGTCACTGACTAAAGTAAAGCTGTCTCTTAGTTCCTGCACTGATCTATAATCAACATTTCCTTCTGTGGCTGTCTTTCAGTCTGTTCAGATTTTTGCAGTGAAACTCATCCTGCAATAGCTGGTTGCTTTCAGAAGAGTTAAATAACAAAGCAATAATTAGCACACAGCTAGATTAATCTGATATATGACTAGGACTGGTGAGAATTCTTACATTCACATACTATCGCTAATAGTGTGCAATAACGATAATAGGTGTACACAAGAGAATGTGACTTCTCTTATAAGGCATCAAATACATTGTTAACTTAAGGAAATAGTAAGGACTTTCATTCCTGATGATGATGAAACCCACTTGTATATTCAGCTACTGGGGGAAGCAGGGTGGGGATGGAGTATTTATGCATTCCTTAGCATTGGCTTTTTCAGTCATTCAGAAAGTTCATGAAAGTAAGAGTGTTACTGAGCTTCAACTTAGGTCCATGATAAGCCAGGGGAAGGTAGATTTTATCTGAGGCTGCTGAAACATTAGGGTTTAAAGCAGCAGGTGGGAAAACACAGTGGTTGGGGTTTTTTCTCCAAACTGGATGCCTTAGAAGCTTAGAGAAGAGGTCAGCTTCAGTCCAGCTCCAGGTTGCCAATCACACTCTAATATTTAAGGCATTCCCATTTAACTAGCCAGTGATACACACAGAAAAGAGGTAGACAGCAACACTTATTCCCAGCCTCAACAAACTGCTACTCACTTATACCTCGCTTGGTTGGCGGACGGTCTGCACAAACCTAAGGCTTAAGCCTGGGTGCCTGAGCTCATGGGAAGACTAAGCACTGCACCACCACACCCTGAGAGCGGAAAGTTCACTGTCACTCAATACATCTGAAGCACTCTGTAATAATGGCTTATCCTAATGAAAACATGAGACTGGTTGGCGTCAGCTCATATTATTTGTCTTGTAAGTACCAGTTGCATGAGTTAAAACAGCCTGGGATTAATCGAAGCGCTGCAGAACACTGTTTCAATACACTTTTAGGTGTTTCATTCCTGATTAGAATTCTTTATTGGTGCTCCCTGTTTTCACTTCCTCACCTCCTTCTCTGAAAATACACTTGGTCTTTGATTGTGTCCTGCTACTTTAAATAAACAGATCTCCATTAGAAGTAGGTCAAACCACATATACTGGACAAATGCCAGTTCAGGAAATTACATTNTAATAATCTCTTTTATAAACTCGGTTTTGTGCTGCATTGGGAAATTATGTACTATGAATAGAACTAGGCCTCCAGTACAATAACCCAAAATCTGAGACAACTGGGACTATCTTTCAGAAAGGAGCTGCAAACATAAGCATTTAGATCTTTTGTCCACAAAATGGAGCCATTCATTTTTTCAGGATGTTTTTCATTCTTCTTAATGGGTGAGACATACAACATAAAAATCTACTAACGTCATAGATACTATGGTTGATAATTCATGTGTTGAGGGGCTTGAACACGTTNCTATAATGTAGAAGCAGTATAGCTAGTCACAACTAAGCAAAGCGGCTCAAAAGTTGAATCTCATTTATCAGTACTTATAACAAACTGCTTCTGAATTGTTGTCAGACCAACAACTGCAGTGAATAATTTAGAATAGTGAATATACAATACACAAACATAAAAATCCAAAGTTTTTCAAAAGGTTTTTTGCTACAACTTATTCACTCAGGACTAAGCCATATACTTTCGAACCCCCGCAACCTAGGAAATTCTAGAAGACAAGACTTATTCTAACTACTTGATATGAAGAATTTAGTAGAACAACAT
>WAAD01000503.1:194300-234276 GCA_013389945.1 Fregata magnificens | reverse complement strand
TGGGATTTGAAAACTTTTCAGAGGTTGTTCTGCCAGTGGTGATTTCTGACTCATATTCACTAAGGGAAGGAGAGGAAAGATAAAAAGAGTAGACAGAGAGTAAAGAAGATTATTTCCATTTCTGTCAAGTGCCGACAGTTGGGGTCTTTTTGATTTATTTGTTTAACTGTTCCATCTGCATAAATTAGCTAGGATGCCTGCTATGCTTGCCTTAAGCAATGAACCTTTTTTCTTCTTGTCTTGCTCCTTAAACTTCCTCCTTGTACTGTCAAAGCTTAAATTGTAATGTAGGCTAAATATTTAATAGAAAAGAGGGATCCAAACCCTTTTCTTAAGTATGTTTCATGATTTCTGTTACATTTACCAAAGGCAGTCCTATATACTTACCCGTTTTGGCAACAGACAAGTCCTTTTAAGTTTTCTTTTGTTGGAAGTCATCTTCTGTTGAATCCTGAATAGGATCAATAAATGTATTTTTAATGCACAGGAGGTTTATTTTTATTTAAGCAGCAGATTCTTAAAATATTTAGCATCCTTTCCATTCTCTGGTGAAATACTCTTCTGTTTCTTTGCAGTACATGTTGACCTTGGTATTATTTCAGACTGTATTTCTGTTTCGTTTCACAGCAAGAACACTCTGAAAAGAAATGGCTGCTTATTAAACCTATCTGCTGTGGAAGCATAAAAAGATAGTATAGTGATAATATACAGCTGGTTCTACAGGCCAGATCTTTACAGGGAAGACCTTAGAGAATAGCTAAAATCAACAACACCGTTTTGAATTGCGTCAGCTGAGAGTCTGACCCGTAATCTTAAATGAAATCACACAGCTCTTGCAAAAAGCCTCTCTCTGAAGATTTCACTGAAGACCAGGGAACTCCACATGGTTGGGCTACTTAAGCTTTTATTCTGCGAACCCTCATTTGTGCAACAATCCCATTGAAGCAGATCATTTTTATTATTGGGTTTAGGCCTGGGTGTCTGATCACATGAATGAAGCAGCCAGGATTGTACTCTTCGATCTGAAGAGTGGAAAATTATCACAGTATAAAGTCCATAAAAGAAGCTCCTCTAGTCTTTCCTCCACCCTTCCAGTGAAGATTTTATTGAGCAGGATATGATGGGTTTTACACTGTTCTGCAGCTGGCTCTTCCTTGTTAATGAGCAGAAAGTATGTGATCTCATTCATTGTTAGAGCTATATCTAAGGGACACTGCTCCTTCCTCCTTTCTTCTCCTGCCATCTGCTAGTTCATAATATCTGTTGAGATTCACATATTCCGTTAACTAGACGCTTTTTTGAATTATTTGTCCAGGATAACCAGAAAGAAGTAGTAGAGGAAGCAAAGTATATTAATGGCTCTTAAATGCAGGAAAACAGTTGCTAACTGCCAAAGTTTTTGGAGATGATGAGCAAAACTTTGTAGCCAGAGGATCTGCTGAATCTCAGAAACTGCCTCTTCCTCATGAAAACCTCTGCAGAAGTTTGAAAAAGAGATGTTTCAGAAGTCTGAACATGTCTACTGTATCTGTTCAGCCTGACCTTCAAAAATTTAAGTTAAGGCAAAAACTATACTTCCAAAACTGTCTTGTTAGGAGTTGCTCTGCAAAAAGCTACAATTCACTTCTTCCAAAGTATTATAATAAATGAGCTAACAAGGCACCACAGTCCTCCTGGGACTTAACCCAAGACCTCCCTAACTGAATAGACATTTTTCAGACTCCAAAGCCAGAAGGAAACATTGCATCGCCTAAACTTCCTGTGTAGAGCGGCCAAAGGACTTCATTCTTTTAATCCTCTCCTGAAACTAGGGAGGTGCACTTTTACTAAAACATAGCTTTTATAGAGAAGCTGCAGATATTCCTCTCTCTGTTTCTTTATCATTTCAGTTTTCAGCTTCAGTATTCATGGCAGCTGTGGACTAGGTGATGTTGTCCTATGGCTTTGTACTTTTATGAAGCTATACTATCTACAGCAATCAACGTGTACTTTAATGAATTCCTTATTTATGCCTGGTGTAATGGGTAATATTAGCTACAACGGGATCTCCATACAGCTGGTGTCATTCTCCAGAGGTCTTTTGACCTCAGAACTATAGTGATTTTACATATCAGTATCTGGTCTGTCCTATATAAGTGTAATAGAGTCCTAATATTACAAGTGTCACTTGAGAAAACACCATGAGAGCGTTTTTTCCCCATTTTTATTGTTATTGTTGTCTGCCATTCGTAAAGCTTAAGCAAAGCCATCTCAAATCTCTTTCATCCTCTGTGATACTGCTGTACAGTAATCTCTGCATTATTTTTTAAACACATCACTTTTATTGATGATAAGGATGACTATGACTGTGTGTTGTAGTAAAAAAGGAATTACATACAGCACAGCTAGATTTACAGCTAGATGGATATCGTACTTTATCCTGTTTGGGTGGATACCAAGTTATGACCCTGAAGGTCAATTGATCCCAGAAAAGGATTGCGGACTCTGAATGCCAGAATGATCTATTCCAGTCTCAGATCCCAGCTGTAACATGTGGGGTGAGGGGGAAACGGCGCTCTGAAATAGCAATTTGTTTTCCATTAAGAAGCACTTCCAGGGGGTTTCTCACTATGTCGAGTATCCACTGGCCCCAGCGCTGCTCTGTCTGACAGTGTTTTATTGCCAGAATCAGTGAAGAAGAGAAGTTCCCCCTGATTTCCCACATAATGGATATATTGAATATAGTCTATTCCTTTTAGTCTGTGACACATCCAGACTGAGGAATTGTGTTGAGTAAGGTGAATTGCCGTTAATCTGAACATTAAGATGCCTGACTGCGTACCAGAAAATCTCCTCTGTGTCTTGGTTAGTAACCTGTTTTTAAAAAGTATATTGGTTATGAGAAGAGAAAATGCTGAGCTTCTTTTCAGTAGTTTTAGTTGTAATGTTAGGTATCCCTGTCTCTTCCACAAGGGAAATGGCTCCCTTGGGCCCTCTTGTTCCCAGGTATGATATGTGACGGAATTTGCCAATTCTGAGTTATTTAGTAGATGGAAAAGTAGACTGGCTCGCACTGGTCAATGTGGTGGGCAGAGGAAGAGTTCCAGAGACAGGAGAGTCTGTTTTGTGCCTTGGAGATTACATTTCTTCTCCATTTGGAAAAGTTTGTGTAAAGGTAATTACAGAGGGATGAGGTAGAGAAAAAAACCCCTTTTTTTTATTTTTAAGTGTGTATAGTTGCTGTAAAGGAACAATAGACGTTACAAAGATGGGACATTGTTATAGAGTGGTGTAGTTTTTACCTAACGTTTGTGGCATTCTTTCAAGAAGATGGCAGCTGTATGAGAAAACACTTTGCAGTATATAGTTGGTCATACTTTTAAACTCCTCCTCAAGACAATCATTTTCTTCTTCAAATAATAATAATCAAGATCTAAGCTTTTCACATAAGTTTTTATGCACCTATGTGTCTCCTGTCATACATTCTTACTGGTAGCATGAGTTTTTGTCTTACGCAAGTAGTAGTGGCATCATAGATTACTTTAACAGCTCCCTACTTTCTCATATAAGTATATTTTTATGGGTATTTTATGAGGTATTTATTATGGGTAACACTTCGGGTGGTGTAGAGACTTTCTACGTCAAGTCTTTAAAAAACGGACCAACAGTGTCCTATTTAGAAAATATTTCTTTTACGAGCAGTCAGGCAAACACTTAGGTATATGGGTGGATCATAAAAACAGGTGAAACTACTGGTCCAAGGGATATTTTCACTTTTCTGAGGAAGGATAAAGTTCATATATTCCTCATTTAAATCTTTATTCTATGCATACACCAAAAACTTTCTCGGTTTGCTTCCCTTTTGCCCTTTTTCATTAGCTTTCTCTTATTTTCATTTTTACTTTCCCCATCTTATTTTTTGTGAAAAGCAACATATTCTTTAATCACAAATGAAGGAGGAAAGTGAAGATGCTAGTTGATTTCTAGGGTTTACTTCACAATCTCTTACACTTAGTGTTGTCATTTACTATAGCCTGATTTAGGGAACCTGATCTGTCGAAACTTCAGAGGCTTTTTCCAGGCTACACCCAAGATGTAGGATCACTTCTCTGCTGTACTCATCTTTTCTTTAATAGGCATTATTTTCACATGCTTTCTTTCTTTGTAAATTCCAACAACCTCTGAGTTTAGGCAATTAGTCAATAAACCTAAGTGCCTTAAATTATGGATCTGCTTATGTGTTTTCCTGGCTCACATTCTGATTTTTCCAAAGTTGTTAGAGAAAGCATAGGAGATGGATAAAAGAAGCATAATCTCAAATTGAAAGGAGATTTTCAGTTTCTTCATCAAAGAAGAAACTCCTGCCTATTGTGCCTACTTGTCTTTCCAGAACACCTAGGTTTACCCCAAAGTGCTCTGGTAATGGATAGATTAATAGCAATGCTCCTGGTCTTCAAGGTATTTTCATATATAAATGCAGGCAGGATCAAAGTTTTGTGGGCAACCTTCAAGCAAGAAAATAAATCTTTAAAAAAAAAAAAGGTCCAATACCTCACTTTTTTTTCCTTCAGCAACTCGTACAGTTTAGTAGAGGAAGAGGGGAGGCAATTCTATTGTCTGTTCCTTTTTTCCCTGCCACACCATTAATCATTTTCTTAAAAATAAAATTTTTCCACATTAAAAAAACCCAACCCTCTGCAATTGGAACACCTAGAATAATTTCAGCTGAACTGAACTACTTAATCAGAAAGAGCTGAGACATTGCTATTTAGGAAATTTGAAAGCCCATTACTACCATTCAATTTAAACAAATTTCAATAGTCTTTTTTCAAGCCATATATTGAAACAGTTTTTGGAAATGCAAAATGGCATTTTAAAACATTGTTTGAAACTTCTACCTGGTTCAGGCTCTGACAGATTTGACTTGAATTCATTAAAAATTTCCCTGATGTTAAAACAGTTTTCAAGGGAGTAGGTGATTTTTGTGGAAAAGTTCTTACAGCTCTCACGATCTGCTTAAATTGCCAGGTCTGTGGGGCGAGAGGTGCTTGCATGGAGTAAAGACAGTGAATCTTGGTTGGTGCCTGAAGGAATAAAGTAAATGTAATGTAATGTAAATAATAAATGTCAATATCCATTTTGATATTAGGATATCATAAGCCTGATAATATGTCACCATATGATAATAGGTGTATTATACAATACATCTATTAAGGGTATTGCATTTCAAGGCCCTTTCTGCACCTCTTCATTAGCATGAAGAGTCGGTATCTTCACACTCATCCTACTGTAATTTCAGAAATAATGAAATATGCAACCAAGGTTGGAAAACCAGTTCCTGGCAGGAGGGATGAATGTTGTCAATGTACCTGCTCCTGGCCGGTCAGCGTGTGCATTTTGTGTGGTCAGGAGGACAGGGCTGGATCCCCAGGAGCACGGGGCTGCCCTAAACCCCACAGCAGCTCCCACAAAGGCTGTTGACAGCAACAAAAAATCTGAGCCCCAGGCACAGGCTGGGCCAGGATGGGCTGCCGGGATGCAGGCAGGAGCCCAGGCAGGCAATGAAGTCCCTGCCTGCTCCTGACCCCGCCGCAGGTGGGTGCTGCTGCCTGCCTCTGCCTGCTCTGCGCCGGCACCCTCTCCTGCTGTCAGGCCTGGAGCACCCAGCAGTCGCCCTCATTGCTCTCCCCTTAAAGGTAAATGAATGCGGTGATACAATGAGTCTTTCTGAGGACCGACTCCTCTGACATAGACGTGCCTCTCTGCTTCTGATTTACTGTGCATTACCGTGCACCATTTGAAGGACAGATGTGCTACTTAATTGCTGGAAATGGCACAAGTAGGTCAGCCACGCTTCGCTGTTCATACTGCCAGTCCGAGACGGGGCTTCCTCTCCAGGCTTGGCTCTGTCGTGTCTGCCACAATGAAAAATTGAGATTTTTTTTTTCCTTTCTTTTTTAAACTGTAGAAGATATTTTAAAATAATCTAATCCTGCATTTGGTGTTGTTGAGCGAATGCTCTATAATTAAATTTAGAAGTATTTGCCTCTAAGTGCAATTAAATTTGCCTTTAAAGCCCGATTATCTAACTTAAAGGCAATTTGATAAAGCCTTAGACTTTCAAAATGTCTTTCCCCTCTTTCCAGGCTCTCTCCATAGACATAATCTGAAGATAATTTTTGTATATGTTTTTGGCAGGCAGTTGGTACAGGGCCAGAAAATGTACACACACCAGCTCTCTTCTGAAGTGTCTTTTAAAGGTTTTCACATACTAATGAACTGAGCTTCTGAGGTAACGAAGAATTATCCTTGTAATCCTACAAGAGCTCTTAGCCTACCCTCTCAGCATTTTTCTGTCGTGTTGTTTAATATTTATACCAAAGCCTGGTGCGTATTGATTGTGTTTGGGTTTGACTCAAAGCTTCAGTAGATTTAGTCCTGACATGCACCAGTGCCAATGATATTGGAACCAAAACACAAGGATTCACATAGATTTGCTTTTAAAATTGAAGGTAATCGTGAATGTGCACACACGCACGTAGAGGCTGTGCCCATGGGGCATACGTACTTGCTTTCGAGCACCCCTGTGTACACACACACCGTTTCAGACTGGATACGCCGGTGCAGGTATGCCATACTCACATGCATTGGCACAGTGTAAAATCTTGAAGATGACTGGTTTGATAAATTAAAAGAATTAGTTGCATACAACGTTTCAATAAAACCCTTAGTGGCAAGATAATTAAGCTGTCGTGTCTTGTGTTTCTTGCACTGTCTCTCAAAGAGTTTTGCAGACACAGATTCAAAGGGTCATTATCTCATGGGCATATGAGTGTGTGTTTATCCTATAGATCGATAAATGCAAATGTCCACCAAAAGAAACCCCACGTTGAAAGAAGGGAGAACTAAGAATTTGTAGTACAGCATTTCAAAGTTTGGTTTTTTGTTGTTAAATGATTGATTTCGCAGTTGCTTTCTTACTGGGCAGTGCCAGCAAGATGTCAGTGCCAGCCCCACTGGTGTCCATTGTGCTTGAGCTGCGCAGAGGAAATTGCTTTCCCTCACAAAAGAAACTCGCTGTCAAGTTGCTGTTACATTAAACAATGGATGTAGGTGAAGCTTTTGAGCCACCACTTTAAATTCTGACTTGATGCCAAGAATACTGTCAAGAAAAATACTGTTTGAAAGAAATACTCCAAAAATAAGAATAATCACCTTAAACACATATACAGTATCTTTCTTTTCAGGCAGTGTTCCTAGGAATCAGGGCAGGAACCTTCTCTTTCTTCAATTGATCATAAAAACATCTTCCAGAAACGTGAATGTGTTCCTCCCATGCGTGATGGGGAAGGTGCCCTTCAGCATGGGCTGCGAGTGAAATTGGTTCCACTTCAAAATCTTGTACCAGTGTCCAGCCTTCAGATCTCAAATCCAAGCCTGAATTTCATGAGTTCTCTCTAAAATGAAGACAAAGTTTCAGGCCTGAATAATCATATATTGTGAACGTGGACTATATATTACTTATCTTGCATAGCTGAAAATATGGTTCAGTATTTGGATATAGTACTAATCATGGAGAGTTTAAAACCTGAATAGTCTGCTTAAAAAAATCATACCAGGACTAGTTCATCTTCTATATTGTTTTGACATCCATTAAAGCTTCTATTTATTAATATGACTTCAGCTACCGCTCACTGCTGCACAGCAAACAAAAAACACCTGAGCAGAAACAAAATCTTCTCTATCCCTAAAACACCATTGATTATTTCTTATTTGTGTTTCTGTCAGCTGTTTTCTGTTAGCCTGAGACTTATCTGATCAGGGCTGCAAAAATGTGCATTTATTGCTGTCTTTATCCTGGTCTGCCCTCTTTCCAAATCCTTCCCTATCAGAGATATCTGATTTGCTGGAGGTTATTCCTGCTGCGGAGATTTCTTCCCATGCCAGATACAGCTGGATTTCTACAACTTCTACTCTCTGTTTCTGTTTTCTCCTGAGTGCGGAAGCTTCCCACTAGTTAAAAAACGTAAATTATTTCATTTGGATCATTAAATCGTTGTTGTAGTTGGCCTTTTCACCCTATTTTTACTGCACGTGCTCGTAAGTTGCACAGATGATAACACTCTTGAAATCTTGTAATGTCTCTTATTTCCCTTTGTCGAATGAAATGGAATATTTTCAAGAGCTGAGTTTCATCTGAGTTCGCATCCCAAACTGGCAACTTTACTCCCAGGTGTTCCTTTGTTCACCAGTGCTTTATGGAGACTTCTTCCCACGTCCAAACCAATGGACCTGCATAAGGTGGAGAGTGTCTCCAGCACTCCTACCCTTAGTTGTGTAAGTGTCAAAAGTCTCTGTCTTCAAGGGAACTTGGCTATTCCTTAACATATTTGTTTTAGCAAATTCAACTATGCCATAACTTCCAGACAGGAAAATGAGGCCAGCTCTCCATAAGCCTTTATTGATTTTGTTCCTTGTTGTTTGTCCATTTATACTAAATAATAACTGGTGGCCTGTCATCCGATTTCTCCAGAGCTCTGGTAGATATTCCAATATATTCTCATCATTGTTAGCATATTTTCTCTGACTATCAAGTTATGATTCATTTCTACATATGCATACAGTTTCAACATTTTCAGAATGCTATTAAAGGGCTTGATATTTATCTCTTTAAACATTTATGTGGTAATAGAAAGGCTTAAAATAAATTACAGAATTCAGCTAATTTAACATGTTTGGAATTCCTGGAGAGGGTGTGATCAAAGTTGTGGAAATTGGATTAGCAAAGAGAAATGACATGCGTGGGGTTGCTTGTGAGCAGAGACCCATTTTTGGATGCATCCCTCCTGCCTCCGGGCTTTGATTCACACACGAGGTTTTCTTACCTTGGCCATTGTGACTCTCCCTTCTCCCATGCTCCGAAGCTCTTGCCCTCCAGCAGAGGCACCTGCACTGCTCACCTACTAACTGCCGAACCGCTGCAGTTAATTGTGCTGTACATGAAGGCAAAATGGTAATTCATTCAGGTTTATCTTTACCAAAAAACCCCCAAAGCCTCAAAGGATGGTCTCAATCAGCTTCAACTTTAGATGGTTTGGATTCACTAGATATTGAAAGGGTTTTTTTAATCCTGTAAATGGGGTCTAGTGTCCAAGGGGGGAGTTCACTTGTTCATACACTCATTTTCACAATAAATAAACTGTTGCATGGAGTGGTAATAAATGCTACAGAGCAGGGAAGTTGCCCCAGTGGAAGAAAGTCCGTTGGTACTTTTGCACTGTGCTGTATCATACCTTTAACACTCCACGTTAGTCGAGCTGTCATCGTAGAACAGGGAAACGATTTTAATAGCTGTCAGTGCACCAAAATGAATTCTCTAAATATCAGTGTTTCATTTCTCTCTCTAGATTTCAGAAACGTGGGAGTTTATACTGACACCTCTGCAATTGCACAATATCTTACTCGGTTTGTAATAGAGAGAGACCAGCACAATAGAAAATATTCCATATGAGCATACTACAGCGCTTCAAAAATAATGTACCAGTAGCTTTGGTTTCTTTTATTATTCAGTATCACATGGCTGTTTAAAAGAACCAAATCTAACCTCAGCGTTATGTAATTTCACGTTGTCAGTCCTTGCAGCCAAAAAGTTCTCTGTAAAATGATGAAAAGAATAATGAAACTTCAAGTATCATGCTGATATGTTCCCTCTTTAGAAATTCTCAGGTTACTGCTAACACCTTAGGAAGTTAAAAGGCAGGAAAAGATACTTCCCTTCATGTGCTATTTCTAATTGGTTCCTATACTGGAGGGTTACTTTCTGACAGATTTATTTGGATGAGGAGCAGTAAATATCTGTCTGGCATTTGAAACGCTGTAGACCGAGAGAACGATATGTTTCCTTGCAAAGGGGCCAATTTTAAAGACCCTCTTTGACCTTTTCCATGTTTTCCCCAAACTGCCATGATCAGAGGCAGAATAAAATCCATTAAAACATA
Source organism: Fregata magnificens (assembly GCA_013389945.1). NCBI lineage: Eukaryota > Metazoa > Chordata > Aves > Suliformes > Fregatidae > Fregata > Fregata magnificens. The sequence goes on along the minus strand of WAAD01000503.1, from coordinate 224,299 downwards.
CAATTTAGGGACGTAAGGTAATAGCACGTTGTGATGCTTCACTTTGTTAAATGACTCCTGAGAAGTAGCAAATGTCAATTTGCCCGTTTCCCTCAATCCCTCAGGGTGAAGCGAAGGGTTTCTGTCAGGGGCCTGCCAAGTCTAGTTGCAAAATAATAAAAGAAGATAAAGCAGGAGATGGAATAGTCCTTCAGGAAGTTCTCTTGGGGCACGCTAGCTCAGCTGTCCCACTGCGAGGGTAGCTCAGCTCTGACTGCTGCTTTAGGCATTGCAGCTTTTGAGTGGAACAGGACATGTATGCTTTATTCAGAAAGCATTGAGCATCTAAGAGGAGGGGGATTTGGTCTGCTTATTCTCATCTGGGAATGAAGTGTAAATTGAGATTCTGAGAGCATACATTTGTACCAGTGTCCAAGTTCCCTTTCACTGAAGGTGTGTGTATTAAAAAAGACGATGTCTATTTCTGTTTCTCCCAAAGCATTAATGTGATGCTTCTGTTTTAGTGTAGGGAAAATTTACCTCTCTTTTTTCTTTTTTCCTTTTTTTTCCCCATATCCCAAAGTCAACCTGACAACATGATAAGATCGGAACATTTTTAGGCAAAAATCTAGTGCTTGCTATTTAGTGGTTGCAGATTCATTTTGGCCAATATGACTTGTTGCACACGTTCCTAACGCAACCAGCACATCTTACTATGCCAGAATCTATACAATTGTATTCTGATGATAACTCAGCATGATGGCTTACGTGTGGCAGGGCACTGATTATTTTTGAAAACATCCAGCAAAGGGACAGGGAAAATCTGTAGGACTTAAATGAAATATGAATTATTGAAACGTGCAGCTGAAGGTTTCTCTGCCAAAGTCTTCTACTTTGATTTAGTAAAGCCATTACTAGACCTATTTCCAAATATAATATTATTAGTAACGCAGCTGGGAGACATTGGAATGACAAGGGCTGGGTAGGGGTGAACAGGGGAAAGGAATTCATCNTGGGGGGGGGGGGGGGGGGAGAATTTTAGGGAGCTCTGCCCCAAAACAGAGAAAGCTGAGCACTGAAGATGAATTCTGAGGTGGGGGTAAGTGGTTCAAGCACAAGCTGCTGAACTGACGCAAAACTTGAACCTTGCCAACAAGGGAAAATATTTCTAACATTGAAAATGGATGAGGAAATCTGGGCATCTGCAGTCTTTTCCTAACTTTGTTACAGACTTCCATACAAAGAATGTTTCTGAAAATGTTAGTGAAGGTCTATTTCTGATTATCTCATTTATTAAGCCTGGTCTTCAGTTGGCTTTTGTAGAACTTGAGTTCTGTGATCAAATGTTTTCAGACATCCATATGTAAAAAGACTATACGCTAACAGAACTCAAATCTGTTTTGATGTGGTAACACCATATTCCCAATTAGCCCGAGAGCACCAGATTTTAGTAAGCATATGGCTGGTGGCATTAAGCCAGTGGAAACAGCTTTGATTTTTTAGCATTCAAGTCCAGCAGGAAGAGGTGGTCTTTCACACAACACATAGACAAGCCACACTCCTTGCCACAGGAGCCTGGAGATGCTGAAAGTTTTGCTCAAAAAGCAAGTGGACCAATCCACAGAAGAGAAATCCACCCAGCATACTGACCCTGGACCAGGAGGTCTCTGAACCACAATTTGCTGGAGGCTGGAAGTACTCTGGGGATTTGCCACAGCAGCCTTGCCATGTTCCTACGCTTCTGCCTGGGCACCAGCTCTTTGCTATTGCCAGACATTGATGCTGGCCAGGATGGACCTTTGGTCTGGCCCACATCTGTGGAAAAATATTTCTTGCAAGGAGCAATGCACGCCAAATATCCTTTCCACAACTGGAGCAAGATGAACATTTTGGATCTCTTCACCTTTTTGGAGAGGAGTACTGTGCATGCACAACTGCAGAGTAACCATAGAAACAGGGACACATGAAAAGACGTTGAAGCCAACGTTGCGAGTGGAATGAGAAGTGGCAAAAGACAAAGACGGGCTTTCATTTGTCATGAGAACTAAGGAGTCTTTCATCCCCTCATTAGCTGCCATCTCTTGCCTCCCAGCTGAAGCTCTTGTTGCTCTTGCCAGCATGGCACCATGGCTGCTCTACAGATTCTCCTCCCCGAGTCTCAGCTGTAGCTTATTAACCTGTTCATCCAAGGAATCTGGTGATGAGCAGCTTGGGAGTGTGCTCCCAAATGCTATCCCCAGCGTTTCTCATGTCTGCCTCCATACCCCCTACTTCCCTGTGAGCCATGTGTACTACAGGTGTGTCCTGTCACATAACCCAATGTGAGAGCAGGGATCTGCTCCCCTGCCCTGCGCGACACCAGCAGAGGGGTCCCAGCTGCACAGCTCATCCCCACTGCGTGGTGACTCCAGGTGACTCTGGCCCAGAAGGGACCATTTGTGTTGTTTTTACCAACGTTGTAATGAAATCTGGAGGCAACTCTATGAGCCTCTACAGGGGCCTTCATACCACGCACGGCTCTTCCCGCTTCTCATTCACTCTTCCTGTCAACTCCAACTGATATTGCCAAGCATATTTTATATGAATCTAAGGGGAACATCTCCATGGTACACCATAAGGAGGAGTGCTGATACAGACATCAAACCACTTCTGGGCAGCCTGCAGCGGCCCCGAGGCCAGCCTCTCTGGAACTGGAGGCAAGCCCATCTCGTAGCCTCTCACCTTTTCAAAGTTAAATACTGTAGGCCAGAGAAGTGTGAGAGGACTTGCCAGAGGTAAGAACCGGAGCTGTGGGAGCACAGGGAGTTGCTCGCATCTTGAAAGATAAGTATTTTACAGGACTGAGGAGACACGTAAAGAAGCAGGGTATCAGGACTTAGTCTTGCAATAATACAGGTGGCCTCGGGGACAGCGGGGCTTATGTCCCTTGGCCTCATGAACGTGAATGAGAAGACTAAAGTAAACCTTGGGCATGTGTGTGTAGGATGGCACTGAGTATTTTTGCAAGTTCCTTTTTTTCCTCAATACTCTCCATTGATGCTTAACGACCTTTATTCAATTATCTAAAACCTGCACTTGTTATTTGGCGAAATCATGCTCTGTCAACTCCATTTATTCAAAAAGCTCTTAGTAATCGCAAGCTGATTCTATAGTAGTCTGTAAATTGTCTCTCTGGAAGGAGGGTGGTTATACTTGAGCCATAATGTCTGCCTTTTTGAGGAGATCTTGTTTATTGTAGTATGACCTTCTTGTTCTGCTTTGATTGGGTGTCACTGTACTCAGGTGGACACCTGGCAAAGATAAAATGCAGGACTGAATTCTGTCCAAATCTGTCTACAGTGAATAGTTTCCATTCTAACATGTTTGTTATTGGAACTGACTGATGAGAAACTGCCTTGAGGGGCATGATATAAAGACCTTGTAGAATGTTGTCCTTTCCCAGAAAACGAAAATGTCCTAATTGTAACTGTCACTGGTTTAGACAACATTAAAATGATCACAAAAGCAATTAGTATTTATAAATTTTAAATTACAACAGCAGTTGGATTTCAAATAAAGTACATCAAAGTTCATGCCCCCTGGATGATAAAAGGCTTCAAGTTGGGACTTCCTTTCATCATTCCTGGGTTCATTTTGAACAATAAGTAATAAGGCATATATATCCCCTGTGCCTTGTCAGTATCAGCCTGACAGACCACTCTCTGCTTTAGATAGTTTTTGTAAATATCATTACAAAAAAGCCTGTTGGAAGCTCGGTCACTGATGACTTTGTATAATGTAACAGCCCGACTGATCAAGGGGTTCTGGGTTCTTATACTTAAGCCAAAATAATGTGCTCTTCATTTTTAAGAGTTGATGTCCATTTTGAAAAATGACCTGAATATCTGTTTTATCTTCTTAGCTCATCAAAATTCTGACTGAAAACCACTGAAAAATGTTCCTATCCGTGTAGGTGGGCGTTGGACAACTGCTGGGCTCTGCCAGTAGCACTGGTATTTGAAAAAATGGATTGCAAGAAATTTGTTCAGTTCTATGCAAGATGAGCCAAGAGACGTCCTAACTGAGTTTCACATCACTTTTGCAATTTTAGCATAAGATTTTTCAGCTCCATCATCAGACTGCTATAACAAATTCTAATACCACTGTGGCTCTTACTTGTCAGTTTGACAAGGCAAGCTGGATGGCGATGCCTGAACCGCAGCTTTGTGGTTGATTATAACACCTGATGGCTGAAGGGAATGCTCTTGCTGACCTCAGATTTAGTACATGAAGCATCAGCTCACTTTGTTGCAAACATGATCCTTTAAATAACTGATGTCAGTTCACATGTCCCCAAAGAGACACAATGTCGTGTATGCAGTGTTAAAATAGGATGTTCTGGGGGATTTTGCTTTACTTTACTTTGGAAGCATATTCTGTAAACATTACTTATAAAATAAATCTGCATTGATTTAATTGTGTTAATTCATGTGATACTATCCTAAGTGTAAGATAGATGAACCCTGACTCCTCATCAGGATAATTTTTGACCTGCGACTTTGGGTGTTATCAAGTTTTAACATAAATTTTCAACCAGAAGCTAAGCCTTTTGTGTTTCACTGAGATTTTTACAATTCCCCTTCCTACCCCCATGTTGTTTAATAACCTGCTAATGAACTGACAGCTACTGTACTCATGTAAATGAGGAGGCTGTTGAACTGAGAGTTAGCCTTCCTCAAAAAAAAAAATGAAACCAGCCTTTCCAGTCTGATAACCCATTGCTTTCCTCATCTGGTTGTAGACAGAGAATATGCACCTGCATCCTTGGTTTGCTAAAGGGGCAAAGCCAGATAAATGTATGCATGTTAGGAAAATGTATTGCACTATAGGTGACTCTGATAGAGGTTCAGATATAGAATATCTGAATCCTTATGGCAAATCATAACAATGGTTTATGTAATAATTATGACCTTTTAAGTGCTTTGTGTTTCTCAAATATGTAAAGAATACAGCCTAAACTGGAATAGAGCCTGTAAGGTGCATATTAATCTTCACACTCAGTCTTCCAGGCTCTATTCATGTTTAGAATATACTATTTATATATGGAAGTATATGTGCAAATACATATGTACATATAGCCTTCTGTATGAGAATAAATTGTAAAGGTCAAAATGAAATTTTGGTAAAGTCTATTGAAACTTCTGTATCCATTATTTAGCACCTCACTTCAAATAAAATGTGGACTAGCTGTAGTCCAGGGAACAGAAACAAAAATGCTTGACGTGTTAGAAAACGTGACCTAAAAATGTATCACAGAAAGATAAATATGAATTGTGGCTGGTTAGCTTAAAGATCAGAAAATGTCAGGGGATGTGATAATACTCTTCAAGGACTTAAAAGGTTACTGGAAAAAAGAAGAGAATTGCCCATCTGAAGCAGCAATGGACCCAAATTCCTGCTTGAAAGTTTGGTTAAGCACTGGGAAAAACTCCAATAATGAGAACTCTGAAGCACTGCAGTAGAGGAAAGTTATGGAGTGCCCAGTGTTGGAAGTCCTTAAGAGCTATTTAGGCACCATATGTAAGATATGCCATAGTTATACCTTGTCTCACTAGTGGTCTGGAATAAATGAGATGGACTCAAGCTTTTTGTTTAATACTGTATTATGAGGATTTACTACTTAATGAAGATTTCTGTTATATTAGGTAATGATTTGTAAAGGGTATTAGGACTAGTGGATGGAAAATATTACTGCAACTTCATAACAGGGCTTGGACACTTCAGGCTTTTATCTTCCCTTTTTGTCTTTTTCCCACTGGTATTAGCTGATACACCTATTTTTGTGCCTTTTACTTGTTTGTTCTTATAGATTTCTGTTCCGCCAGTCTCCCTTCTCCCTAACAGCAAGCTATTTCACTGTGAAACAGGACAGCCCACTGTTTTAGACATCAAACCATACTGTCCCTATTATCGCAAGAGTTTGTTAACCTTTATGCGACAGTGGGAATTATCGATAGAAATGTCAAAAAAATTCAGTTTTCTCAACTCCTCAGAGGTAGGATTCCTTTATTGTGGATGTCTTTATTCCCCTCATTTGTGTGCTGAAGATGGTGACACCCTTCTGTCCCCACCTGACAATGCGTAATAGGAGGTGGAGGAGCTCTGGAGGGGTGTGCAGCAGTCCTCTGAGGATTGTTCACGCCATCCATCTCCTGAACTCTATGAAAACTTCTGTCTGACTTCTGGCAGATGCAGAACAGTAGAGGACCTAATTATGAGATCAAATGGGATGAGCTGAAGACAGCTTTTTTCTTTTTTACAATGCTGCCTGATAATTCTGGCTCAAACCCCTTGTAAGCTTCATCCCTATCTTATTTCATCTAATCATGCCCCTAGTAAGGGAATAAGGACAATGAAAGTGAATTAACGATAGCAATATGCTCTGTGTCACTATGAATGAAGCGCTTGTCTCTAGTTTATCTCTGCCACGAGGACACGCATTTGTATATTTGTAACATCTCATCTCCAGACAGTTTGACCTATTCATACTCAGTCAAAGTATCTGTGATTTGAATTTGTGTTATTAATCATTGCACTCAACTAGAATCTGCTGTGATTTGTCCTTTTTGATATATAATGAGATCAGCATTTATTATTCATCACTCAGTTCTCTTTTATCTTAGCTTAAATTTAGTCTAACGTTTTGCTGTGGTTTTTTTTTTAGTTTCATAATTTTTCCTGTCCTTTTTTTATTTTTCTTTCCCAATAAGGAGCTAATAGATAACCCTTTCTCTTTGGAAGCACATGTGTTCATGGCATGTAAACTGAATTAAATATAGAACAAGTTATGATACATAATTTTTGGTCACTGATTCTATTGTGCAGAGGACCGAGGTTTTTATTTCAGTAACCTCAACGGAAGGTTCTATTCACATTTTGTTTATATAATATTTTAATTTAATTTTATATAATAATTATTCATTTTTTTTCTATTTGTATATTCATTTTAATTTTGGTGTCCATATAGCTTAGTGATATAAAACTTAACAGATTCGGAATCAAAGTTCACTCTACTTTTTCCTATTATTAACAATTTTGGACGAGGCACATGCCGTCTCCCAGAAAACAGGTCCAAATGTTCATTTCTTTTTTTGTCAGCATATACGAATATGATATTATTTTATAACCAAAGCTTTTTGCACATCTGAGACAAGATCCAGAACTAATTAATGTCTTACCTGATTTCAGGGACTTTAAATTAAACTAGTAGCAGAAGGAATTATTTCAAGATCTTGTCGTGATATCCCCTGTCAGCTGCGCTACTAAAAACTGCTTCTTATTCTACAAAGAATGTAGAAATGGTATTTTAATCATCTTTGCTCAAAGCAAAGAATTGGAGTTGAACTTCAGCAGTGCTTATAAAACTTGTTTCAGAACTAACAAAGAGGTTTCAATTAAAAATTTTAATGAACATAGCAGAAAATTAACTACTGGAGTTGCACTCTGTGAACGACAGAGACGTCCTGGAAAAATTACTTCAAGGCAGATGATGTCTATTTATCAGGTTCCTGAAGAGTTTCTGATTTTTTTTTTTTTTCAGGACTTAAGGTTATTGTGGTATTTTGTTGGAGGTTGGAGTTGCAAAGATTAAAGTGGTTTTTGGCTTTTTGCATGTGCTCTTCATTCTGTATATTTTATCCTGGAAAAGTTTGATCAGGTTCCACCCAAGTGAGTAGCAGTTACGGTGTGGAAAGGAAGTTACGGAGGGGGGATAGTGGGGAGGAACTGGGTGCAATGAGATATCTAGGAACATGCTCACTTAGGTATGTCACTAAGCTTGGGTAAATTTATGGCTGAGTCTGATGAGTTACAAGCTACACGTATAATATGTCTGCATAAAACTTTAAATACAGAAATGACATTCAAAATAATATAAGCTTGTAAAAATATGCAAGGCTGTGAGAAATATCATATTTAAGATGGAGATGATGTGACTCTTAAAACATTTGCTCTACCTTTGGTTGTCAGAGAATATGATTCTAGAAGCCATTCACAAGGATTATTCTATCTTTTAAGAAGTACTAATAACTAGCAAACTGTTAATCCTTAAATTATGTATATACTTTTATAATTCACTGAAACATTAAAATTCTGACTTGATTAACTGGCACAAGATTTCCTTCTAGGAAATATTTTTTCCTATATAGCCATTTAATTAACTTCTTAACTTCACCTGTTTAGATAACTTTACTAAGACTCACACATAGACCAAAAAGAGCTTGACTGCCATCTTTTTAAAACTGTCAGTAACTTATTAGGTAGAAATCTGTTTCTGATTCCTTATGCCTATGGTTCTGAATCACAATATATTTTACCTTATACCATAGGGTAAAATAGAACTGCCTCAAAAACAGTGATTTGCATAGTCTGCAATTCTGACTGCAGCAGAGCCCATCTGAGGGGTAGGTTCCTAGATATGGTTGCTAATATCTGCCTCATGTTTTTTTAATGATAAAGGATACATTCCTACTCTGATGCCTGCCATTCTCTGTCAAAAAACCCACTAAATAAGAGTGTCTGAAGATTAAACTTATGATACTGTTTTTCCAAAGAAAATATTTCATTGATTTAACTCCATATTTTGTACTGGCAAACTATACAGTCTTTCTGCCTGGAGTGCTATAAGATGGCAGCTTGGGAATTTGCAAAAGCAGTTCAGGCTGCTGAGCTATGCAGACTTTTTTTATGTCATTTGTCCATTCAGGTATTCATCACCCTCATATTATCTGTCAAAAATAATACTAAACTTCAATCCTGAAATTCAGTAGAGGAGGAGAAATTCTGAATAAATTAAACTTTTTCTTCCACAGATCTTGATCCAAAGCCATTAGGTAAAGGGAGGTAAGCAGAAGACATCTGCAAATTTTGCTGTCTCTTATTTTTTCCCTTTTGTCCAAATTTTTAAGATCTTTATGAAAGAGTAATAGATGCATTACCAAGCCTTGGTCAGTTCGCTGTTAACTTTTGCTATACTGAGACTGAATATTTATTCCTAATAACTGGTCCCTATCTCTCATCTTGTTTGTCATCTCCAGTGGGAATTAACCTCTTTTCCATGAACTCTTTTGTTATGAGCCCTCCATGATAGTCTTTTACGGCTGCTGGAACCTATTCCATCTTTCTTTCTTCTTCTGTACTGTCCCAAGGTCCTCCATGAACTACCACCAAATTCTGTATCTATAGATATAGTTATCTATACCCCTTATTTATCTATACCTTTTGGCCAACACTTGCAGAAAGTCAGTTCCACTCCTCGCTGGCTGGCTGGGACGCACAAGCTCTCTGAGCCTGCACTCACCAACGCCATGGCGTGGCTTTATCTCAGATAGGGTGTTAATTTGAACCTCTCCTGTCCACTCAGCTTCGCTTTGCATAAAACTTGTCAGGATATTATACCTTTAAGACTTCAAACCCTGTCAAATGTAGTTTAGAGTGATTCAGAACTGGCAACATAACACAATTGCATAAGTCTCGTTTACGTAGGAACTGTGTTAGGTTTGATTAAAAAAATCACATCTTTAAGAATGAGTCAATGGATTTAGGTTAGTCTGACTATTTCTTCTGTTACTTGCAATCATAACTTCCACCTGTATGCACAGAACAATACCAAGCAGTTTCTAAAGTGCAAACTTCCTTTGTACAATGTCTTAAAGAACTCTTTTCAGTGGGAAGCTATTTTAAATTTAAGAGAGAATCAGAGCGCTCCAAGGTGAGGCTTGAAGATGTGAATCAGCTTACTAGCTCAGAGGCTGTAAGTAAGCCCAGGCAGTAAATATGAAAAACCATCTTATGTCTGTGGAGAAGAGTAGGGAGGGATTACAAAAAAGGTAGTAAATGCAGGAGGGAATGGAAGGAAAAGGGATGGAAACATCTTAGACAACACTCAGAAAAATAAATGGCAAACACTGGATGCTTTGAAATGTCATGAGAAGGTAAAATCTTCTCCTCGGACTCTGCATCCAAGTTTTCCAGTCTGTGGACTGTAGTCATGATCTCAGCACAAATAAAGAGTAAAGACTTTTCTATGGTTTGCTAGTCCTGAATATAATCCTCCTAGCCCTTCATACCATCATAACTTGTCTGTGCAGGATCCTTATTCCAAGTATGTAGGCAAAGGGGAAGCACGACTGTAAGGTCGCCTTTTATATCAGCGTCCTTTGCGTGCCCTGCAGTACTTGGTGAGGATGACTCTGCGGGCAGTCCATGCCTGGCCATCTGATTCTTTCAGGTTTTGAATGAATCCATGAAGAAGTGAGATAACAGTGAGGGACACAGAGAGCTTACTAAGAAAAATTCCGTAACTTCTTATTTATTGTTGAATTCCTGTTCACATATCACAAGACAGACTCCCATAATTTATGCTCAAAAGCAGAGTGCATAATGACCAAGTTCTACTTGCCTTTACTTTGGGTGAAATTTATTCAGGTCATTAATCTTGTCTCTACTCAGCCATCAATTTTCATGAAATCTGTAAAAATTAGTTATCTTTGACACATTTCTTTTTTCAGTATATGCTCTATAATTAACAAATAGATTCAGAATTATTTGGAAGGAGAAGCATTGATGAACAAACAGTCAGATGAGCAGAGATCATAATCACAGAAATTGTATTCCCTTAGAAAATCAAGCTAAGTAAGAACTTGTTGGAAAAGCTGATATCTCATTTTTGTGCATGCATGTGTCTGGTTTTATGTGAGTTACTGCTTTAATGTATGTTTTCACAGTTTTAAGATGAGGCCTTTAATTGCTTTTTACCAGGTCTATAGCCGATTGTCTGCGTTACCTAACCGCATTCCCACAGTTTTTGGAAAGCTATAGCTAAGCTACGTGAATGCCAGATCATTAAGAGCAAAGTAAGTTTTTCATGGTTAATGTATACCAATGACTATGTAAAAAGAACCAAAACAAATATTGCTGTGTTAAAAGAGTGTTAAGGTTACAAAGTCAAATGCGGAAAAGTTAGGAAATGATACATTGATAGCTCTGTGCAAGTTTAATTTGGCTCCCTTATGTGCATGCATTATGATACAGTCTTTAATTACCTGATCGCATACTGGTTTCTCCATGGGGCTCCTACCTCATTCAGTGCACTGGATGAATGTGTCTCACTAAATGAGTAGCTATTCAGTGTTTCCTTTTATTCTCGTTATTCAATGCGTAACACCATGACTTATTTACTGATCTTCTAATTCTCTTTGTAAATGCAGACTTTTTTATTTCCTCATGGCCTTTTCAGTGCTGTGCTTCGTTAAAGTACCCATGGGCTTCTCATATATCGACACCTTTATCTTCTCAAGGCAGCTGTAAGGTGACATGAATTTGATACAGTCTTTGAGGGGAAATGGAGGCTGCTAATTGTACTAGTATTCACTAATTTTGAGTATCTGCTTTAAGAATTAAAATCTGTGTGTCCCTTTAAACTATTAAAGCAATGGGATCTATTCTTCATCTTGAGTAATCCTCAATGTTATTTTGTATGAGACCTCATACCAAGGAAATAAATTAGCATCCCAGTTTTAACTAAGGTTTTAATCACCTGAAGTTATATAAGTACTGAAATCAATGGAAGCTATGTACCATAGTGGGTTTTGGCGTGAGAATTTATCTTTGTCCTCTTGCCCTCTTAATATTTGAATCAATGGGCTCAATATTTGTGCGTACCAGCACCCAGGTGGGATTCGGGGGGTGCATCAACAGTGCCAGTGGAATGCCTCGTGCCACCAGTGGGTCCTAAAGGGGAATTGAAGAGCAGAATTTGCCCTATGCATTTCATCGCATCATCATTCCATTGATCATGGTTTGCATCCTTATAGGTCCCTGCCTCCAACAGGGAGCTCTGTCTGATATGGTAAACAGCACCTCTTGGCATGATCTTAATACACTTGCTCCCCTTTAAAGCATATATGCAGTCTTGCCTTAGTCTTCCTGAGATCTCAGTGCTCTAGCTGAACGTTATCCCCTTTACAGCAGCATTAGTTTGATTATTTTTATATTGCGAATAATATATTTTGTACAGATAGTGTCATAAGTATCATTCATCTCAATTTAAGATGGTATGCGTTCCTTTTACTTTAAAAACACCTATAGGAAATATGACTCCGGTGGGTAGTTACAGGAAAAGAATTTACAACATAGTTAAACCAAAATATATAAACTCTTTTTCACTTTAAGAGAGTTTAGAGAGCGGTCATTTAGCGCAATATGCACGTTATTTTATATATTTAGTATTTATAATATACTGTGTAACTCAGTTCTGTAGTGAACTGTACATGATTTAAAATGGCAGAGAATAACAAAATACAGGAACCTTAGTCATTCCAGGTGTATGTGAAAACGGAGATATGCAAGTTTGTCTCTGGCAAAATCGCAGCTGTGAAACTATTCAGTGCAGTGCATTCTCATTGAGCAAGTTGATCTAATACACCACTTTATTTAAACTGCATTTATCACTGTCTCCATTTTTGCATAACTGTGAAATTGACTTATTTTAGTCCATCCCATAATACCTGATTAACCTTCCTAAAGCAATCGTGAATGGAGATATTCAGGAGAAGTCTTCTGTGTGATTTCCCAAGCTGCTCTGTGTTCGCCGTTCTGCAGTAATGGTTTTTGTGCTGCGTGCATTTTAAGTACGGCAGCCTGCCATACAGGCACCCCTGCTTGCTTTCTTTTCTCTCCGTCTATTTGCTCGAGTACCTTAGAAGGTACAGATTTCTTTCTTGAAAGCAAGGGGGGTAACAAACCCCTAATTTTAAACCTTTAGTTGGAAAAACAAAGCTGTGATCCACACATTCATGAGTGGTTTTAATTCAGAGTCCTGTCAAATCACTCAGACTCTGCAGTCTAGATTTAAAGTTTTAAACCCTGAAGAATCCTTAACCTGGAGCTTTACTGGAGGGTATGCCACCAAATTTGTGTGTGATACTGTAAAATCATTTCATTTATGTCTGTTCCCTCTCTGCGGAGTGAAATAATATTCGAGTATTTTATGGGAAATGTTTCCCTTGTGACAAGGATTTTTGATATTTTAAAATTATTTCCAAAGTAATTCAAAGCTAAAAATCTTTTCTTGAACATTTCTGTGCTCTAGAGGTATAGAAAATGTTCAGACCTGGAAAAATCAAGCTACTTTTTAACAGTTGTGAAGTAGCTTTTTTATCTTTGATCTTTTTGTCATTTTCTTTAATTTTTTTGAGAGTACAGCACCTAAAATGTATTTGAATCTTTTAAACAAAAATTATTTCAAATAAATAAAAGTGTTCATTTAGAAGATGAAGGAAAAGTGGGAACTTTGGGGATTTTTTGAAAGTGTATTTTGGATACACTTTTCTTAGAAATTTAATAGTAGTTTTAATTTTTAGTAGATCTCAGTTTTCCTGGAAAAAGTCACCTGAAAATTTCTGGCCATCTCTCAGATGCGCTCCTGTCTTGCAGAGGTTGCGGTATGATTTATTTAACATTTCTGCACCTTTGTGGAGATGTAGAGCATTGTAGAAATGTTAAGTATTGGTGAAGAGGGGAGTGGCTATGATGTTGTAGCAGCAGAGGGAGAGGATAGAAGTGAAGTAAACATTTCTGTATTGCCTCCAGTTCAGTGTTTATATAGTAACCCGTCAGTGAGTGAATCTCCATTGTGGGGAATAAAAATGAGAAAAGCTTCTGCCGAGGTATTCTAACCGCTATAAATTATTGGCTGCGTCAGCAAGACTAGGTTCTTTGTCAGGCAATAAACAAGAAACCTTATAAAGGATAAATGACTCAGCCAGAGAGAACTCCAGGGACGTTAAGTCCGAAGGACCAACTTCGAAATTAGCTCCTGTGCGCTTGTGAAATGATCAGAATCGCGATGTCACATCGCTGCTGGAACCGTTGTGAGGCAAAGAAGGAAAAGCTAAATTTTGCCTTAACCTATGCTTGAGCTATGACCTGGGTTATATAAAAACGAGATGATAGAAAAAGAGAAAGACCCTATGACCTTCTCTGGCTCCTCTATTTCACTTAGCAGCTGCAAGATTTGGACAGTAACAGCAGTGAATGACACAGAGATCCTTGAGATTGGCAGTGTATGAGTTTATAAAGCAGAGGGACCGTAGCATAATGCTGCAACACCTATAGTGCATGGCAGAGCATCTGGGTTCATCTGCAGACTGTATAATACAACGCATTAAGTACAAATATCCTTTTTTGCCAGCAACTTTACAAATCTTGAAAAAACTATTTCTTTTTTTAGACCCTTTAGAACATTTTTCAGGTTAAATTGCATGTTCTGCAATCAATTTATCCATCTGAAAAAATCTCAGTAGAATGAGGTCAACAGCGCAAGATTAATGCCAGTTTCAACAACCTACTAAGAGTTGGTATGTGGGTGCATTGTACCCCTGTATCTCTGTCTGATACGGTTACAGTAAGTAGGATCTCACAACCAGTGTCCATTCTAATCCTCATTATTAAGGAGTCTCGTGATGTATCTGAGCATCTCCTGGGAGGAATTCAGATTATCGCCAACGCCTACAGAAAACCCCAGGAGATGGTTACTTCTCAACAATTTCTGACACCAAAGCTGCTAAATATTGGCTGCTAACTGCCAAGATTTTTTCACTGAATTTGTCTTTACTTACTTTGCTTAAAGGGCACATTTCAATACAAATTCCTTACTAAGAATAGAGCTTAAGCACATTTAATGTTTAGAAGATGTGCGAGTTCAAGGTCTGACAATGAGGAAAGTAAACATCCAAAAAGGAGGGTTGGAAGCCTGGTGTCCAGAATGGAGAGGCTTGGCAAATTAATGGGGAGATTTCTAGGAGGGGAACAGGGAGAAAGATGAATTGCCTTGTTGAATTGGAGCAGGCAACCAGTACTCTATGTTTTGACATCATGCGACTGTCACAACTCAAGCTTATGTTAAAAAAAAAAAAAAAAAGAACAAAAACTCTCCTTATTTTCACGGTTCTTAGGCAAACCTACAAGCATGATCTCTACATTACTGATGCAGTAGAGCTTGCCTGAGTCTGAATACAGCCTAAAAGTGTCACTCTGAATGTTATAACCAGCCCCAAAGCATGCTTTCTAAATCATACTGTCCTGTGGACCTACCACCATTTATTTCATCAACTGAAGAATCAGCAGCAGGAAAAGAATGAGATAGGGTATTCCTTGCTAGGCAAAGGAGAAGTTTTAGTATCTACTAAAGGAGTATGAAGCAAAGATGGTGGCAGGTCTTAGTGCTGGAGAAATTTCCTGTAGCTGCTTTGCCTGTCTGGGAAGGGAGGTCCGAACGCTGGTCAGTGCTGCCGTGGAGAGGAGGCTGTCCTCCTTCTGCACCAAGGACTCTTCTTCCCTGCATCAAGAGCAGTCTCACCTGAAAGTCTTGTCTTTCGGTGTCAAATGCAAGTGAGTAAATAATCAGGAGAACTCACAAGAATGTGTACAGCTGGGAATATGGCAGCAGTTCACTGGATTGCAGGGTCTGGGACTTCATTGTCCCAACACTTAAAAATCTGATTGTGCACAATGTAATGCTGAGTGAGAATCACACTAGTGATGTGTTGGTGAATGTCACAGAAACAAATGTATGGCTGATTTTCAGAGACAGTGAATGCTAACCATCTCTGTTCAGGTCATGGCTGTAGCAAACACTGGTTTTTTTTCTGTCTTGTTTCCTTATTTCTTAAATCTTTAAACCCTCTACACATAAAGTATAAACTTCAAAAGTCCATTTTAGTTTAGAGGGTGCAAAAAACTACAAATAATTTTCTTTCCTAATAGAAAATGAAACATAGACAAAGAAAGGTTTCTTTTTTAACCACTTTCTTAATTTTCTTTTAAAAGTGCAGGATGCAAAGCAGCTGGTAGCCTCCTTTCACAATTCTGCTAAAAACAGTGCACCTCTCCAGATCCTGACCTGAAGTTTTAGCAAAACGTTATCAAGTGAAATGTGTGTGGGTCACCTCCTCGCTTGTTATAATAGGGAGATTGGTACACTGAAGAGAAGATGAAGGTGATAGGGCCCTTTTAAACTAGCTTTGCCACTGGAAACGTCAAGTTCTCCATCTGGGGAGGAACAACCCTGTGTACCAGTACAGGCTGGGAGCTTATAGGCTGGAAAACAGTTTTGCAGAGAAGAACCTGGGGATCCTGGTGGACACCAAGTTGTCCACGAGCCATCAAAGCACCCTTGCAGCAAAGAAGGCTAGTGGCATCCTGTGCTGCATTTAGTGGCATCCTGTGCTGCATTAGGCAGAGCACTGCCAGCAGGTCAAGGGAGAGGATCCTTCCCCTCTACTCAGCACTCGTGAGACACGTTTGGAGTACTGTGTCCAGTTCTGGACTCCCCAGTATGAGAGACATGGACATACTGGAGCAAGTCCAGCCATGATGATAATTGAGGGCTTGGAGCACCTGATATACAAGGAGAGGCTGAGTGAGCTGGGACTGTTCAGCCTGAATAAAGGAAGGTTCAGATGGATCTTACCAGCGGGTATCAATACATGATAGCAGGATTAAAGAAGATGGAGTCAGACTCTTTCAGTGGTGCCCAGTGACGGAACAAGAGACAACAGGCACAGACAGAAATACAGAAAATTCCATGTAAGCATAAGGAAAAACTTTACCATGAGGGTGATTAAACACTTGCACAGGTTGCCTGGAGAGGTTGTAGTCTCCATCTTTCAAGATACTCAAAACCCAACTGGGCATGGTCCTGAGCAGCCTACTGCAGCTGGCCCTCCTCTGAGCAGCAGGTTTGGACTAGACAATCGCCAGGGGTCCCTTCCAGCCTCAGCAATGCCATCATTTGACGTTCTGCGTTTAGGAATAGGTTATAACATTCCTCCAAAAAGCAAAACAATTATTTCTTCTGAATTTCATGAGTTCTTAATCTCAATCCTTGCTTATCCCACTCCTTAAATCTTTCCTGATACCCTCAAAAATTACATGTCTGTCATGTTCTTTGATAATTAGTCACTAGCGCAACATAGCATCTGGTGGCTGTTGCATTTTTTGTTGGTTAAATGATCCGGATCTAATGCTGAAACAGAAAAATGCATCTCGGTAAATAAAGCCGTACAAGCACCTTGCAGGCACTATTAACTGCTCGACGCTGCTGAACTTCCTGAGCAGACCCAGGTAGAATGAAGCTGGGATAATGGATTGGAGCAGCACAACAGCCACAGAGGAAGACCAGGGGTAATCAGGATATTGAAAGGAGACAAATTTAGTTGCATCCCTGTGCTTTTGTGCAAAAGAGAGACAGAGGCCACTGCAAAGCTGATTGAAAGAGCAGCTTCCTCTGCAGTACCCTTGTGAGCATAAAATGTGAATTTTTGCACCATATTGCCATCTTTCACCTACTCTATGGTTTGCATTTGCTGAGGTTTGCTTACGCTCATTAGGCTTCTCCCACTCAAAGAGCACAGCTCTTCCATAAGCAGATCTTATTTCAGAGCTGAGTCCATTCAGCCTGCTGTGGAAGAGGCAGCTCTGGAAAAATGATTTTCTGAGCCAATTCCAGAGATGGCACTAGCTGAGATATTATAGCAAGTTGACGTAAATGAATATAAAATGTTGGTACTTGTATGTCCAGGAGATTATGGTGTGAGACTGTTTTGCGCAGAATGAGTAACTGGAAAGCACAGAGTAGTTGAAACTTCCTAAAAGATGATTTCTTTGTTATCTCCAACCTTCCAGTCAGCAAATTCATGGTTCGAATACACCTCATTATGAATGTGTTGTTATCATTGCTTTGTAAAGCAGCAGCATCTCTTTCTAAAGCCTGCCTTATCTCTCACTGACCTCTGAAGCTATAAAGGCGAGTGTTGTGTCACTTCGTGCAGGAGATGTCTTATCTTTATAACCAGCACATTTTCAGAGCAAAGTCAGCTTCTTATTGCTTGTATTCCACTATGGAAAAGTTTATGCAAAACAGAAAGGAATGTGATCACTGCAGTGTCTGGTATGGTTACACTGCCGTTCACTCCCTGTATTTAATGTAATTGTTTTAGACACAACACGCTTGCATAGGGCTAAATCCACAGCTTGTATTCAGTTTTTACAGTCTACAAGTTTTCCATGATTAGAAAAGGACCTTTAATTGTTGTTTAAATGTAGCTTAAACTTACAATTACCAGTGCAAACTGAGAAATATGTGCTCTTGAGATGACCTTGTTTACATGCAAATGTCTGTGAGATATATACATCTTTGTGTTTATTAACTAAATTACTCATAAATTAAACAGAATGTCCCCTATTAATTTGAGTATACTCCGCTTTTCACATGGTCCATTTAGTATTAGTCCCTGAAGGTTTGCTTTTTTAGAGTGCCTGTTTTATTGGATACAATTTCCTCATGAATGACTGTTATGCTGAAGGAAACATCATGTACATAAACTAGATGTTTATATACTACAGTAAGCCTTGAGCAAGGTAATAGGGTTTACATAATTACATGTGTGGGAAAATAGATCAATTGAAACTGAAAGTGTAGTTACTTTCTTAGATTTGTGTTGGGCTGCCAGGTGTGGTTGAAGGTCCTCAGTCTGAGTAGTTGAAGAATTTGGGACTAGTCTTCAGTCCCTCTCTAGTAACAGAGACAGTAAGGTTAGCAACTTCATAAAGAACACACTGATTTTTCTCTAGTAAGACCAAAACTTATCCTGGTCTTCAAACTGCCTGTTATCAAAATACTATGTAAGTGAGATCCATTATTTTTATATAACCATTATTTTTACACAACCGCTGTTGTTAATCACGTTGAACCAAAAGAAATGTAGTTTCTTGCCAAATGTTTCTCATTAGTCTATATTGCAAACTACTGGTTACATTCAAGAATTTAAAGAGCAGCTATCAGTTTCAGGTATTTGGATTTTACTTTAAGGAGCTCTAAGTCTCTGAGGGTAACCTGTCTTATGAAAATCAACCCCCTTTTATTTACTCTTTACCAAGGTCCCAAATTTTAGGGCTGAACACTGGAAAGTGCTTGTTTAAATGAGCATTTGTCAAATGAAGATTACAACAGTTTGTCAATTCAGAAAAGGAGACTGGCTAAGAGGCAAATATTTGCTGGTATGAGGAAGTTCAAGCTTCTTGAATAGAAAAAAGTATTTTGTTTCAAAATCAGGAGAGACTATAACAGATAAAAGGCACGTATAATACCTGAGCGTGCGCTGAGCCTGTGGCCATGGCTCGACTTTCCACAGGACTATGGATGTCCAGTTTTAATGTTTATAATTAGATGTGTGCTGCAAATTAAAGAAACAGAAAGTATTGCTGGAGGATGGATCATAAACTAAGAGGGAAATGTTTTATTGGAATTAACTTTTTTTTGCACAATTTAATGTTAGGTTCCCTATTGCCAACATGGGTTTTTTCAGCATTCTTGTCCTGCAGTAGAGGAGAGGAACAGTAGACCAAAATTAACATAATTTGTCATAATTTTCCTATCAGGTGTCTTACTGGTTTTAATTACATTTTATAATACTGCCAAGATTTTATAATAAGCTTAATGGAGCTATATTAATTAGTGCCTTTGGGGAAGTTAGAAGAGAAAATATTTTTGTGAGAGAAAATACGTATGAAATATTTTTAAATGCAAATAATTACAGGTTTTTTTCTTCCACTTTCGAGGCGTCTTTCCCTTGACCTGACTGCTGCTTAACACTTTATATGACAAAACATATATCTCCTTTTCTTCTTTTCTTTTCTTTTGTTTAATTCTTGAAAATGAGCATGTTTTCTGGAAAGGAGAGCTGAAGAACATCATGCAGAAAAATCTATTTTGGAAACTCAGTGAGTTACAATTGATTTTTTCCTTTTCTCTGAACCGCATTTGCATGTTTTAAATGATTTATGGTTCATTAGTTCAGGTTAGAGAAAACTTTTACTCTGTTATTGTGAACTGCAGAATTCAATAATAGAAAGGAAAATGCTTCACTTGCAGGGATCCTGAAAGAAAAATGATGGTGTTTCAGCGTTTAGACTGGGATATGGTAGCAAGCTGCTTTCTTTTTTAATCCTTACTAATTTAAGAGCATGAGTCTCATAGAAGCATAATGGACTTATGGTCTGAAATCTCTCTAAATGGGAATTTCAAATGCACCGCTGACTGTTTGTATTAGGCAAAATTGTCCCAGTCCTTGTTTGACCAGGCAGGGGAATAATGGGAAATAAGCCTGACCATTACATCGCTGCTTGGCTTCTGCATCCTTTTAGTGAAGGCAAAGAGAGAATCTGAGTTTCTTTCAGCTAATCCTGGAGTGATCCCTTTTAGACAAAGAGTTGACTCCAACAGCTCAATCCAGCCCCAGAATAAAAGAAATTTATATATATCTTTTCTTGGACTCCATTTAGCAAAATAGATATTACTGCTGCTGTGTGGTGACATGGTTTTTTTTCTGCTGGGGCAGCAAAAGGGCTACTGAAATAATGGGGAGAACAACAGTGTACCTTTCCTACCATAAGAGCAGAGGAAATGCACCAGTTGTTAAGATTTGTGAGCAAAGCAACTGTCGTGTGTCACTATCTGTCTTGTTAAACGCACAGCAAGGGAACCTGTTACACACTAATTATTAATCACAAGAGGAAGCTTTGCTTTTCCATTTTCAGCAAACTCCTCGGTAGGTAGCATCATTGTCATTTCATCAGACCTTTTAATTAATACATTTACTTTTGTTGCATTTTGTTATGATAAAAGCAACTTATTTCATAAACGAGCACCTCTTCTAGGCCAGATCTCCTGCAGATATAGATTGACTCAGGTTTCATTGGATGTTGCTGGAACGGTCACTTGGTTCCCACTCTTCTCCTGAGTATTTGTGCTACCATTTTTTTCTCCTGTAAGATGCAAGATTTAAGGCAAGTGATCATGCTCCCAGGACAGTAGCTGCCAGCTTTACGAAGTAATTGGAGTGCAGGAGTCATGCTTACAGTTCACCCTTTGTTGACAGGAATTCAGCAGGGAGAGCAGAACTTTATTCCAAAGTAAAGCACAGTCCTTCCCAGAGGAGGCCAATGGATGCGAGAGAAATGTATGAATACACAAGGCCCCCTGCAACAGTCATTAATGTTTGAAAGATAAGAGCAGTACATTATGAGCCTGCCTCTAGTTTCTAAAAATACATTTGTAACTGCTTTGAATATGTCAGCTACATTTTCTTACTTTACAATTTTGTGGATCATGTGGAAAAGAGGATGGAGGGATTCCTTTCATGTCAATCACAGTTATCTCCTCCCACTGTTTGAAGGGGTTTTTTTTCCTTCGTTCTTTCTTCTTTTTTGCATTGTTTTTAAAATGCTGCTGGTTTTGTAAATTAAATTGATAATTTACAGTAAAAGTTGAAGCACTAGTTTGGAAAATATTGAATCTTTTCTGTTTATTCCCATCCTCTTCCTCCATGGTTCATCCTTTCTCTCGCTCTTCCCAAAAACCCTATTCATCAAATTTAGTACAGCTTTATTGACAATTTTATTGCCCTGAAAGTGTTGGTTTCTTTCTTCTAAAAACTGCCTGTTGTTGAAAAACGGATTTTGCTGATCTCTCTCTATTAATCAAATATTTTAGTAGTCTGATCATAAGTATGCATGTGTTTATTAGCAAGTGTCTTCATTAAACCTCCTCTATGTCACTTTTTCTGTAAATACGTAAAACTTTCCCTTTATTCCTTAGTCACTTGCTGTATTGTGATAGATTCTTTATAGTTATATATACACTTCATAAAATTTGTAGACACGGGAGAAGTGTACAGGGAAAAGAAAAATAGTCTGAGGATTAAAACACAAGCCAGAATCTGGGATCACTTATGTCCACAGCACAGGACGTGTTCTGCAGACTTTGTTGTCATATGTGCATCCTGACTGTCTGTCAAAACAAGATACAGATGTATGCTGTCTGCTACATATTTATTTTAAAAATAAATTTGAGTGCCCATCTATAGAGCAGGCTCTGATTTTTTTTTCTTTTTTCTTTCAATCTGAAATGCTGAGATTGTTTTCAGTTTTTATTTGACATGCACAATATAATGGACAGACAGGCTCTTGAGCAGTGGTTTCACTATTATTCCACCACATGCACAGTTTTTGGGCCAGGCAAATGAAAGATTATTTTAAAAGTGCATAACTCATTAGCAGGACAATGGTTAGTGCAAAGGCTGTGATGTGTATTTGCGGCATTATGGAAGGCATGAAAATGAAAAGACACCCAAGGAAAGGTATATGACTGAGTCAGAAGGTGAGAGCTCATGGGAGGAGACTAGGTAGAAAGGGGAAATTAAAGAATATATTTTGGTTAAAGAAAGCAAAGCTTGTGATGTCCATGATGACATTCATTCTTAAGGATGGGTATTTTTCTTGTCCATGGCTTCTTTACTTCTGTCTTTAAAAGTTTAGGCAAAAGGTTAAGCTTGAGGACTAACATCTTTTTGTAGTGCTGATTGCGTAGAAGAGATTTCTGTGCTCTGCTTACAAAAAAAAAAAAGAGCATTAATATCTTCTGTGACATCTAACTAATGTTACTTCATTGGTTGGAACCACCATGCAGGTTGTCAGATCCAACTTCTCCACCATTTAAACAACATGCTAAGTGAAATCAGATAAAACTCAGCTGGAGAAAATGTGATTGTTGTAGCTGGCTGCCCTAATTCCATATCAGCCTGGATCAATTGCTTCAGCAAGAAAATGGTCTTTTTGTTAAAATATACAGTACTCTATTTTCAAGGAAAGAAAGTCCACTTTACTGCAGTTAGGAGAGACTTGTGCTGTAAGTCACCAGAAAGGAGTACTGAAGCATGTCTGAAGAACTTTAAGCCAGGTAAAAAACAAGTTTGAATTCTGGGACCACCAATGTCTTGGTGAAACTTTTATGGTCAGCTACTTATTTCAACAATGTGACTATTTCTAGTATTGTAATAAGGAATAAAACACCAGATAGAAGCATGAAAACTTCTTCAGTAGCAAATCAGAGGTTTGCTCAAGTATTTGCCTGATCTTCATGTTCTTTATAATGCCTGAGTGACCTGGTGAAGAATGACACGGGAACATCACATGAAATTACTCTTTCTTGACTCCCCCTGCTCTCTCTGACAGGCAGCCTCTCTCCGTGCTCATAGCACAATAGCTGAGAACCACACGGGCAATGAAACTGTTCAGCGCTCCGCAGCATCCTCCGCTCCACTTCTTTTTCCCCAACAAGTTCTGCAAAGTTATGAAGCAGTTTATCTCGCATGTTGCCGTGGTGACGCTCACTTTCAAGATCAGCAAGGCAGAGCTGTCACAGTGAGTGATTGCACAAACTTTGCAAACCATTTAATGTGCCTGAACACTGAAAATATTAAACTATAGTCTTTAGTTAATCATAGTGCCAGGGGGACAAAACCAGAAACAAGATTAATGTTGTGGTTCACACAGCCCCCATGGAGAGGGAGACTCCAATGTACTCAGACTGGTCTGTAACAGAGGTCACTGCTCCCACCCACCCTTTATCCCCCAGCTATTCGGCATACAAACTTTCCCCTTCTGATGCTGGGAGCCTTTACATCATAATGCTAGCGTAATAACAAGCGTCTCTGCAAGACAGATTTTCTCCTGTTGCTCACCTGACTGTGAAAATCATGTACTGACAATTGAATTTTTCAAAGCAAAAATGAGTGATCTACTTGTTATTGTTTGCACGATACATTTTTCCCTGGGGGACCTTATGTTAAACTCATTCGTTATCTAAAATTCCTGCTGAAATCAATGGGCCTTCCAAGTATGGAATGACTGCCAGAGCATCTCTACATCTGCATAAGTAATTGCTGCTGATCATACACTAGGTGTCATGAAGAACTTCTTTACTCAAATGATTTCCAGTGGAACTCACACTAGAAATATGCTCTCTTGTCATGCCATCAGTATTTTGGAATATCAACAAATATTGAGGTGTTATGGAATATCGAATGGTAAAAACACTAACTCTAGCTCAGCCTCCTGTGGTTGAGGAACATGCTCTCACAGAGTTTCTGAGATGTGTCTTCACCTTGCTCCTTCTCTGAAGCTCCAGGTTGCTAACAGTTACACAGGGAAATCAGTTAAAGTTGGTGGGAACATTCACCTAAGTAAGAACTATCTTGCATGTGGGGAGTCAATACAGCTTAAATATTAACTCTTGTTTATTAATGGGTCTTTTCCCATTCATCATGAAGACTAAATAAGAAGTCTTTAGCTGAACTGCCTCAGTTCAAGCCAGTGTTTGTTATGACAGTTCTTTCATATTTAATCAAAATATGAAATTAATTCTATTTATCTAGTCAGAAAAAAAAGCAACAATATCAGCAACCTGCTACTGTTTGATTCTCGTGTCTGTTTTCCTGCCATACCACTGTATTTGGGCTATATTATTTTCTAGATGTTTCAGCTCTTTACTTTTTTTGACAATTACTTAAAATGTACTTTTTGTATAAGAGTGCATCTCCTGTAGATTGATATCTATCAGGATGCACAGTCTACAATAAAAGGGTAGAGCAATAACAATACAAACATAAGGTAACCAGATGTCAACCAAGCATGAAGTCAGGAAAAGGTCACACGCGGCAGCTTACGGCAGCTCAGCAAGAAACAGGAGAAAACAAAAACACTGACATTTTCTGGACGCATTTTTCTGAACTCTTCAAAAATGCCTATGAGACACAGTGTTGGCTCATGAATCTAATTTTCCTGTGCATTCACAGGAAAAAGCCTTCTGAACTTAGTCTGATGAGGAACTGGAGATGGTGGCTCTGGTGTCCAACAGGGTGGCTCCTTGGCAGCGTGTCCTCCCACAGCCCACGGCGCGCAGTGCAACAGCACTAAAGATCACAAAGGTTAAAAAAGCTCTGTTGGCCAAATTGCCCCAAATGCAGCCCTCCCGTCTCTTTTATAGGAATTTTGTGGTTTTTCTCTCCAATCTACAACAGGGCCACTCTGGGCATATTTCAGACCTCCCTCCATTCAGCTTTAAGAGGTACACTGCAACTGGAGAGACACTCACATGCTGGGGGAATAGGGGTCTGCATCTATATTACATGTCATCAACAGAATGTCTCACTGGAAACTTTGACTTTTACCTGTGTTTAATGCCCTTGAAATCTCTGTGCCTCTTCCTCTCGGGGTGACACTGTCTGCAAATCTGGTTTCTAGCCGGTACCTTACTAACTTGCTTTGGTGAGCTTGGATGTTTCGCATTTTGTATGTGGAGAACAGCTGGCAGTCAAGCCTCAAAACTGTATGTTTAGATTTTCTGGATACAAACATTTCTAAACACTGATGAACGAGCAGTCAATGCAATGCTTTCTCCTATATAGCGTAAGAGACTTTCTTGAACAGTATCTCTTCATAAATCCAAATTACCGTAGTATTTTCCCTTTACTTGGTGAGTTAATAGTACTTAATGAACAATTAGACCATGTTTACTCTTTGAAAGGACTGGTTTCATATAGGTGTATTTATCCCATTGTAACCACAGGGTATACAAAAGCTGCTGCATGCTTGAATCCTTGTTCATCAGTAAGTTGAAGTGGTATTCTTTAACTGATCTGGGGAAGCAGAAGCTATGTATCTATGTCAATACGGTGCTGTGTACATTACAACCCAGTTTAGTGCTAGCTCAGGTATTTCTGAAATGCTGCCTATTGCACAACATAAACTTAATTA
This sequence comes from Fregata magnificens, assembly GCA_013389945.1. Taxonomy (NCBI): domain Eukaryota; kingdom Metazoa; phylum Chordata; class Aves; order Suliformes; family Fregatidae; genus Fregata; species Fregata magnificens. The sequence continues at coordinate 198,625 of WAAD01000503.1, read as the reverse complement.
ACATTGTGCCAGCTCTTTGTCTAGTTTTGACCCCTACAAAGGGACTACTAACTCTTATCCAAGATTGTGGAGGTCTTCTTATTGACTTGCATTAATTAATAAGACCTCAATTTTCTCCATTTTTCTATAATAGTAAATAATAAAATAATAATAGTAATGTCCCCTCTCCCTTCTTATTTTATGCACACATCCTGCAGTCTCCAAGGTCTTTCTTCACTTTTTGATAAGGGTAAGGCAGGAGACAGTACTGAATACATCTATTCCTCCTATACCAAGATTCTGTTGCTGCTGCACTCTCCTTTTCATAAAACAAGTAAGACAATATTTCTCAAAGTCTGAGAACAGTGTGAACTATGAAGTGTCAGAAAGATATGAAGGACCACTGAAGATGAATTCAGAAGTATTCAGATAGGATGAACCAGGAGATTTATGCAGAAAATGGAGGGGACAGAAGATAAAGTGAAAGCAGTCTTGAATCATCATAGCTCTACAGTCAGGAAAGATAATACACCTTCATTAAGATATGGTGTTTGGAATTTGTAATGGTCAGCTAGAAATGAGAAGGAGTAAAATCCTAATTAAACTGGTGTTGATGAGCATTTTCCTGCATAATTTGGTGCAAAGAAGATCACAGGGTGTTATTTCCTTTTTGCATGAAACAGTGTTGTTTTAATAAAGAAATGGAATAAAATTTTAAGCTCTCCATTTACAATTCTAAGATTAGAAAGTGTCAAAACATCAGATTATTAAGAATTCATTGTTTTTGTAATGTCTTGAGTGAGGTACTCCAGCCCTTTGCTACTGTTTAAACTTAAAAAATTCTCCCTTTAAATTATCCAGATACATTTCCTCCAGTCCTCTAAATGGAAAGTTGTTGCAGATCTCATTACTCTAATGCTGAAATCTTAGAGAATGGTAAACTCGTAACTGGAGAGAGTTGGTAGTGAACTATTTTCATTCATTTTCAAATTAAACCATAAGAAATATACTGTCCAAGAGAAGAGAAAAGCTGCCATGGACTGATGATAGAAACACTCTGTCCTATCTCCAGCAGCAGAGGTTGTCTGTGGAAGGGTATAAGAAAAGGGGAAGTGCAATAGTTGCCCCGCTCCCCGGATCCCAGAATTGACACAGACACTGGACGATGGAATTCACTTTTTGAATCNACAACAACTTGTTAGTTTAAACTATGTTTGTTACATTTATAAATCACCCACTCTTCTTTCAAAGCCCGTCAACAAGAACTGCAAGAAACTTGTTATGGAGGCAGAGAGGAAAAGTAAACTGTTAACATTAGGATATGGCTTGCCACCTGGTTGTGCTTAGTGTTCAGTAGGATGGAAGGGTTGAAATCAAATGAACTCAATCCCAGAGTTCGTGCTCAGTCAGTTAAAGGCATGTCTTTGTAGACATTACCAATATGTATGCTTTGTGGTCTTCCACATACACTTGTATTACTCATTCTGCTAATGATTGATATGTATAGTTACACATGTAAGTGTCAGTCACTCGTAATTTATGTTTTAAAAATAATTCACTATAATTCAGTTAATGGGGCCATATGTTGAGTCAGCACTTCAAACCTCTGTTTAATCTAAACTCTCCACTGTTAGTCCAAGCTATGTATATATATATATTTCACTGCCAATGAAAAATATATCTGGAGCCAGATATTCCACTGATGTCGAGTCCTGCTGATTTAATGTCAGCTGAGAATCTGGCTTGTGATTCACATTTTTCATTCCTAAAACTTTTGGACTCAAACTAAGTTCTGTGGATGCATTTTTAAATGCATTTTTAACCTATGTGATTTGGAACTGTGAAATCTGCCTGTTTAAAATACACTTGTTCTGCATGTCGTCACTGAATGAACTGTGACTAGTTGTATCTGTTGGTCTACCTAAAGTTCTTGAGATTAAGGAAATTTAAATTTCATTCCATTCTTTCTAATGCAAATAAAAGTGGGCTTGTCTTTCCCCTGTGGTTACATTCAAGCAGGTTATCACATTGTGATAACTCATTACAAGTTGCAAAACACTGCTCATCCATGTGTGCTGCACAGGGCAAAGACACAACGTAGGGCACAGAGGGCATATATAGTTGTGTTTGCTCACCGTAAATGACACAACATGCCTTACTGGCCACCACATGGCATACTTTGCATATTGTCTTATTTTTGCGTGATATTCCTCTCAAGTCCCAGTTAGACGTGCTTTAGTTAGGTATAGCACCAGGTTCAATAAAAAGATGAGAGAGAGCCTAAAAGTTGTCTTCAGAGCATGGAATAGTGACACTAATTAAATCAATGAAAGATTTTGGTTTTCTATATTTGCTATAAAAGTGAGGTCTTCATATAAGCTGAGACTACTCTGTAAATCAAGATGCTTGACTGAACTTATTAGTTTTTGAAATAATTATCCCTTGATCAGAAACTGCTGGCGATACAAAGTCGATGCAGAGGCATTTGTTCTGTTGTGGAAAATAAGTGTTTGAAAACAACAAAGAATAGTTATGCTTACCCTGTATGCTGATTTTCCTTTGGTTTTTAATTTAAATAGAGTATCTGACAGCCATCGATGTGGCTGAAAATTGTCTATAGCTTTTTATTAATTTTGTACATGCAGATATCAGTTTTCTCAGTTTAATTGTATAAATCTGGTTTAACTTCAGGGGAGCTCCTCCAGACTTGCTCCATGATAACACAGAGGTTTTGAGACATTAACCTATGTAAAATTGCAAGTCTCTCACAATTAATTCCTCCTGTTAAATGATGTGGCCAATCAGCAAAGTGCAAGCAGCTGGAATATAATTTTGAGGGCTGCATTATGAAATTATCAACAGATTAAAGTCATTATCAATTCAGTCTAAAGTAATGTGCAAAAAGACATGCAGTTACCTTGGAGGAATGAACAAGCATATTAAAACTGGCAAGGAAACCCATCACTAGAACAGGTGATAATCAATCTTGAAGGAGTTTAACAAATGGCTACATCATGAAATGGATGCTGTCATAAGCTGTAAACTTTTTGGTGATGACTGCAGAAGGATAAGAAAATAAAAGTTTAAAACACAAATATGACATAAAAATCTTAGAAAGAAACAGGTAAACAAGAAATAGCTTTCATACATTTTGTGTTCGTCAATACTTTTAAAGAGCATCTCAATATGCAAATAGTATACAGAAATACAAAATATGCTGGTCAATCTCTAAGGGGATTTCAGGGTGAAAGAACTAATTCTTCAGTTCTTCCGAGATAACTGTATTTTCAGTTTCAAATCCAAATTTTTTGTTTTCAACATTTTTCTCATATGGCAGTTTTAAATAATTTTGGTGGTCCAAAAGCAGGGCACCAAACAGAGAAAAGTAGTTTAATATTAAACTCCATTAAAAAAACCATTTCAGGTCAGTTCAAATACATTTAGTTCAGAGAAACAAGAAAGTTGAGGTCAAGCCAACCTGAAACAGGTACACTGTATTTCTGTTTTTCTGATGGTAGCATGAAACGCTTCAGGGTGAAAAAAAAGAAACTTTCAAACAAGTCAGTGATGTAGAAACTGTACTTTAAATAGAAAAAAAAAAAAGATGTTTTGATGCAGCGTTTCTCAAGATAGGATAGTGAAAGAATGCTTTGAAATAGTTAACCCATCAGAAAGGGAATGCCAGGCTCAAAACAAAGTGGATGGGGGTCTTCCAAAAGTCAGTAGTAGCAAGACCCCAGCTGTATCAATTGTCAGGTAGCAGGAGAAACTGGAACAAACTGATGTCTAGTCAAGCTGAACACTAGCTGAATTTCTTGAGGATGACCACTTTTGTGATCATGTTCTTCAGTATTGTATTCTCTTGTGAATAGAAATACCCTATGGGAGGGAGATGATGTGGGAAGTGGCTTTCCTGAGTCATGAAAACTTTTCCAGATATTCTCTTACTCTGTTTGGAATATCTAGAAACCAAAATCCTCTGAGATGACGGCTAGCCTGGGATGTTAGAAAGCCATACCTGAACTTGCAGAAGGAGACACTGAATTTTTATCTTCCCCAGCAAAAAAGGAAAAGCTTACCTTCTGAGATACCCTTAGGGGATGGGCTTAGCTGTAAATTCAGATATGTAGGTACTAGACTGCCATATTGGATCATCTTTGGGATCCAGTTGCTTATATTCTCTTTGGTTCTGAATATAATAAAGATGAAATATTCAAACAGGATTTCTCAGTCTTCATCATGGAAGGCTGCTCATTTCACGGAATTTGTCTTGGAGACTGATTTTCACAGGCCAGTATTTTTTTTTCTTTTTTTTTTTTTTTATTTCCTTTTTCCTCAGAAACAAC
>WAAD01000503.1:178661-191162 GCA_013389945.1 Fregata magnificens | reverse complement strand
ACAGGGAGACACTGGTAACTAAAACGCTATTTAACATAACAATTTTGAAGAATCAATACTTCAATTAAATTAAAACAGAAGCAGCTTATGACTTTTTCTGCTGATAAACGTGGGTAAACTCAGCTGAAATGAATGGATTGACATCATTTACATTAGGAGAGATTTTGGCTTTGATTTGCAATCCTGGAAAGAAATGTGGCATTATACTGTTCTTCCTCCTTGTAGTGACAGAAACTTTCACAATAAAGATCTCTTTTAATTTATGACTTGCCATTGCATGACAGGGTTCTCTGGTACCGTAGTCTCCTGCCAGGGACAGAGCAACTATTCATTATGCCTTATATTGTGCAGTCACTTATCATGTTTCTTACCCCACTGGTCTATCTCATTATTCTCCAGGAAAGCCATTTTAGGAACTGCCAGCAACTTACTTAAATTATAAATGGGTTTATGCCACTTTTGGTTTTGAACAAAGAGGCAGACTTTTGTGAATTAGGAACAGGGGGTTGTGCCACTCGATAATGCGATGCGACATAGTGACTCATCTAAACAACAAAACATCCCTTCTGAATCAAAATTTGAAGTGGCATCGTTATATGTATTTGTTTCCTCAGATGAACTCGTGCAGCCAGAAAGACATAACCAAATAATCTGGATCTATAAGTTGTCTCTTAACATTTAATTTCTTCCCTTTTGTTTTGTTTTTTTCTTTTTTTTTTTCTAAATAACAGAAAAGAATTTGTTTCCATTGTAAAAAATTCAAGCTTGAAAAGTCCTATGGATGATAGTCTAGCACAGGATGAAAACGAGATAATATAACTCCACACCGAAATGAAACTGGAGTGATGCGCTGAAGTGAGTAGTGTTACTCTGAATTTAAATAGCATAAATAAGTCTGACGTCTGGTCTTAAGTCTGGGTAGTCTGACAGTTGCTCTTGACCTGTCTTGGTACCAATACACAGAGGGGTGATATTATTCTGGCTGTCTGAGGAGCATCTAGAAATGATTTGACAACCTTGAAAGGAGAAACTTCAAAAAGCAAAGCAACATAATACAGTGAAATCTACCTGTGTACCACGAAATCCAAAACAGGGTGCGTTGGGTGTATTGCTGAGCAGAGGAGTGTCACACTAATTGCAGTGGCATAGCAGGAAGGTGGCTTCACGTTCTACCAGCTACTTATTATGGGCCTCTGGGCTTTGCTCTGATGCGAATTCATCACAGTAGATTGAACACTCGGTTATTTTTTTCTGATCTGTCTTGCAGAAGTGATACTGAAGTTGTAGAGCTCTCTTGGGCTCACTGAATAACTAATACTGGCACTTATGATAAAGGATGTGCTCAACTCATTTACAGCTGTGGAAAAATAAACTGGTTTTTAGTCTGCTAATAATTAAAAAAATGTGTTTAAATATAGTTTGGAGGCAAAGAGAATGTTTAGTTTAACACAAGGTTTGTTTCTTATCTGGTGTCTTGAAAACATTTCTTAATATAGCCAGATTTTAAAGTGCAATATAATCTCAAAAGAAAAAAGAAAGTTCCTTTTAAATTAAATTGGAGTTATTTTATACATCAGTCAAAATAATTCAGTCAAGTCAAAACATATTTATCAAAAGCTTTGTTTGACTAAAATCTGCATTTTCTGTTTTGGCAGAAAAATTGCTTCCTCTAGTCGCTTCTAAATTGAAAGCAATCTCTGATTACAAACCGATATATTTAGCAATCTCTATATTTTGCAGGTCAATTCTGATAATGTTAGAACATCAAAATGTTGCTTCAATAATTGGATGCTATCCCTTCAATCTGACATCAGTTGTGTTAACAAACTGATTTCATATGTAACAGTGACATCAGAATAATAAATTTAATTTCAAAAGCTGTCTTCTTTTTACAATGTGTGTTTTAGTAGTAATAAGGAGCTTATAATTTTTTTAATATAAAGATATAATTCCATCTCAAACAGCAAAAAGCATTTCTGTTCTTTTGCAGTTGGGTTCAGGTAAAATGTTTCAGTTGCCATATTTTTTTTTTTAAATTGAACTGCTCTATACTAATTTCATATTAACTTCTTCACAGTGAAATCACAAACAGATTGTAATTTTGGAAATCTCTTCTGATGTCCGTAGTATTAGGAATCTCATTTCACTGTGAATGCCTGGTTCTGATTTCCTTGTACCATGTTAAAAACTGGAATTCACTCCAGCAACATCATGCAAGTTTGTTCATACAGTGCGGTAAAACCTGTGATCTGAATTTGGACTATATTTGTTCTTGATCCCAGTAAAGGTCTCTTCATCCTCAGGCTCCTCCATCATGGCAGTAGGGCTACTGTTGTACTCCCTGTAGGTGAATCTAATTCTTGGGTGGAACTTAACATCCTACATAGGAAGGTGATATCAAGAAAAACATTCTTACTGATACCCGATGGTAACCTACAGGGTGCCACTTCTTCCCTGAAGTGTCTTAGCAGCTGCCCCACTGGTTAGTGCACTCTTTTTCTCCGCAGAGAAGGCCTGTCTACAGAGAGAGGAATGACCTTGTTTACTTGTTTCTGCTGCAGCAGCTACCCTGTGATGGTTTTGCATGTTGTCTTTCTCAGGGAAAAGAAAAAGAAAAGAAAAACAAACAACAATTCAGTAAAGGAAGGGTAACTGCTTAGTGATGCTCCATTCCTCAGTAATCAGTATTTCCAAGCAGAAGAGGGTTTTATTGAAAAAGGGGAAAAGTTCCGAGTATGGCTCAGCTGGACAATGGGTGAAGTGTGTAAATCCATTTTAACTGTGTACTGCAAAGGCAAATACATGTTCTTCTGGTCTTTATATACTATTTACTCTGTTTATAATGTCCTTGAAAGCTGGGAACTGAAATGATTCTTTCACTCTTGTCTTTCCACTTTATGTGTGTCTAGGTTTGCTGGTGTATGAATGCTTGGCTGGTAGTTCTGATTGCAATATCTGTGGCTTTGTCGTTTACTGAAAAAAAAAAAAAAAAAAAAAGAAAGGTACCTTAAATGTGAGCCCTATAACTATGCTAATTTCTCTTTGAAATTAATAGGGATAATATATTTTGGAAAAGATAAGAATGATAATACTTTAAACTTTTTAACCTCTTTCATCTGAAATTTAGAAACACTAACTAATTAAGCATCACGATTCCTCCCCGAGTTAAAAACTTCACAGTAATCACTACATTTACTTGACATCTCTACTATTAGAGTGATTTTAAGAAGGCTTTATACTAGCTATTTAATAATGTATGACATTACAAAGCAAGTTGGGCTAGAAAGTGAAGGGTACAGAAATAGAGCTTATCCACCGGAGTAAACCCAGGAAACTTGAACGAAATGCACTCTAAAAGTCAATTAGTTAAACTTCACTAAGCCCCTGTGTGGAAATTCTTATTCAAAAGTGCCATAGTCACAACAGGAGCAGGAGTGAATATGAGCATTGCGTAGAAAATTTCTGCTGTAGCTTGTTCTGATTCACTTTCCTGACTGCGACCATGCAGACAATGTGATGATGGAAATGACTGGAAAATATGAATCATTTCAAGCAAAATGAAAATATTTTGCACAGTTCAAAATGTGGTGTGAAAATTTTCAATATTTTTAAACAAAGTACTATTTTACTTAAGAAGGCAGGGAAAAACTGTATGAAGTGAGAGAATGTCATTTTGTTCCACTATTGCAATGAAACTTTTGAACATTCCTATGGCTTTTGAATTTTTAATTTAAAAAAGAGGTTGATCAAACAAATAAATGTCACTAGAAATTTTCATTTTGGTAGGAAAAGCATTTTCTATGAGTTTCTTATTTTTACGAAAAACAATTACAAGCAGTTCCCAGTCAAGACAGCCCACTGCATTTAGAGTCAGGAAATATAGGGCTTTTTATTCTCACAACTGAATAGTCCTTGTCTTGTCCTGTATCAAATCTGAAGCACTGATCAACTGCCCTTTTTTTTCCTAAGAGCTAAGAAACCATTGCCAGAAAATTGTTGAGGAAAAAAACCTGTCCATAGGAAAAGCCTTTTTGCAAAACCTATTAATTAGATTTTGGCTTTTCTCCTAATGCTTGCTCGTTTCCAAAACTCTTTAAGTATCTGCTACTATAAATTATGTATACTGTTGTTATTTATCCACAAACCCAATAACTGAGCTAGACATTTGTCCTCTGAAAAGAACACCCCAAAGTTTTCGGTAATTAGATGAAATAACTACTTCCTATTGAAAAATCTTAGCCCACTGGTCTCATTGGCACCTTTGCTGCACCGTGTCCCATAAGCTGGCTGTGTCAAGAAGTACTTCTTTTGCCAGTTTACCCTGCAAAGCTTTTTAGCCAAATCCAGGCTATGCAGAAAAGAACAAAGCATGGCTTTTAGCAGTCTTTAAAGAGTATCCTTCAAGAAAGATGCTTCAACTCAAAGTTTGTGATTGGTTAGCCTAAAAATAGATACAATGCAAGAAATGTTTATCTTCGCTGTATTTGGAAATAGGCCGTGTGAGGTATCCTTGTGTTTTAAGAAATGAGGCATTTCACTATTCTAAAATAGGTAAATAATTTTGTTGCAGTCAGTAGAATAGCATAGCAGAAAAGAAATCCAGATAAAGACACTAATTTTCCTCTTCTTTTTCTATATTTCTAATTTCTAATTTTCTATATTTCTCCTATAGAGGGAAATAACGGGGAAGATAAGTGGAAAATTTTGCTTAAGATTTTTAAATGCAGCATCTTTTAGTCAACTTTCATAATGAATTACTTCCTATTATTGTTGCTTCTGGGCAGTTTCTGCAATGTTTTCTGTTAGATGTAGAAAGACACAACTCCCAAGTGCTGCACAAATCCAATTTTAGCTCTAAAGGAATGAGTAAGCTACAAGTAATCACTGACAAGAGAGGCTGTGAAGCAAGGAAGGGCCAGTTTCATTGTGACTTGAACAGAAATGGTTGTCGTGCAAATAGAATAAAGGTGAATGGGGCATAACGACGAGTGTGATATGACATCTTGAGGATATAAAATGAGCCCTGCATGGCAGCTCATGCAACATCTGGGCAGTGTCCCCAAGGAGTTGCAACCCCCTGGTGCTCCTGTCCCCTCCTGCCCATTTAAAAATATTTCCCCCAGTCCCTCCCCTCCCGTGATGGAGTGAGTAATGTGTTGGAGGAGAAATGATCATTCAGAGCAGCATCAGGCAGCAGCGATAAGGATGGCACAGGTTTGCTATGAGACAGGCACTGACATTTGCAGACATGCTGGACTGCAGACTAACATCGAAAAGAACATTTCAGGGAGCTGTGAAGTGCTGTATCTGCAAGGGCTGGGGAGAGAGCAGATCATTGTTGTGCCAGAAAGGCATGTTTTGTGCCAGGTTGTCAAGAGGTATGCAGAACAAGCATCCTTTTGCTGGGAGTGGGCAGAAAACTCTCTGGGTAGAAGAGAGGTGGAAGTACGCTGAATAACCAGTGTATTGGAAGGTACACCGGGATCATTATTGCACTTTGTCATGTCTGACTGGGGAGATCCTGAGAGTCTCACTACATTTTGATTTCAGCTTTCAAGATTTCAGCCTAGAAAAAATGTCAATGTATTCACTTTTTATAGTAAGGAAACTACAGCCGTTTGCCTTGCTCTTCCCTTAGTAACGCAACGAACAGTGGGCTTGTTGTCTATGTTGTGCACTGTGATCTTCCTAATCCACCAGGAGGTCAGACTCACTGGGACGGTACAACGGTACCCAGTGCCTCTAGCAACATGAGCAGCAAGCACAGGAGAAGGTATATTGTGGCTCTAGATTTTCAGAAGTGGAGTGTCTAACTTCTCTCCTTGATCTCAGCTTCACAGACAAGCAAGCAAGCAAACTATGTCAGCTTTGCTTTCCTTTTCTTTTGGCCTGGTACTCTGCTTCTCTTCTAAAGTCTCAGGAGAACAGAACCGTTCACCGGTGAAATATGAATAGCTAGTCTAGCGAAAGAAATCCATGGTCTGCTCTCTGTGAGTCCCTTCCCATGCACCATACGCTGCACTCTTTGTTCCGCACTTTTCCAAAGAAATTTGGGTATAATCTGAGAAATTCCCGTCACCAACTGTTACAGTATATTCTGTTTTCTTCCAGTAGATACGAATAACAGTCATAAAGAACTACCTAGAGCTCAAAGGATGGTGCACCAGCTTGCTTAGCTTGAGATGTCCAGTTGAAAAAGTGCAGACAGTCATTCTTCTGATTTCACAGGGCTTTGAAGAGAAGAGGGGTGTGTGGGGGGGAATCCATAGAAGAGGTTCCTAAGCCCATAATTACATATAAGTAGCCTGGGTGAAAAAGGGAGCAGGTTGTTGGACAGTACCCTATAAACGATGACTACAGCATGGCTGAGGGACTGTATTAGGAAAGTATTGCTGTTGGCTTTCTTTATTCCTCCCTAGTTATCTGATTTTGACTGCTGTTGTAGTCTACTGGGCCAGGACGATCTGCTGGATTGTCCTGATACATCCATTCCTATTAGTAGTCTCTGCACAAACCCACCTCTGAACTCCATCAGCCAGCTGTGCTACCAAAGTAGAGAAGTTGCAAATATTAATGGATAGAAGAAAAATAAGAGGCTAGTAGGTCCTCTTCTGTATGCTTCCTTAAGTGCTTGTGGTATCACTATTAGCTATAAAACTGCCTGCCTGCAATGTCAGCCATCCACACAGTGGTAGAAGACATGTTTCGAGGCATGAGCTTGGGTTATGGCTCTGAAATCTTTCTTAGCATGACCTTCCTCTCTCCTCAGATTTATAGATTAGAGCTCTGGTGAAAGCACGTGGTTGCAATGCTAAAGGCTCTTGAAAAGCTTTTAGCAGCTTGAATTCTACAGCCAATTTATTGCTGAGTAAAGCCCTGAGTTAGTAACAAAGAAAAAAAAAAAAAATTAATGGTTGATTGACTGAGCATATTGGGCTGTACAAGTGACTTAATTTTCATCACACTTCACTAATGGCAAAATTATACGTTAGAGGTACAAACAGTCTTGGGAAAAAGGAGCATCTTTTTTCTAATGCTGCTGTTAGAAAGTTATTCTGGGACTCTCTGCACATTGAAAACTGATTACATTTCAGCACGGTAGTGCAAGCTGTCCTGATTGCAAAGTTATACATTTCCCTACCACAAAATAAATAAAGACTCTTGCTTTCACAGTTGTTGAAAATCTAGACCTGTTGCCCACCCCTGCTTCACACAACAAAATGAAATGCTTCGACTATTTCAACAGTGAAAGATGCCAGGCCAGTTTGTCTGTTTCAGTGTTTTCTTTACCTATTTTTCCTCCTGAGGAAGATTTGTCATGAAACCATTGGAACAGAATCCAGGAGGCTGGATTTGAAATTTCAGCTCTGTCACAGGCTTGTCATGGGATTTTTGGAGAAATCGTGTGCTCTGTGTCTGTCTTCTGTCTCTTTGGTAGAGCTGCTGAAGGCTTTTGGACAAATTTTATTTTAAAATGCTGTGTTATTAGTATCAATTCTTTAATGACAGCTATTAGGAGTTTTGATATATTAACCAATTTTCTTGACTTTCAAAACCGAAAAGAATGTGAGGTTTTTAATTCTTTGGGAAATTCTGACAGCGCTCATATTTGTAAATTCAAAAGGACCAGGGAATGTCCCTGATCACAGGAAATCTATTACCTGTTAAGCTTTTATGATGTGATTTTGCTTATGTTTTTGCACTCTCAAACAGGACAGTTTGGTAGCTGGACATACTAGGGCTCTTTGTCTCAAGGCGGTTTGCATGTGGTTACTCTGGTTTTGGAGGCTAGAAGTACTTAAGAGCATGGATGGAGTCCAGTCTGTGACAGCTGGTTTCAGTGGCAAGGAATAACTCTGGACACTTTTAATTTACCATTGGAAATGTAGTCTTGTTTTTTCTCCATTGAAAATAATTTTTTGTTTCTTGACAAAGAAACAAGAAAAGCAGAACAACAAATACGGAAGTTAACCATTTCCTCCAAATTGAATTTGAGCTCATGAAGTTTGGAAGAATTTAACTTTCAATTCAATTTTTTTTTCCCTTAAATTAAAAACAATAATCAAAGACTGGGAAAAATGTTGGTATGACCATTTATAGCAGTTTCTATCCAGGCATCATGGAAATTAAGTCTTGTTTATGCCATCAATTGGATGAAAATTAAATTTGGGTAGACAAAATTTTAATCTTCACTGTGTTTCTGACCTGGTAGATAATACTGGGCAAGTCAACAAATCTATTTCCTCTATAAACTTTTCTTTTTCTTTTTAATTTAGGGGGAAGGAAACTGTTTATTCAACATTTGTTTGTCAGTGCCCAGCACAATGGGTTTAAGATGCTAATGCAATATAGCCATATGTATGTGTATATCCTTGTAGTATGCAATGTATGAAGTTTGGGTGACTTAAACTGACAACTGGAACAACCCTACCCATCCATATGCAGATTTTGACTATAGTGCTAGGAAGTCTTCTGTATCCTACCTTTCTTATATCAGTGACTAGCTGTTTCAGAACATTAATTGGACCTTTCTTTCTCCAGGCAGATTGAATCAGGGATTAAATTTTAGCATCACAGTATTGGCTACTGCCTTGGGAAAACGTTCACAGAAAATATACGCACCTCTACCCCTTTTCTCTGTCACTGTCAAGCTATCACACACTGTTTTATTTAAAAGAGAAAATCACATAAATTCTTAATATGGAGAGCATAAGCAGAAAAGTCAATATTTTCTGTCAGATTTTTATGAAACATTGAGACAGAAAAACTGTGAAGAAGCTTTGAATTGCCTATAAGCTGAGGTCTTTTCTGTACCTTGGATCAGTGCTTGTCCAATGCTTATTAAAGCTAAGACACCACATATGCCATCAGGTGTCTGGCAAGAAAATCTAAAATTTAGTGCTTGAGTGCAGAAAATCCAGATTCAAACCTTTTTCCTCATAAATATTTAGTACAATCATGTGAGCTAAACTATATTTTCAATTAAAAAAATAAATAATTACATTTATTTTCATTGATGTCTTTTTTAAAGTTAAAGTTCTCTGAGTCCTTGAGCTGAGTTTTCTTGCTAGTATTTTGTAATGCTTCAGCGAAAACACCTCAGGATATCCATACACAGTTTAAGGCAAGCTGAGAGCACAGCTAAGAATATGAAAATATTTTGTTAATTTTTAAGAAGAAGGAATTATTGAAAATGTTCAACCATGAGTAACAAGAAGGGTAAATAGACATTTCAGTAAGCAATTTAGAATGAGTAACAAAAACCTGCAGTAAATATTTGGAAGGATATATTCTTTCACTAAAGGGGAAATATAATCCCATAGTGTTAAACCAAGCAATATACGCAATGTAACATTAATTAATTAGAAACCTTATAAATTCTTCTACATTTCTAAACATACTCATGTCACATTTAAACTTGCTTTTTCTTGTGCCAGCTATGTTCTTAGGTAGCTCTTCTTCTTCATTGGTATTTGCCTCCCAAGGTAAATGTATGGAGACACTCATCACTTTTCAACACCCATTTGGTTACGAACTAAGCAGAGCTCTTTTCAGCTGAATGTAGTCTTTTTTTTGCAAGGCAAGCACAGCATCATGTTGTCTAGTTTGTTTATAATTTCTGAAGTATCTACAAGCAAGATTTGTGAGGCATGATTGCTGTTTTCCCAGTCATCCTTCTACATAATAATTTTTTGAACAGTTTTCCAGGATTGTGCTCAATATCCCTGAAAGTCTTTCAGTCACAGGGAGAAAAACTGTAAGGCAGGAGAAATCTCTTTCCTAGGAAGGTGTTTGAGGTGACAGTAGTAAGCTGAGACATCTTACAGAATATCACGCAACAGGATTTTGATCTTGACTCTAAAGTGCTACTTTAAAAAAAAAACTTAAATCACACATGAGTAATCTAGTCTTTGATCCTTTAAATCGCGGTTATGAAATTTGGCATTTGGATACTTGTCACAGAGGCAAGTAATGAGCCCTTATTTAACTTGAATGACGGAATAGGCGCTGCCCTGATTCTGCCTACTAGCCTCCAACTAGAATATTTTGACTTTAGTTCCTTTACTGGTAAACTTCTCCAATTTGAAGGGTTTTTGTTAAACTGTAATTCTCTGAACGTCAATATACATCAGGAATAAGAAGAAAAAGAACATAGAAAGCTGTGAAATAATTTCACATGAAATCAACAAACAGAAATATCCAGTAAATGTTTTAGCTACATCTCGGAAATTGCACAAACCCACAAGGGACATCAGGGTTTGATGAAAATGTGTACAATTAAGGTAAAGAGCCTGAGGCGGTAGTTGCCTAAGTGACATGAGGCTGTACATAGAGATAGTTCAGAGGTTTGGGGCAAGTTTTTCATCAGAAAATGTCAGTTCATTGGGATTGAAACTTTCCACAAAAATGTATTGGTCTTGATGAAACGTCCACCGGGAAAAGTATCTAAGCTCAAATATAGAATTTCTGTAAAAAGGAGAATACACGAGCTACCTTAAACATTTGAATATTGGGGGAGTCTTGCCCAGTTTCATATAATTCAAAGGCAAATGTAAACACTTTTACAGCTTGCTTGGACAAATACACACTTAATAATTTAATAATGTTTTTATAACATTTTTCATTCACTCAATTCTTAATTTCTCTGACAAAATCCAGATAGTCCATCTGCAAATGTAAAATTTCGCAAGAAGATATGAGCTGCATTAAAGCTTCTGAATGTTATGTAACTATGAGAAATGGCTGGGCTAGGAAAAAAAAACCCAAACAGATTGGCAGAGTCAAGAACAGGTCAAAACTGCTGGTTTTCTGCTCTACAAGAAAAAAATACCAAGAAACCTCGGGGAGGCTAAAGTACTTTGTTCATAGAGGCTTTTGCCTGGTAGCTGAAAAAAATTGTTTGGAGGAGTTGAGTGGAGGTAGAGAAAGGAGAACTGAAAGCAGGGAGTAGTGGTTAGATTTCAATTTAAATAAAACAGGGGTGGAACCAGAAAAGGCAGGGGCAGACCAGTCCCAACAGCAAAAGTACCAAAAGCGGGAATCCCTGAATGTTTGTCATAGGTACATAGAGTGTGATCTTTTTGGGTTGTCTTGCTAGGGTTTCATTTTCATTTTAAGTGACTTTTGAAGTGAATGGGAAACATGTACAAAAGACTATAAAAATAGATATCATTTAAAATCAAAAGTCTTTTTCTACATGTTAATAGAGCTGTGCTCTTAAATGAAGCTAAGGCCCACTTTTGTGAGATTTTCTGTATAAGCATAAAGATAGTCTCTGTACTGGAAAGCATCTGATACACATGGAGAACAGAGTCAAAGCGTTACAGTAAATTCAGTGACTCACATAGGGAGCCAACAGCAGAAATAGGAATTTATCCTAGAGCTCTTGAACTTTATCCTAGTACTTTTGTCAAGTACAAAACCATCCTTCCTTTTCAATCTTGCTTACTTTCAATGTTACTATGTGTATCTGTAAGTGGCTGAAACCCTCTGACTTTAGTCTACGATTGCAAGTAAGACTGGGTATGTGGTACTGAAAATTAGATCTATTACAGGTCACTTGTCCCCCAGTGACTTACGTCTTCTTTTTAGCACTTGTTATTACATTTCTGCGTTCTTCCCACATGACACAATGCTCCGTCACTACATTAAATTTAACACATTTTTATAGACTATGTTCGTTGACAGTGGTTTATTGTTCTCATACACCTTGTATGTCTGAACCCTTGGCTTTGCTAGCGAGATAGAGAATCACATGTTGAAGCTCTGTGCTGTGGTGGCTCTGGGCTCAAGTTGTCTTAGAAAAATACCACACACACAATCTAAGCTGCCTTCCATCTTGTGAAGGCAGTAGCCACCTGGCAGTAGACATTCTGCAGGGTTAATTAACACTAATTGTGACTCTCCCATCCTCTTGTCAACCTCATCTCTTGACACATGTCAGTGGATGTTTATGAGATAACAAATATCATCTATATCTATATAGTGACCTATATCAATAATAATAGTGAAGAATCAAAGTTAATTAACTTGTAATGATGACGCTTACCTCTTTGTACCAGACTCACAAATTTTCAACAAAAACACCCGAAGTTTATATATTTCTGTGAGTAAAGATGACCTCTGCACTTATACTATCCTATTTAGGAATTTGACAAGAGTTATCAGTCCTATCCCTCACCAGATTACGTTTTGTTCACCACATGGCAGTGTTGTGCCAAAATCGGGGTTCTTTCACCCGGTGTGCAATAAGCCAATCTCACACACAGAGCCGAGATATTTGTTTATTCCATCTTTGCGCAAAGATGGGTGCTAGGTGGTGACTCCACAAAGCTAGCACAGCCGGTCACAATCACAGCAAGTATTTATACAGTTAAATGTGTTAGTAACCTTTAATATTCACACACACACCCCAGCTAGTCATTGGTTAGTTTCTCTCTTACTTCAACTTAAAGGTACAGTTCCTTTTAAATTTATTACGCGTGCTCAGAGAGTAAGGGG
>WAAD01000503.1:121533-173082 GCA_013389945.1 Fregata magnificens | reverse complement strand
AAACACATTTGTAAGTGATTATTTGCAAACAGTCTTTGAAAAAGTGCATCCACAATCTGTTCTTTAATACAGTTTATTTTCCTCTACTCTTGATGTGAACGGGTTTATCATACTAAGGTTTCTGTACACAGCAGCTCAGCTGTTGTTTGTTAGAAAACCAAACATTGAAGTATTTCCTTTGGGGAAAAAGATAGATGCACAAAATTTCATGGGCTTCAAAAAAACTGGAGAGACAATAGACCAGACTTTGTTCTGACCAAGCTAGAGAAGTCCTTCAACTAAGTCCTTCCTCAGTTTAGCTTCTTTTAAGTTTATATTTTAAAATAGAATGAGTTGTGGCATATACATCCATTAAAAGTTGGGTAGCATAGATTGTGTTTAAATCCCTCAAGCTCTGAAGACTTGTTGTCTGTGCTGAACCTCTTTTTTGAAGAGGTAGAAACAGATCCATTGCCATGGGCTTTTCTTTGGTCACATTTAATTTACTGGTAAAAATGTGCATGTAGGGTACAATTGAAACCAACTGCCTGCAAAACAAATGGTTCTGTGTTTTTTCCTCGTAATTATTTAAGATTTAACAAGTTCTATCAGGTAGAAGTAGTTTACCTTAATTATTTAAGATTTGACAAGTACTGTAAGGAACAAAGCTGTCTGAATAAAATTATGAGGCATGTACGTGTTCATGTTCCCTGCTGATGGGACCCGAGTCATTGCAGGCTGAGGTGTACTAATTAATCCCAACCAAAGATTTGTCCTCTCAGATAGCAGCCCCTTAGATATGCTGTCTGGTTGATCTACTGCTGCCTTGTGGGAAATCTCCAGGTTATGCAAGTTTTATGATTCTGACCCCCTAGGCCAGTTACAAAATTATCTCAAGGAGAGGAGCTGATCTGTTTTGCAGAGAGTAATAGCTGCATGCAGTGCTTTAGGGCAAATCGCCACCAGGTAACCGCAACGTAACGCTGGAGCTAGCATCCAGAGTAAGAGGAGAAATGTGCCCTCAGCCTGGCACGCTGCAAATTTCACCTCTGAACCACACAAAGCCTCTCTCGTAATGTCTGCATTGCTGGAAACCTGGGCAAGGGTCTTTATACTCCCGTGACTGTCAGAGGAAGTAGCTGTCTTAAAATCCTTTTTTAATTCCACCTATAAAATACATGTTTGTATGTAAACATGTCCGTGGTTACTTTGTAGACATGGCTCACACACAGGATCAGAACTCTGAAGAGTTTTAGGAACCCTTTCTGTATATATTATTTCCTAAGATGAAGGTACAACACGCCTTATCTATACAAGGATTATCACAACATACCAGTGGGGTAATCAGAAAGGCACATACTTTCTTAAGAGAGGGGCTCAGGACAGTGAACTTGAATATGGTTTAGTTGCGTCAATCTGCCCATCCATTTTCTTCTCTTCGAATTTGATTTTCTCCTATTTCTCCTAGGCATCGTTATTACCCTTCATTTCTGTCAGTGGCTTCACAGAAGAGCGAGCTTAGCCCTGGGATATGACACACACAGAAGCCGCCCATCTCCCCTGTTTATCCAGGCTAAGACAAGAGGCCAGATCCTGTGCCTACTTAAACTAATCCTGTAGAAATTGAAGACATTAAGCTAAAGTGAAATTGGAGCGACGGAGTGGAGAATGTTGCTCTGAAATCTCAGTTGTGGCTCCCTCCAAGGAAGATGCTCGTCCTTCCTCACCACTCATGAACAGAGTCTGAGCTTATCACTTCTCTCTTGCTCCAAGCCCCGGCTGCTGCTGAGACACCAAAGCATAAGAGTGCTGGAATTAAACTGTGTGCTTTAATACTTTTCTATCCTATCAGCACAGTGCTTAAATATGCTGGGGAATTTAAGGATGATTCAAATTACACACTTAAAGACTCTTTAGTGTTTGGGAAGAAAATAGAATTTTTGACTGATGGAGCCCAAATCTTTTCCGAGCTGTACCTTTGTGACCTGCACACGCTGGTAATGCAATGGAGGGGGCTGCAGAGGCTCCAAGGGATTTTTAATTTCAAAATGGATGGCAAATATCCATTCACTAATAATAATAAATCATCTACAGCAGTTCTGCAAGAAAGAAAAAAGGCTCAAGGCATCTAATTTTGGTCTTGTGTACTTTTGCCCACCCTCTGGGTTCATAGAGTTAACAGTTGTTCGAAGTAAGTGTGGGCAGATGGCCAGCCACATTAATAGTTGAGACTTGTTGTTTATATAAATTTCATTTTAATTGACTGCATAGTGAGAGATGTATCAGCCAGTACGATTTTTCCCTAGGACCTTACTCTTGCACTTCTGTTCCATGGCAGTAGTTTCTTTCGGGCAAGAAAACTCATATAGATTTATTGCCTTTCTCTTTCCTGTGCAACCTTGCTTAATAAGACTGTTGCAGTGGCTGCAGTCTGTAAAATTAGCCTGTGAACTCTTTGTATCCTTGTCTGTCTGTCTCAATCTCCCTCAGATCAGTCTGGTAAGAAGACTTAACTGTGAACATATCTGTCTTTTTTTGTAATAGACTAGTGTTGGTATAGGTGGCAGACTGAGAAAATGCAACAGGGGTTTCTGCTTCACATTCAGATTGCAGTACATTTCTTTCTTTCCCTTTCCATTCAGCGGGGTACCCACTACTATCCCTAAAATCAACAATTATAATGTGCATGTGCAACAAATAACTATGATGTAGCTATGACTTTTCAGATGATACTGCCAGAGTAATTTAATTGTCCCATGGCAATGATGCCTATTTGCACAAATTCCCATTTTAGATCTGCAGTTTGGTTGTGGCAATAGAGACAAAAGAGAATTAATGGGTTTAGATCCAATGCAGTGATAAGTATCAGCAGTAAAGTGATTTACTGGCTATCTACTGAGGTTTTTAATTGATCTGCAGGTGTTTTATATACTTACAGCTTGCTCTCCAGCTTAGATACTGAATGTAAGCTCATGGCCTCACCCTGTTCAATATCACTCTTTCAGTTGTTTTATGGTGGATAAAATAAAGCAACACCTCTACGCAAATGACTGGGAGTCCAGGGCTTCACTAAATATTCAGATGTCTGGACTCTACATATGCATATCAGTTTATGCCTTATTCAGTTCAAGCAACCCCCCAAAGTCTCCTTTCATATGCATGTAAGTGACATGAGATCTGTCGATCTCCTAGTTTACATGCATGATTTGTACTAGACTCACGAGAACTAACATAAGCTCGTGGGCAAGGAGAATCGATCCATGTTAAAATTATGTAGCCTGTTATTTTCTGGAGTTATAGAGTGAGTCCTTTGACTTTTTTTACCCCTGACTACAGTATTTTGGTTAGTCACTCTCAAACTTTATTATGGTACATAATGCCCATACAGGGAATTTGCTTTTCTAATGGCTGTTTGCACCCCTTATTAATGCCTGTATTAGCCAGACCCCTACTGAGTAAGATGACATCGAGAATAACTTTTTGTTTCAGACTAATAGAATGAGGATGGATGCTTTGTGCTGCAGGCACTGGCCTGGTGTTGAAAAATCTGAGCTCTGTTCCTGGCTGCGTCACACAGTGTGTGATGGTAGGCAAGTCTTCTAGGGCTAATTTTTTCACAACACCTAAAGTGCCAAGTGAATATACATTGACATTTTCAAAAGCAGCAAGGGATTGGCTTCCATGGGGCTTTTCAGCATTCCTCTAGAATGCACAGCTCCGAGCCCAGCAAGCCTCCCAGGAGTCACCCTTACCGCCCTTCTTCCTATGTGCTGATGCCATGCCCAGCACAAGGGCATCCCAGACATCTTTGGAGCTTCAGATTTAACTCTTAAAAAACAAAAGAAAAGGTAAAAAGAGGGGTCTTAAGTCTACAGGGATCCCAGAAGCTACCACAGTAAAGTTTCCTTTTTAAACCAGACTCAAGGTAAAGGTCTGGCTAATATCACATCCCTGTGCCTACATTACCACTTGGACCGACTGGTGGCAATTTCCATCACAAGCTCTGAATGACTGCCAAAGTAGTCCTCCACAGTGAGATATCCTAAAGACACCCAGGTAATAAGGTCATGAGGTATGTAACAAGAAGCATCCGACGATTTTTTCCTGCACAATGTCTATTTTTTGCTCGTGAGGCGGGAGTTATTAAGCTGACATGACAGGTGAAAACCATTTTCATTATTTTCTTGCACTACTTTCATCACTCTTAGACTGCTAACAATAATAATAATTTAAAAAATCTGGCATTTTTATGCTAAATAATCACAGTAGAAACAAATGACCTATTACCCTAAAGAGTTTTTGAGTAACTATCTTAACTTGAGACAAGAGGAAAGTTACCCCATGTAGAGGACAGAAAGAATTCCTGTGCTCTTGTTTCCTGCTACTCTTGCTGTGATTGGGAATTCATTGGACTTGAGTTATCGCAGCCTGTATTTAGGTAGCGTGTTTCACATCTGACTACGCTGTCAGGTATGCTGAAGTGGTTGCTGAAATAAGATGCCTGAGAACCCACTCAGCCAAGACGTGCCATCTGCTTTCTGATGACTGACAACAGCGAAAGTCTCTTGTGCTACTGCCAGTGGTATTCTCCCTTTCAAATAACATTGTGCAGTGCTAGAGTCATTCCGTGCCATGTCATTAAAGCTGGGAAGGACTCAGACTTTCTGTTTCACTAGCAATTTGCAATTTCTAATCTTGTTACTTTGGTTCAAAAAAATGTGGGCAACTCAAGTACTTCTTTCTCATTTTCTACATCTAAGTTTTTTGCAATTTTTTTGTTCAAGAAAACAGTAATATGTTGAAAAGTAATTTTAACTGAAAAATGAAAAGGTTACATGTTGATATAAGCACAAAGCTTATTATTTTTCTAAATGATGTGGAAAAAGTGGGGTTTTTTAGTGGCTTTCTCATGCAAAATATTTAAACGATAATATTCACTCATTTCTGACTCTGGTGTTGCTATGCATGTCTCTGCTTCAGCGCAATGGCAGCGCACACTGTGGATCGTTCACATATCAAGTTCCAATTGGTCAAAAAAAGCAGGTAAAAATTGTACTAGGTTCTATGACTTTTTAACAGAAAAAATGTAAGATAGAATAACCTGCTTGCAGAAATCATTTAACTTTTGTCAGTCGCCAGCACCCCAAGAGAGGAGCTGCCCTAGAGGAACTCCCATCAGCTTCCTATCAGATTTCTGAAAAACAGAATATGTCAGTCGTCCTAAGTTGGGAGTTGGGAGCTTCAGAGGGGAATCACAGAAACACCTTGTTTACTGGACCAGCACTTGCTTAACAAATTGATGATTTTCACTGAAGTGAATACCATTTTTCAGCCATGGCTGAGGAAAATCAAATCACAAGCAGCCACCAAAAGAAGTGGTGTCACTCTCCCTGTGTCCCTTCTGCTTTCCGTGCCTGTCCGCATGCTCCCACCTTTCCCCTTGCACCAGGATTGGGGCTTGTTTCACCTGGTGAGCCAGTTCCAATCTCTAAATAAGCAGAAAACAAATTGTTTTGGTTTTGTGTTGGGTGGTGGGGGGTTTTTTTTGTTAGTTTGGTGTAAATTGCTAAGCCTGTTTAGCAGGGTGAGAAGTTGATTGCAAATGTTGCCTGCCTGTTTATGCTCCTTCACCTCCTCCTCAGCTGTGATAGCATAGATATTTTTGCATCTATGCCTTGAAATACCTCAAGGGATTGGTACAGGTTTAAAATAACCTAGTCAAAACCACCTCTTATTATTCTGGATCAGTTCTCCCCACAGTGTCACAAACAATTGTACCAGGATGCCTAAACAGGAGATGTCAGAAAAAATGGGTGGTCAGGAGAGGGAGAGGAGAAGCGCACAGGCTGACAAAACAAATGGATGTCAAATCTGCCCTTAGCACACACTTGGCTATCCACACAGGGAGGTAAAGAGCATAGCCAGTATGATACAAATTCACATCCTAGCTTGGCATGCATTTTTCCCCCAGTGCAGATGAAGCCTTAGCTGCTGTGATAATAAAAAGTTTCACTGATGGAGCTGCTGTGAAGCACTTGAAAGTGTTTGCCACTCTTTAATGCATCTGGAGTAAGAAGCACAAAGGGAGCTATGCTAATACACTGTTATGTGTTCTGTTCTTTGGGATTTATTTATTCTTCCATTTAAGACACATCTTGCAGCTGCGAGGAGCTGAAGTGTGAACTTAAAAACAGAAAGACACTAAGTATATTACACGAAATAACCTCTAAGTAGACTACCATGTCTGGCTTGTTTCTTTGCAGTACATTGTGTGTCTGATAAAACATCATATATTTTGAACTCTACAGTGTTTTCAGCCTGAAACTTCTGTATCTGTCCCATTATGGACCATGACAGGGAATCCTACACAAGCCCTGAGTTTTATGAATACATAAAACCACATAGAGAAAATGGCTGAAAGTAATCTGGATTTAGAGTTCTCAGGAACAGATATAGAGGCCATATTACTAAGAGTCTTTGAGCACTGGCAACACCTCTTAGTTTTCTTACCCAAATCTCTTGTATCATTTAAGATTGTTCTTTCATTTAAATCTGAAATGGCTTCGATCCCATGGGAAGTAGATGCAGGCCAGGCACTTTATTCAGCTCCATCAGCGAGGTGCGGGGAAGCTGAAAGTCAGACTCATGCCTAAGATTTGTCTTCCACTCCTCACTAAGTGGATTGACTATTTTAACGTACTTTGTAAATCTTTTCCTTTATTTTTTTGGTTGCATATTTGATACTTCTGCTCCCCGAAACTTGCTCAAGGTCATCTGCTAATGGTATTAAGTGGGTTTCACATTGTGTGATCATACTGCTCTTTGCTTTACTTGTACGGTTACGCAAGCATGTGTCCCTCCAACATTGAAATGCTGGGAGCTGAAATGCACATCAGCTGCATCATCTGCAAGTTTGTCCTAATGAAATTTGGCTAAAGTGGTCAAAGTTGCTCCAGACTAAATGAAACTGCCACATGTTTTTGACAGTTCAGATGACAGTCTCACACATCTCTCATAGCTCAGGATGGTATGCACCATTAGATTTACAAAATGTGAAAGAGAAGCATATGCCAGAAGCTACTGTCATTCAGGCTTTCATATTATTTTTCCACTTTCCCTGAAATTCAAACAAAGTAGAAGCCTTGAAAGATCAACCATGCACAGATATGGTTTGTCGGCTACTTAAAAAACAAAAGCAGAAAAAAGCAAAAATCCAAAATGCAACTGATGGTATTTTGCTCTTTAAAGAAAACTCTGTTGTATTTAGTTTCAGGGGAGTGGGAGGAATTGCAAAGGGAAAAAAATCTGGACACCAGCAACTGGTGTTGGTGTAACACCCAGAGCAGGAGATGAAAGGCAGTTAAGGAGTCTCCCCTTTTGGCACCTTTTCATACTCTTTTACAGTTTTTCAGGTGGCTGTCCACACTGAAGCAAAATGTTTGTCTGATTGAATATCCCAGATTATATTTTATAGGTGAAGTTCTTCTAATGCAACAGCTCAGCTGGACAGCCTGACATCACACAGCTTCCACTTCAGTCCAGGGTCGGCATTTGAAATCTTGGGGTAAGAACAGTACAACTGCAAGTCTTTTATATATCTTCTATGCCTTTTAAGTCTCCTTGTAGGCTCCAGGTCTCACAAGTCTGTCATCATGACTACCAGCAAGAATAAGGTGAAGAAAGAAATATACTATCACACAGTAATTTTCTTCTCCAGGCACTAGGGACCTTACATTCAGTAGAGCACTATGTCAGATATGACTCATTTTAGAAGTTATCCTTAATAGTAACACACTGCATATCTACCATCACTCACGTCCCCCTAGTATTTGTAAGAAATATTTACAAACCTTAATTTCTCCTATTTTTCTTTGAGATGACAGATGCATTAAAAAGGAAATGTGACAAAAAACTCTTCACTTCTGCTACGCAAATTATTGTGCAAAGAACATGCAAAAACTAGAGAGATACATCTTTTGTGGCTTTAGTAAATAGAGGTTTGGAGAAACAATAATAAAGTAATGATAAATCTCTCCCAGCGTGAGGTGATGGTGAGCAGACTCCTGAGGTGGAGTAAAGAGCCCGTCTCCATTTATGCCAAAGGGATTGGGCTGATTGACATCACTGAAGGTGGGAAGGACCTGGAGATGTACATCCAATATATCCTACACCAAAAATGGAGAAGGAAACAAAAATCAACCTCTGAAAAATTCCCTCCTGGTTAGAAATATGCACTGGAGAAAGTAGCTATAAATAATAAATCTTTAGCTCTAAGAACGGTGTTTTTCACTTAATTTTCTGTAAAGTGAATACTTACATTTATTTCTTTAAAACCTTAATTTCCCCTCCCCCATCTGCTTTGCCCATGAGAAAAGCTCACAAACATTTCCTTGTTATTTCACTCTTTCTTAAGTTGATCCCTGTGAAGAGCTTGGAGGAATTTGTTTATTCACGGTGAATCCATTCTCTCATCTGTTTTGTTCCTTTGGTCATGAATGTGAAGCAGCAACACAGGGCTTTTTTTATGCTGTTTGTTCTTTAATTTCCTTTCTCTTTCTTATTCCTTTGTTATGTTCAGTATTTCACCCTTGAGCTGTCTGTTCAAACTGCGTCCTCAGCACACTGGCCACATAGATTTAGCATGTCATGTCCTGTGAAATCATTACATATTTATTTGCATTCTGACATTCATTTTATACGGCCATTTTTTTATCCCTGACTATTGCTATAGAAGAGTTTTCTCACCTACTACCAGTCTATTCAATTTATGTTTACGATGTTGTTGCATTCCTCCTTTGAGAAGCAGTAGCACTTCCTTGTTCATCGTCCCTCTGGTATTTGGCTGGGAGAAGGGCCCTGATCAAAAAGTATCTTTTTTTTTATCCTGTAAAATTCTGTTTAGTTTGAGTTACAGTTAAACAGTTAAAACTGTTGATTTTCCCTTTATTACCCATTTACTTACTTTCTCAGGAACTTACAAAAAGTCCGCTCGATTGTGGACGCTCCGCGCCACCATCAAAGTGTTGGGTCAAGGCTGAGACCAGAGACCGTGTCCTGCTGCTGCCTGCTCGTGGTTTTACCTACTTTTGTATGTGACCCTGGCTTGAAGCTCAGGCTCCAGCCCAGCAAAACTGACCAGCTCAGCACTATTCTGTCCAAAGGCAGCTGGGAGCAGCAGGCAGCAGGCTGGCCAAGAAATGGCGGTTCTCCACAGTTATCTTCCCTCAGCGAAAAACGTCTCTGGATTGCAAATTGTCCAGCTCTGCTCCACTAGTGATGAGGGCTATAGTGTTTGCAGACAATAATATCACCCCGGAGGGAGGCACCTGCTGTCCCTGCCTCCCAGCTGGTCTCGGCACTGCAGCCAGGCTGCTCATCTTCACCCTGGGGCATGAAGCAATCAAGAAGTCGTGGAGACAAGCTCGGCTGTGGGGACTCACCATACCTGTCCCCGTGCAGGCAGAAAATACCTTCCGTTTCTCCATTAGGCTGTGGGGCATGGCTGCAGGCAAGGTGAAGGAAAAGCACGCTCAGCCTCTCGTGGTCTCAGCAAGGGGACAACAACTAATACCTCTTCCTCTCAGAAACAGAGCAAAGGAGGAACACGGGTAAAATTTGGGTTAATCCTGGACTAAAGTGCTCATGGAAGTGCCAGGTGCCCATCCTGGAGCAGCGGAGCACCGCAGTCCCACGAGGGGCTGGCAGGAGCCATTTCTGCGCTTGAGCAAACAAGCTGCTCCACTCCTTTCACACCTTCCCCTCATGGGTTTGAACTATCTGCACAAAGAGAGACATACTTCATTTTTAGCAGTTAAGAGTGACAATTGCGATTTCTTTTCCTTTAGCAAAAATATGACAATACTGTCACAAAGGAGTCTTACTTTTCACAGCATTACAGTCCTCAGTTGTCCAAAGAAAATGTAAAGTTACTAAAAAACACAGCAGCCCTTTAGAAGTGCCCTTATCCTATTAAACAAATCAGAAATATTTGCATTTGCTGGTTCTCCAAAGGGCTATTGCATTCATGAACAAGAATTTTGAGAACTAGTTCTTGGCCTTTAAAAATTTACAGAGAATTTGCAAACAGGTGGTTTAATGCAATCATCTCTGGTAGCAGAACAAAACAGTTCTAGTTCCTAACTATTAACTTTAATAACTCATGTAGATAAAGGGAGTTGCCGTCCTCAAATCCTCTCACAGGGTCCTTCTAAAATAATTTCCAGCACCTTCAATATTTGTTTTCTCTAAGTACAAGTGGTGGCCTGATCCAAACCTTGTTGCAGCCTGGGGAAAGATCCAGTCTCATTGGAGCTGGAATAACTTCTTGGAGAGTTTGGCAGCATGAGTGCAAAAAAAGCTCTTTTTGATTTTACACTAGGACTTCTCAAAAATATTCTTTTATTTTCTATTGGAGTTCGCCTGCTCTGTAGTCCAAACATCCCATCTGTACACATATTAGCATTCAGGTTGTCTCAGCTGCACTGAGACTTTCCAACTGCTAGTTGGAAGTTAGTTTCACCCCTGATTTCACTTTATTCTTGACATCACTTCACCTCTTTAAAGTAAAAAAAAAAAAAAGATTTTCGCACCACATTTTTCATTAGTCAGTAGCATCCTGACATTTAAAAGAGTCCATATTCTCACAATAAGGGCATACAGATAAAGGGAACAAGTATCTACTTTTGTTTTGGAAAAGAGAACGAGAAATACAGAATAGTGTGAAAATTCAAAGGACTAAAATTGATTATAAAACCCAACCCCACTGCTATTTTTTCAGGATAACTTTTTCCCTGTTCCCAAGTGAATTTAATATTAATGCGGGACTTTGCTTCATTGTAACACTGCTCCTCCCCCTGAATTAAAAATGAAGCTAGATGCAGAGCATGTATTGCTACAGACAGTAGCTGCATGGAAAACTTAACATGGTTTCAGAGCTGCAAGCTTATCCGCTTAAGGATATTGCTAAGGAACCAGATGGAAGATAGCTAACCATCTGGGCCCTGCAATGATACACTCTGCCCTAAGCACTACTATGGGAATTGACTTCATGATGGGAAAAAGCAGAGAAAAAAAGAGAAGCAGAGAAAGAAAGAGCATAATATTTTATGTTGCAAAATGTGCAGCCAAAGAGTCACCATTTTGTCACACATTGCAGTTTCCTCATCTCTGTTTGTGTTTATAATCTGTGGGATAAAAGGTAGAGAAAATGAGAGTTTAATGGTTAATATAGCATCACAGCCAGCTGTGAAGGAAATCAGAGGTGGTATATTGTTTTTAGTGGAACTTTTCTTGCATTGTTGGAGGTCAAAGTGCAAAGGAGTAGGGCAACGCTTTCTGATAGGGCTACTAATTGGTTACATGGATACGTAATTTTAGGTGTGCTGGGTTATTTTTTTGGAGTTCTGCACTTCAGGGCTTCCAGCCAGTTCTGTGTCCACAGCTGAGAACCGCAGTGGTTTGCAGAGACCAGAGAAAGGTAAGAAATACAGGATGCTCCATTAGGTTTGTGGAAAACACCCAATGCCTGGTAACTAGATGGAGTCAAAGCAAAACCTAGAATGAGTGGATTTTCTGAGTAGTCCTGCTGTATGATCTTAACATGAAATCTATAGGTGAGAGGTTTTTGGGTTTTTGATATACAGTAGTCCTGGAACCAGAAGACCTAACAAAGGTAATTTTTCTCTGGTGTCCATGAGGGTCTACAGCTTGCCTTGTTGACTGCAAACTTTAGCTGAAGTTTTCCATGCAGTTCAGGCATTCTGGTTTTTTTCCTGCTCTGTTGATTTTCCAGCTTCATATATTATGTCAGCTTTTGCTATGGGCCTTTCTCTGCAAGGGCAGTTATAGGATCTTTTTCCTCTAGCTATTCACCTGCTTTTGCAAAGCCTGTATTGGAGACCTCTTTTCCTTCTGTCATTTTTTGAATGAAATTTGACAACGGCTTTACTTTCCTTAGTAAATTTGGCTAAAATAGTAGACTTTTAAAAAAATAAAGTAAAAAAAGATAAAAAGTAAATAAACCAATAAATGTTATTCACCCTGAAGTTCTGCTGAGTTTTGGAATACCCAGATAATGCAGGTTACCTCTAGTGGACTCTTTCATAGCGTGAGACTGGATAACAAGTTACTGAAAGTCACTGAGCAAATGGCATCAACCTCTATTGAATATTAGGACCTTACATAGGCTTTCCAACTGTAGCTTGCTTTTTCATGTGTATGACAGGTCAAGAGAAGTATTAAATAGTTATAAAAACCCAGAGACCTGTCCATTCAGCACATTTCTAAGTTGGATCCTTGGAAAGAAATAAAAAGTTCAAAATTTTCATGTCCTTTACTTAGATAGAACTGTCAATTCTTCTTGCTGTATTTATGTTGCAGCTGTTTTGTAAAGGGAGACAAAATTGCTCTTAATGATTTAAATCACTATTATATCTTACACTTTAACAAAGTCCCACCACACTTCAGCCTGGCACTGTGTGTGTGTGTGTGTGTGTGTGTTTATGTGTGTTTAGTGCATCTGGTTGTTCACAAGCAAATAACACAGGTAGAACTGGATGTCAGGTAATCATCAGTTTGAAAACGGATTTATTTCTTTTCCCAAAAGAAAATCCCCATGGGATAATATGTAATGATACTTGTTTTGTTAGTGTGTGTCACTGCTGTGGAACAGGCTGCACACTGTTTAATGTTGAGATTGGCGTCAGGTATTAATGGCGTGAAATAGTTTATGCAGGTACATATCACAAAGAGAGCTGCTTATCTGACTCTGAAATTACTTTAATATGAGAATGCAATTAAGAAAAATAATAATAAAAATCCTTGCGGAACTTGCCTGCTTCCACCCATCAGTCCTTTTCTTCATCACTGTCACACTGCAGAACCGGAAAATGTGACTTGTATAAAAAGCTTGGCTTGGCAAGCATAATATGTGGCTTGCAGGAGATGGGGAGTTCATGTAGATAAATAGATCACTCCTTATTAGTAGTACATTTTCTTCTTCTGGAAAGTATTGATTCATTGGAAGTTTGTGCAGCTAAGGCATGTTGGAAAAGAGAGGGATTACCCTCTTTGGACTGATACTCTTCCCAGCTGTCTGGAGAGCAGAGCTTTCATTTGAACCCGCGGTGTTCCTTACTTGTTGGCAGTTGGTCTGTTGGTGATCAAGCAGTGAGCTCTGTTTCTTAATGAGCAAAAAATATAGATCCTAATTTATATCTTAGAGCACAGAATACCACGAAAAGTGTGAGGAAAATTATTCTGCCTGTAAGAAGAAAAGCTGTTAGGTTGCAAAGAGAGACAGAAATCTACCCTAAACAAGGAGAAATGTCTGTTCTTGCTTTTCTTACGTGCAAGCCTTGAGCTAAAACGGATGCGGCAGTGCAAACAGCCGCTTTGAGGCAGCTCAAAGGAAACACCGACAAGTTGCCTTTATGTCTGAAAAGGTATTATTTTCAGTAGCTTTGCCCTAGAATTTTATTTGTCCAAAGGTCTGTTCCTCTCCTGTAAATCTGACTCTGCCCTATTCTACCCACATTGCACACAAGTTATAGCTCATAAAATGTGTAATTGAGTCACTAATGAAATCATTCAGGAAATACCTTTTTTAAACACAGCTTTAAACACTGTTTGTTTTGTGTACTCAAACTGCGCTTGGTTATTAGTCAGAATCTGCCAAATATATCTGTTCTGCAAGAGATGATCTGCAGGCTTTCACCAGGGACGCATGAACCTTGGTCTGATGTTTCTCAGTCCTGCAGTGCCGCATTACTGCAGCACTGGTCTTTTGGGAGCGCAGCTAGGATGACCACCTCATTCAATAAAAAGGGAAGGTGTCATGTAAATTAAAGTGGCAGTAAAAAATCCGAATAAGACAGTGCCACCTATGAATATTTTTCTAAAAGAAGACCAAGCAAGTTGTTGGAGAATTTATCTGAAAACGTACCCCATGGTTCTTTTTTTTGCCTACTCCTGAAAACTGTGCTTTTCCTTGTACGAATAACTCTGTGCAAGGGACAGTTCATGGTTTCAAGCCTTAAGCAATACCTCACAGATGGCATCTTAAGAGATGGCAATAGATTCTTGCTCTCTCTGGCTGACCCTGCTGTACACTGAATAAGAACAAGCCAAAAGTCTGCCTGCTCTACACACCTCCTTACCCTGCAAGAAGATACGTGGGAAGGTCCCAAAGGGCCAAACCCTGCAGTAGAGATACAAAGACGTTGTCAGCACAGCTCTTACGCTCTTTTTTTTTTTTTTTTTTTTAATGAATTCTCTGGCTGCAATCAGTCCCCAACTCTTCCAGTTAAAAAATAAGCTCATTTAGAGAGATTTTTTATACACAGAGGGGACAGACTTTCTCAAGAAGCACTTTATATAAGTTTCCTTCTTGTCATTCATGAATCTTCAGAAATGGTTGCTGAAAGCGTGACCCTGAAGTGATATAAGGCCTGCATTAGATCAGCTTCAGCAACATGCAATACGTCGCCCTGGGAGGGTGAGCGCTCAATGAGGTAAGCTCAATTTGCTCAGAGGGTCTTCTTTCACTAATGGATAGTGGCATGAAATACTCAATCATCATTAAGTGGTCAAAGATTTGAATCTGTTCATAAAATTCTATCCAGAGTAATTAAGTTGCTGAGCGTGAGTGTCTCTAATTGTCTTATCGCAGTGTTCCTCTGGCTCTGAAAAATGAGAAAAGTAACAAGTTTTGTTAAAAGATAGAATCTACAGTAATGTGAATCTAGAAGCCTAAAGCCTGCACAGACTCATACTGTGTTGCAGTATCCTTACAGTTGCCCTTAAAACAGATGTGGAACTGAATACTCTGGAACTTGTGGATACTTGAAACAAGGTTTGATATGAGAGATGATCCCTGCTCTAGGTGAACCTGCTCAAGCACGGGGGTTGGACAAGATGATCTTCAGAGGTCCCTTCCAACCCCAACCATTCTGTGATTCCGTGATTTCAAAATCCTGAATCAAACACCCAGTGGCAACGGAGCTCCTGCATTTCATTGTGATTTCTCTTAACGAACGATGCAGCTAAGCCAGGGGAATCATTGCCACACGATGTTGTGTGTGCAAAAAAAGTTTACCTGTGTTAAAAAAGTGCTAAGACATGGGTGGAAAAATGTCCCCTGGCTGACTGTTAAACACAAATTACCTTGGGCTTAGGTTTGAGTGACAAACCTCTGGAGTTGAGAGAGTGTATGGGGGAAGCACGGTTGTGTGATGGCATAGCTCTGATCCTCTTCCCTCAGCCTCCACCACTAGCTGCTGTTTGGGACATGAAACTGAGCTAAAGGCATCTTTCTCATGGGCTGGACACTGCTGGTAGAGCATGGTAGCATTAAAGCAGCTGAAAATCTTTTTATGCCATGTAAAATTCACTTATGACACGTTTTACCTATTTTAGTTCCCCTTAACGATGTTAAGCAAAATTTGTCCTTTTAGTTTCAATTTTCTACAGTCCCGTGTTTTCTGTTATCTTTTTTTTCCCCCTGATCCTCTCTACTGTGCTGTTTTCTGTTCTTTATTTTGTTTTTTTTTTTCTCTTCACATTCACCTTCTTTACCTCAGTTTGGCTGGTAAGATTCCTCAAACAGGAAGGATCATATAAAAAGTGTAGTGTGAACACTTACCTTTTATTCTTGGACAAATTACTCACTGCAAGGTAGAGTGTACTACAGAATTGCTATACATAAAACAATGGCATTTTTATTGTGTTGTGATGAGAATAGTTCACCTTGCTGATGACCTCAGGAAAGCAGGCTGTTTCATGCATGCATTTTTAGCTCATTGAGATTTCAAAGATCCCTTTCGAACATATATCACAAAAAGCCTTCTTTTAGCACATTGACTCTTTGTTCTCTTCTATCATTGAGTTTAAAATGCTGATGAAGGCCTGCAGAGAAGGCAGCAATGCCAACATTTTGGGCTTGGAGAGAAGCGGACTTTGAAGGAATGTGAAATAAGTAAAGAGAAACGTGGCTGAAATTCAGTAATACATAGAGGAAGTGGGAAAGGACTAAAATTTTCAGATATCAACAGCGAGGCCACAATTAAATTTCAGGTAAATAAATAAAAAGCTCAGAGCCAGATTGCAGAATCCGTATTTTTGTTTGTGGACTCATATTGATCACAGGGTAAGTGCCATTCACATCTGTGAGATTGCTCAATCATGGACATAAAAATTAAATATGTGCTCTCTACCTGGTTATTTAGCAGGCTCGCATCCTCTGGAGACTGGTGCAGTGGGTGCCAGCAACATAAACAGAGGTTTACGCTAGCTCTTGGGGAGCTTATGGAAGATTATTCACACAAGTGAGTACTCAACAGCACAGGCGAGAATGGCAGCTTCAGAAGAGAAGCTATGGTGGTACCCTCAGGATTGGAGACAAACATGATAAAACCTATACAAAGCAGAAGCGTATAACTTGTAAGGTCTTTTGATGCTCCCAGTCACGGTTGGGAAACACCTGTGAGGTTGTCTAAACTATGTTCTGCAATTCATTCCTTACAACATAGCTTTGGCCTGTATTTTTTCTAGCTTTGTTTTAAAAGTCCCAGGTGAGAGGAAGAGCATTGTTTCCACTTTAAGACACTCATCCATGACTTAATTTCTCAACTTTGATTCTGCCTCTTCTGTCCAAGAGAGGGAGAGGAAGGAATCAAATTCACTCACGGTGCCAAAGAGATATGTATTAAAGTTTCCTTCATATAAATGGACAAGCAGTCTCGTTGAAGTGTCAGGACAAAATGGATAGGAATGGAGTTTTCCTTTCAGTTTTTTACACTGGAGCCTCTTTAGAGGCTTCCACCCTCTTGTTTCAGGAGCTGCCAGAAACACAAAATTTCCAGGTTGTGTTCCCTCTGCACCACTGGAACAAAACTCCTAATATCCTCAGAAATTAATTCTGTTCTCACAATGTCCAAGTTGTCAATGAAGGGAAAAGAGAAAGGAAGGAAGGCACGTTGTTTATGTATAATGTCTTTATATCGTTGAGACCCTGTGTATAGAGTCTTTGTTCTGCTGCATCTTAAGCACTTGTGCTTGAAGAGACCGATGTATGCAAATGTTGTTGGAAAAAAGAGAGACACAATGCAGTGAAGGCAACCAGGAGGTTTTTAAGAACAAGTAAAAGGAGATAAAAACAAGCAAATGACAAACTGAAATGGAAATCTCAAATGTAAGGAATTTTCAAATCTGTATATACTCAATAAACAAAAGAGAAAGAAAACAAAAACCTTCTATCAACTGTTAACTGATCAGTAAATTTTATTAGTTACTTTTTTCTGATGAAGTCATGGATCAATCTTTGAAAGGCAGCAGGGAAAGAACAGGAGATAAAAGCACTGGACAGAAGTGTGGACAAAGGAGCTGCTTACAGCGTGGCTAGGCAGGGTTAGCTAAAGCAACAGGCCCAGAGAGTTACGCACACACATTAGTTTTAGGAAATGAGCAAAGAAATCAGTGAACCTTTTAACTGACATTTAGAAAAGTTCACCATTTCAGGAGTGATTCCCGAGAATTGCAAAGCAGAAAATAAATCTATATCTAGAGAATAGACACTGGTTTCTGCTTTAGATTTATTGCTTTCAAGCAATAAAATAATTTAGGTTGGAAAACTAATCTGGCCGTGACCCTTTGTGCAATTAGTTAGAATGAGTGACTGCCGAATTAGGTCCTTGCTCACAACACACGTTTCCCTGTTCCACAGGATCTGACTTAAATACTCCAGAATCAGTTCATCCACTTAGTCCCACCGAAGCCAGTGGGAGCAAAGTGTAGACCTTTGACCCGTTTTTCATCTTTCTGATGGCAAATTGGTCAATACACTTAATGTGACTGAGAGGCCTTAGTCAGAAACCAAGGAGCAAAGAGGTGCTTTAACCGCGTGCTGTTTCCCTGCGTGGTGAATACAGGGCAGTAATTTGGCTGTCCCCCAGAAGCTGCAGCAGAGTCTGAGAGACAGGACCCCATCGCGCCCTGAGTTAAAGTCTCATTGCGGATAGTACGTGACCCCAGAACAAGTATTGCCAGCTTTACAGAGGAAATACAGGAGTGCTGGTGACACAGTGTGTGTTAGGCAGGTAGATGATGCACTGCTGATACTCTATGGCCAGAGAGGCTTGTGAGATGCTTCCCAGGTTCAAGCTGCTCTGTACCACAGCGTTTGACATGGTCTTACTCTCAGCTGTAAGCTTCTGTGGAAACAGGAGCAGTCTGGCAACAACTGCTTTGCCCAGTGGTTCACTTCACAGCACGAAGCAAATGAAATGGTGAGGGTAAGCACACCTGGAAATGAAAGATGGTTTGACACAAGCACAGGCAGAGGAAAACTGACACCCAGCCTGACAAGGTTAATACGGGTGGCAAGAACAGACCTGTGTTACTGCTGTCAGGTCATGGTCTGGAGATGTTTTGGGAAGATGCACAAGCTAGACCTCAGTACATTTTATGAGGGATCCCAAAACTGGTAGAATTTTCAAAGGTGTGGATGTATACAGGCCAGAAATTACGAAACTGCTGCCACTGGTTTCCAGCCTTGGTTGTTGGGACATTCAAAAACTGAGCATTCATTTTAAGTGTTTCCACCTGTCCCAGAATTAGAAATATGTTCCTAGATAGCTAATCCAGCACGGAGCCTTCTGTTACCACAGTTTCTTTATAAGTATTAATAATTTGCCACCAAGTATGACCATTGTGAAGCTGAATAAGCTAATGTGCTATACTCACACGTTAATCTTACTGGAGGCTCAGGGGGAACGCAGAAGCAAAGTACTTCAATGAGAGATTAGTCTGGGTTATTCTCAATGGAAGGTGGATCCAGAAATAGTCTCTACATTTTCTACTCATGTACCCAGCACAAGAATTTATTAAATAGTTCCTAAAACTGCAAGAGTCGGGGAGCTTTCCTGTGACAGTTGTGCCATCCTTTATTCCTTTTCTGTTCTACTGTTGTTCTGTTTTACATGATAGCTTCACTGAAAAAAAGTTGAGTGTAAAAGACTTGGAAGGTTCATATTTTTCTGTAGACTTAAGAAAATAAAGACGAAAGGGACTTAATATTTTTGTTTTATTACTCTCACTTTGAGAAAAGCTCTTTTTTGGCTGAATCATTACTTCGTCTTGCTTAGAAAAACGTTCGGAAGGATTTTTTCCAGAAGTATATAAATTTTATTGGCTTTTAATAGGGCTACAAAATTCTACAAAATGTCACAGGTTTTTTTTCCATGTGGAAATGGATTTTAGACCTGTAGAAAATTTGACTCAATGTCCCATGAAAAAGTTTGAGGAAATTTACTGCGCTTTGATTCCCATAGATATGCATAGATGTTTTGAGATACTGTTTGTCATAAGGAGTTTCTAGGATGCTGTCACCATGGGCCAGAGAATACCAGATATTGTATCATTGTGTAATTTTTGGTCACAGAGCTGTGTACCTTTAAGACTAATCAGAAAAATTGATTTCTTTTGCTCTTGAGAGGGGTTATTGGTGACTTGGCAGCCTGGAAACATCCTTCCATTCCTAGAAAAGCCTTCTATTCTTTGGATCCCTTGGTATTATTGAGGTTGTGGCTAAGAAGTAAAGGGAAGGCAGGATGCTCTGCTGATGAAGCCCTTGCTCTGGGAGGTCCACGCTCAGATCCCTGCACATGTGCACTTATTCACCTGGTGTCAGTCTCATAGGTCCAGACCTACAAAGAGGGATCTGGAAGAGGGGTTAGGTCTTTTAGCATCCTTGGGAATCTCTTAATCTGTGCTTTTGAGACTAACAGTACTTCCCTGACTTCATGTCTGTGTTACAAGAATAAACACATTAAGTGTTATAGAGAGTTCAGGAAAGGGACGATCTGTATACATGGGTAGATAGAGAAAGATGATTCAAATTACCTTAAAAATGAACACTGACTTCCTGGGATTTATGGATAAAGAGATAAACAACCCTGTGCTGTCGTGGAAGACTATGCAGCGAATCACACAAATCTACACTTATCCTAAAACCTGATCCCATTAATATCAACAAAAAATTTTTCTCTAACTTTAAAGGGTGCAGGATTTAACTCTCAGAATAGGAAATACTGACATTTGGTGATTTTCCCAGTAATCATTTTTCTTAAGGTTGTTTGGCATCGTGTAAAGTAGGCAGCTGTGTAGATGTCTTTCTCCACGTGTATAATTATTTTATTATAAAAACACTAAGGAAAGAGTTGTGTTTGAACAGCCAGATGCACTTCATCACTCTTTTGATAGTCTTGGATAATTTGGTGTATTATTTATTGTGCTCAGGCTACTGCTTACACGGCTTTAAGATCTTGCTGTGATTTAGACAACATTTGAAATACCAGTGTGATAATACTTCCATACAAGTTCAAGAAACTACCCTTAATTTATAGGCTCGAACTCAAAATCATCTTAAAAAGAAAGAAAAAAAGAAAAGGCTAAAAGAGCTGACAGTTTTCAGATGCAGTTATTCCTTATTCACCTTGGGAAAAGGACAAGAGGGACTTCACTTGCCCCGAGTAAAGAATAGGTGACCTGGGCAGCTTCTTTTCCTACATTTTTCTGAGTTACCATGGCTTCACCCATGGCTCCAAACCAGAACCAGTTGCTACCCTGCCCCAAAAGAGAGAAGCCAGATTGTGAATCTGTCTGCCTCTAAATTTCTTCTTGTGCGGTTGACTGAATTCCCCACAGTACCTGGGGAGAGGTCCACAGCCTCTCATCGCCCCTCAGAACAGGGACTTCAGCTCCAAGCAGTCCCTTCAATGAGTAGAAAACCTCTTACTTACACCTTTTGCCTCCCAGATACGACTGTGTGAGGAAGCCATTTGTTTTCTGTACACCAATGTACTACTCTGCCGACAATCTTAAAATGGTATTATCTCACATAGTCTGGACTTTGCTGCTCAGTAGTCATCACTGCAGTGGTGGCAGCTTGAAATTATACCAGCCAACCAGAAAAAAAAAGGACTTTCTTACACGCTACCTCCACGCCTATTCTTTAAACATTTTTGGGAAACACAAATATTTTTTCAGCATCTCATTTTTCTCTGTTCACAAATATTTGTATAACTGAATGTTTTGCTTGTACAGATCAGTAGAAAACCCAGGCTTTTCTTCCTATGTTAAAATTCATTTGGAGATTCTCACTTATGTAAACATGTAAATGCAACTTGTGCAAAATAATACTTGGTTCTCAAGACAGTTACTAGTTTTAATAGTTTTTGGTTTCCTTAGTGGCAATTATCAGAAAGACATGCTTTAGATGAACAGTTCACATTACATTTCATGTAATTAATAGCAAATACCTAAAAAAGACAGTTAAATGCATTATAGGTTCAAACAGGCGTGCATAAACTAGGAAATTTGGAAAAAGCAAACACATTTCACACTCTATTTGGGGTGGCTAACTACAGAGAATTGTTTATTGAGTAATAACAGTTTGATGATTTCCATTGCATATTTATTTCAGGTTATAATTGATGGGGATATTTTTCCATTAAACACCTCCCTAAATCTTTCAGCCGATGGAGTCATGGTGTAACACTATGAACTTGCCAACAAAATGACTCAACTGAAAGCTTACAAAGAGATTTAGAGATGGATATTTAAAAGGAGTTTAAACGTGTAAAAGATATTTGATATAAATTCTGGAATACCTGTGTGCTACTTTNGCACCCGCTTCCCTACAACCTCCCTTCAGGTAGTTGTAGAGAGCGATAAGGTCTCCCCTCAGCCTCCTCTTCTCCAAACTAAACAACCCCAGTTCCCTCAGCCGCTCCTCATAAGACTTGTTTTCTAGACCCTTCACCAGCCTCGTTGCCCTTCTCTGGACACGCTCCAGCACCTCAATGTCCTTCTTGTAGTGAGGGGCCCAAAACTGAACACAGTACTCAAGGTGCGGCCTCACCAGTGCCGAGTACAAGGGCACGATCACTTCCCTACTCCTGCTGGTCACGCTATTCCTGATACAAGCCAGGATGCCGTTGGCCTTCTTGGCCACCTGGGCACACTGCCAGCTCATGTTCAGCCGGCTGTTGACCAGCACCCCCAGGTCCTTTTCTGCCGGGCAGCTCTCCAGCCACTCCTCCCCAAGCCTGTAGCGTTGCATGGGGTTGTTGTGACCAAAGTGCAGGACCCGGCACTTGGCCTTGTTAAACCTCATACAATTGGCCTCGGCCCATCGATCCAGCCTATCCAGATCCCTCTGCAGGGCCTTCCTACCCTCAAGCAGATCGACACTGCCGCCCAGCTTGGTATCATCTGCAAACTTGCTGAGGGTGCACTCAATCCCCTCATCCAGATCATTGATGAAGACATTGAACAAAACATCCACATGTAGATCCTTTTACCTGTGATCTCTTTTCTCTCTGTTTTCTTTACTTCTTCACTGTGTCAGAGGGGTGTTTAGACGCTCCATAGTAGGAGCTGCTTGAGCATGTAACAAAATGTATGCGGTTTCCCATGAAACTTGTGATTTACACAGATGTAAACAAATGTACAGAGTATAAAAAGCATCTCTTGTGCAATCACTAACAAAAAAGGAAATATTTATTTTCTGTATGTTAAGAGTCTCAGAGCATAATCCATGTTAAAAATCATCAGCATTTCATTATGTGTAGA
This sequence comes from Fregata magnificens, assembly GCA_013389945.1. Classification (NCBI taxonomy): domain Eukaryota; kingdom Metazoa; phylum Chordata; class Aves; order Suliformes; family Fregatidae; genus Fregata; species Fregata magnificens. The sequence continues at coordinate 150,474 of WAAD01000503.1, read as the reverse complement.
TTTTTGTCTCATTCAACATTAAGCTATGAATAAGGTGTGACACCATCAGCCCATAGATTAACAAAAGCACAGCTGTAAGCATCAATTACCAGGGAATGAGCATCATATCAGTGTTTTGCCTTTTAAATGACTAGGTTACCTGCAACCCTGACTGGTAATGGCAAATGCCAATATGATTACTCCCTCAGTTTCCCAAACAAGTAAAAAACTTATTAAAAATGCTAGTATGTTCTTTAACTGGTACAGTGTCATTAAAATAATACTCTGGAGACGTACTGTAGTATAAGCATTAACATTAACATTCAACCTATAGCCCTTGTCAAGGTATTTGCTTCCCGTGAAAGAGCACTAGTCAAACATTTTAGTATTGAACTCGTCGTTCCCATTTGTACCATTTTATTGTGAATGTTATTGCAGCACTTTTTAGAAGTGAACAGAATAGAAATTTGAATAACTGGGCATGGAACATCGAAACCATACTGTGCTATTAATGTCTTTTTCTGATATTTCATCAAATTCGGTAAGCTGTATGGGCAGCAAAACTAGATGACACTTAATCCTTATTCTAGAAAGAACAATTTGAAATAGGGAATGCACATGACCAATATGTTGTAACCTTCAGACCTCTCTTGTATAATAGTATTTGCCAGATCCTAGAGACTGAAAATGAATTTCCAGTTAGATGTAACTCTTTTGTCTACTACTGATAACAAGATTTGGGATCCCATGCGATTGTTTCAATATGTCAGGTTAAGCCTGTTTAATCTCCTTATGATCAAACTTCATTGTCCAGAGCAGATAGTTAAGGCTGAGTTTATCATGGATAGGATTATGTTTTGTTTTTTCCTAAAGGGCAAAGCTTCATATCCCAGTTTAAGTAGTATAGAGTCTGTAGAAGGCTGCAGTGGGAGTAAAGGCAACTAGAAGTGACGGTTTAGACGTGTATACACACACATATAAGTACCTGCAGACATCTCACAGAATTTCTATCTGCTAGAATAGCTCTGTAAGAGAAGGCAGGAGTTCATGGTTCTGGAATCAAGAGTAGCAATGCCCTCCGTGCAGTCCAAGAATGGCTTTTGCAGCAACACTAGCTCCCATGCGCCTCCTCATCGACTTTGTCTTTGCAAAGGCAGAAAGCAGAATTAACCTCTGCATCCAAGAGATAAAGGTGCTGGAGAGGGCATCCTGAAAGATAACTTCCTTGCAGCAGAGTTATAGCTCAACTGTGTGCCTTCAATGACAGGAATATTTTCTTCCCTTCCCTCTCAAATAATACCTTAGAGGACCTTTGGTGAGCATATATCGTCAGCTGCCATGGAGGAGCTGTCTGGCTGACAGGTCACTTCCCTTTGGTAAGCGCTGTAGCAATTGGTACAGCAGCCAGGTCTTNTTTTTGGAGCAGAGATAGATGTTCCATGCAAAAGTGAAGTGTGTTCAAGGGTTGGAAATAAGACCTTGAGTGCTTTCTGATTTTTATCTGTCCCCACATAGCCTTGCCCTGTGAAGCATTTCTATATAGAGTGATTTTTATCCGTGACATTGCAATTTTCTTGAATAGAAAGCATCATTTGGCAAAGAAACTGGGATTTTCTGGGGTGTGTATTACTTCTGCTGGTGAAACAGCAACTTCTTTGCCTAGTATATCTTGGCAAAGTGCTTAACAATATGTGTGTTGCAATGTGTATTTCATTTCAGTTGTCAGAAGTCAGAAGGATTTAGGTCTTTATGGGGTGTTAACAGGATAAAACCAAGTACAGCAGAATTGCCCCGAGTCCTCTCAAGAGCCCATCACTACCTCCTAAGGTAAATTAAACAATTTATGGAAGAAAGACATGAACTTTACATTTTAAAAGATGAACTTTGTTGAACTCATGGAACCTTCTTAATTCTTGTTTAGTTACAGGCAGGTCTGGTCCTATATCTATACATCAAGGTACAGTGTCAGGGATTTACCAAAACTATTGGTCTTGCAACGTACACTGAAGAGGATCAGGAATTCTGATTAGTCAGATTTATTCGGAGAGCTCATACCTCCGCTAGATCTCTTTGCCTGATCATGCTTTATCCCTGGCTCCCACTTCTTTGTCCGGGGCTCTGCAAACTGCATTATGCTGAGGAGCAGAGCAACCTTGGCAGTTCTCATTACATTATATTGCTGTTCCTGTAAAACAATTAAGCTCAAACAGCAAAATCAAGAGCTTATGCCAGATAGACATAACAACTGAAGGTGAGCACCTGGCAAACAGCAGGGATCTTAACTGATAAATATCACCCTTTTTTTTTGTGATCCCAGAGCACTTGTGAGAGATTTTTCCTGATGTACTTGACATTTGGCTTATTTGTTGAATTATACCACAGACTGACCATGAAGAATCAGATTCTAATCCACATTTGAGTTATGATATGTAGTTTGTACTGCAAGATACATTATCAATTCTCTAAATTGATAAACACAGAGCTGATAAATATGCATTTCTGATCTATTTCCACATGTCACACCAACATGTTTTTCTGCATGCTAGTATGCCAGCTAAACTCCACTGCTCAAGGTTTATTCAGATTAAACAAAAAGCAATATTCTGGTTTCAGAAAACATTTTAAACAATATTGAAATAACTACCTTCAAATTTTCACCCTCTTCTCAACCTGGTAAACGTGACAGAACATACCACTTCCACATGTTTCCAATGACACTATTTTACCTTTTTTTTCCATTCTACAGGTTAGGACCAATTTCCAAAAAGATTCTTTGCTCACTTTGGGAAAGGAGGGTATTAGGATGCTTACAAACCCTTACAAACAAATGCAAGATCTCAAATGAAGGTTTTTGCTAAGCTACACAGAAGTGTAATCATATGTGTATAGTGAAAATCACATAATCAGTCGCATTTCATATGGTGAAATCCTTACACAGTAAAATCAGAGTGGTTTTGCAACGCATGGTAAAGAAGTCAGGATTTCACAAGATCAAAAAATAATTGCCAGATTTGTCATTTTCTTCTCATTCTTATGCATCACTGTATTTTTTTTCAGAATCCTGATAAGGACAAGCTACAATTTATGTACTGAAGGCAGATTTTGAGATGCACACATCACTTAGTAAACAGAGCTCCATGTATACAACATTATGAGGCTGTCATGGCAGCTTTCATATTCTAGATTTAGCGTATTAAAATCAACACTAAAAATGCAATAAATACCTTTCTCTAATCAAGCACATATGAATTCTGAATACAAAAGAAGGAGGAAAGTATATTGGAAGTACATGAAGAATTAGTAAGTAAATCAAAGAACTCTTAATTAAATTTTGAACATAAAATAGAGAATATGGGCATTTTATAACCTGAACAGAGTTCCAAAAAGTGCTGTGTGTCCCTATACACATACATCCTCTTTATTATCATGCAAATAAGTGAGCTTCTCAAATCAAAGCCCCTGGTGAGCACTTATTCTGTTACTCTGCTGGAGACATCATTCACGTGTGTTTTACGGTTTTTTTTGCACAAAATTATGGTTTTCTCTTTTTTTTTTTTTTAATTAAATCAAATATAAGCTGTCTCACGTTTGCAAATAGCAGGTGCCAGTTAGTTGGTCGTATTTCATTCTGCATCATGTCAACAGAGTATTTCCCCTGTCTCTTACCTACTGCAGGGTAGAAAAAAACAAAGAAAAAATTGAGGTTTGACATAAGTCTCCATTTTTGTCATTTAGCTGACAAGGTCAGTCAGACTCCTCAGGCACCCTGTGTTGTCAGTCCAACCAAGAGAGGAAAAAGCACTCCTCAAGAATCAGAGACACAGTCCTAAGTACCCTGTAACCACGTCCCCTTCCCACTTCCTGGCTTCTTGTCTCTTAGGTCGGCACAAGAAGCAGAAATGTAAAATCCTTTCCTTTTTCTCTCCCTTCCTCTGTCACACATGGCACACCAGGTTTCCCTGGCATGTTTGCCCATACAGAAGAACTGGAGCAGGCACCTGAGGACCAGGTCTGAGACACTGACCCCAAATGTCACCAGTCCCACAGCGCAGCCATAATCTGGGTCACTCTTTGATGAGTGTCTCAAGGAGATATCCTATATCCGTTGACTATAAAGAGAGCACAGGGATATTAGCTGGGCAAACCAGGTAGTTCAAATGAAGCAATTTCAATGTGCGTTTGCAAATGAATTACGAATTTGTTTTCCTTTGGCTCATGGTGTGCCAATGGCATGGAAGTCACTAAGATTTCTAAATAGATGACTTGTGTTAACTTACACACCTATTGCTTCTATTGATTGCAAGACAACTCCCAATCAGAAAATTTAAATATGGATTAAAGAAATTATTAACTTGAAAATTTTCATCAGCAGTAATTTAGGGACAGATAGTCTGAAGAAAATAAGATCCTTCTATACAGGTACAACTAGTTCTCCTCACAAAATTTAATTTGATAAACTACATCGCTAAGCATATTTAATGTTAAGTAATGGTAACTATTACTTGCTGAGGAGCAGGTGTTGTATTCAGTAGGTCCACGTGGTAAGGACAGGGCCCAACTGTATTCACCTGTTAGTTCAGAGCTGGACTACACTCTTGGACCTCCTGGGTATTGGATTTCCTGAGAGCTCTGTGAACCCCACTTTGATTCATGTTGCAGAGGAGTCTCAGCACAGATACTGGACTCTCTGTGGACCAAACCAAACTGAAAGATACACTCCACCTATGCACCCACTGTATTCCAGCTGTGCACCTAACGCCTTCCAGCTGGGCACCTGATAGATTCCAGCCTGAGGCAGGTCCAGAGCAAAACCAGGCAGACACATGCAGTGTGGGTCTTGAGTTATCTTCTGCTCTCCAAATGATATAGTCAGAAGTGTGAAGCCAATGCCATGTAGGGAAGGTTTTCTAGGAAAAGCAGCAAGAATTCTTGGAAGATCTGGCTTACAGGGCAAATTTAAAGAACTGTCGTATTACAGTCTTCAGCAGAAGAAATTTGTACTACATTGTACTAGGAGGTGCTTTAAAGAGAAGAATGCCATGTAAGTCTGTTGAGCACCTTGGCAAGTAAATATATCATTCTTAATACATTTTCTCCTACTATGTTGATATATATGTGCTGACACTTTTTAATGATATAACACATAGGTATACTTCCTGATTGTGTGCTACAATGTTAAATTTGGGACTGAGAGGCTCACAGTTTATAAAGCATCTTCAATTACCAAGGTATATGGATGTATAAACTATTTTCTTAAAGTCAGATGCTGCCTCGTATGTAGTTTCTGTATGAAAAGAAAGACATTAAAATGTGTCTGGTGAAGCAATAAAAAGTGCAGTATTCAGTAAAAGAAATAAAACAAGAAGATAACAAAAACAGATCATAGAAAATGAGATAAACAAGACTGCTGCCACAATAGACTCCCATCCACCATTACCCACACACTTCATAAATATGCAATGGGATATATAGCACAGATAACATTTTACTGAGAAGAATGAACCACTGGTGCCCACATACTCTTATGTGTATTTTCCAAGTGTGTGGGTAACGGTTGCTGAGAATCTGGTCTGGTATCGTTACCAATTTTTTCCTGAGCAGAATGAACTATGAGTGAACTTCAGAAGCAATTTAAACTCATACATCACATCTGTACGTCCCATTCGGACATGCTCAGTGTAGCCACTGACAAGAAAAAAGGATGATGTTTAGCAGAAACCAACAAGGAGAAGACAGAAGAGCGGAAAAGTGATACATTTTTCAGTTTACTAATTCATAGGCAAAACACATGCAGTGTACATTGAACAGAAAAGGACAGATTTCTAGGGTATTATTAAAGCAGAGAACCAGGCACAAAAATAATAATTTAAATCACCTCAAAAAGCAATCTGCTTGCTTTCTTTCAGCTGTTTAGTTCCCTGCTTTAATCTTTTTTTTTTCCTTTCGGTTTGTGTCACTTTTGAATGAAAAATGTCTTTTCAAAACTGAAATGCAGTTTCATTTAGAAATGTGGGAATGAAACACACTTTAACTTGGAAAACATTCATAGCAAATGTTTCAATCCTTTTTTGTTTCCTTATTCCTTCCGCCTCATTTTTCTCAGCCAGAGTGCCAATCTGGGAACAAATTTATTATTCATCATGAGGACCCTCTTTTTTTCAGGGGTTAGAGTCCTCAGCTCTTGCGGAAGCAGTTCAGGTGCCCAAATAGCTGTGATAATGCCATCAGAGCCACGTGCACGTATGCAAGCCTTCCAGACAGGCCCAGCTAGTACATATACACATCCAGATGTATCAAAACATGGCATTAGAAGCTTATATTTAGGCAGCTTTTTCCTTCTGTCTGAGTGAGGTCAAAATAATGGTTCTTTACAAAGACTTCCATGTCATCTGACAGGCTGGTGATTCAGTTTTTGTTTTTCTTTTAAATGCTATTGGGAAAAAAAGTGCTTCCTGCTTACCCTGACCAGCTTTGCCTATGCTCTCGGTTATTTCTAGCTTATCTACTCTGGGAAGAGAAAAGCCAATGACAGGGCAATGTCTGCTTTAATGCTGGGTGTTATGTCGTATGCTCTGAGAGGGATTTGTGACCAATGTGGGTAAGAAGGCCACACAACAACATTTGTGCCTTAGGAATAAACCAAAAAGAGGGAAAAAGAAGTAAGTGAACGAAAATGTGCATACCTAAGAGGAAGCCTATGTTATTCCATTGGTTTGGTCAACTTTGAGCGGTGCAAAGAGAACTGATAAATAAAGGTCTGTTTCTAAAGGTCTATTTCTATTTATTCATCAGCTGTTTTCTCAACCCATAAAATATCAAAATCAACTTAGTGCTACTTAGTAATAGAGAAGGACTCTGTATGGAGCACCTTGTGTTTATAGCAAGATTTAGAAACAGACATCTGTTCAAAGTCTCTGTCTCTGGCTCAGAACATGCATTTCCTTGCAGGACTCAGTGTGAATAGAGAGAACTATGTAAAGACTTGAGAAAGAAGCAATGGAGATAACGCTGGAGGCTTTGAGCAGGTGGGATACGTGTCAAGGTAAACACAGTTTTGTATACTTACTTGTGTGTTATCTGCTAACTTTCCATTCAATAAATTTGCTATGCAGAACATAAACTGTAGGCAATCTGATCAAATCCCTACTTTTCAATATTAAGTTCTCCAAAAGGATTCCTCATTTTCAAAGAAATGGAGGTTCTCCACACCAATGCTACTGTAGAAAGAAGCCACATCACTCAGAAGTGAATGCTGCCAGTGGGGCTGTAACTCAGACCCTCCTTTTGGAGAGAGATGACAGTCTCTTCCCTTTGAGTTAGATGGATGCAGTGAGGTGCCTGGGTACAACTGTACCCTGAAATAACACCAGGGATTGTTTTTCTTTCATTTGCCTTCAAAACTAGGGACTTATGTTGTTTTCCTTTCCCTTTGTTGCTAAGAAGGAAAACCCTGAATGCCCAAACTGAAAGCTTTTTAGGCCTTGTGTCTTGCTAGTTTTGCTCTCCCTAAATTGGATATACTGTTGTAGTCTAACCTGAGAGCATGCTTGCATCTCTGACGAGGAGCCAGAGCCAGAGCCCTCCGCTGTTTTTCAAATTGGCAGGCACTGAGTATCTTGTAGAGAAAGTGAAGTGCTTGTTCTTGCTTACATGATTCATTATTATTTTTCCCAGTCATTATGAATTGAAATAAGCCATCTGTTATAACAGTGCACCGTGCACTAAGAAACATGGCTTTAACTAGGAATAGAAAAAAAATCACATAAAAATGAGTTTGGGGATCCACATGTACATCCAAATTAGAAAGCACAATAATAGCAGCAATGGATATGTACACAAAACTTGTTTTGTGAGAATATTTACTGTTGTTTTCAAAGTGAGACACAATAGGCTGATACCATTTTAAATTGATAAAAATGATCGATTCACCTGAAAAGAATAAATTTTATTCACTGTCCTTCAATATTAAATCTATGTACTGTTAGACTAATAAGGCAAGTAAATCTGAAATGGGATACTAAGTGTGTTTTCCTTTATCATTTTATTAAAGTCATTTCCAAAACAGCTTAACAAAAACTGAAAAGCACTAAAAATCTCTAAAGCCTTTTGACCTGAAAAGGTTTTTTCAATTGCGCATTAAAAGTAATCTACAAAACAAATTGCTGTGTCTGTGAGAACAGATCTTAAATCTCCTGCAGAGCTCAGTTGGATGGTCTTTTCTTTGGGTTTTTGGTCATGTCTGTTCTTTGAAAGGTTTATACTTGACACTAAAATAGGGGTAAGAGTTTTATCACAGTTGTGCTTTTTCTCACTTTTTACAAATATTTACATAATCATATTTTATAAGAAAAAAAAAATCTAAAATGTGTTCTAAGGATGCAGTTTTCACAAGTACCATTAGGTGTTGCAATGCTGTATCCTGTCTTCCCAATTGCTATTTTCCCATTGTATTTTCACATCTATCCTCACCTTTATTCTTCCAACTTAAGTACGATTTCTTTAAGTCAGAATCAGCATTTGTTCTGTGTTCGTGAAGCATCCTATATGGAGAGATCACCAACAGTTTGAAGGTCTATTTCAATACAGTAATAGAGAAGTGCCGTGAGATCTCGTCCAATAAACATCTGCAATGCTTGTAAATTAAGCTCCCTACCAACAAACTCTTTGGGTACCTGGCCTCTCAGGATGTTTTTTTTTTAGCTCTGTGTGAGGAATCCACGCACCCAATAGATGGCATTGTGCAGCTGGGTCAAAGCACGCACCACAACAGGCAGACAGTCCAACTCAACTCTGCAAGGTGTAACAGAAGGGACAAACGGGTACAACAGGAATTTAAAATTTTATACTTAAGGTATTGTAGTTAGGTTCAAGAAGATGGGGTCCTATTGAAGACCTGAGGAAAGACCTTTTTTTTTTTTTTTCCCTTTTAAACATGGCCTGTAGAGCATTAGAAAAGGAGGTATGGGGCCAATACCTTCCTCTGGCTAAGGGAATTTTAATCCATGCTTTTCTCTCTCTTTTGTTAAGTAAGATAAAGCCTGAAACTAAACTTCCAACTGCAGGTATGTTATGAAATGTAAATGTTCCCTAAGTGATTTACAAAAGATTACGATAAAATTCTGCGGCAGATCCAACAAGTGCAGGATGTTAAACACGAGACTTATCTTTTCTCTCTCATGTTTGGATTTGTCATTTAAATCAATGGGAATTTTTACCTTGGATTCACTGGAAAAAAAAAGCCTTAGTTGTTCTCTTCCCTAGCACTTTTAGTTTTTGGGGGGTTTTCTGAGTAATGGATTTCTGTTAACAGTCCTGTTTTTATTCTTACCAAACAACTGATGACAAAATTATCTCAGTAGTAGGAGATAGGCTTTGTCAACAGCTACAGCTGGAATCTGAATGCTGTACTCTAGGAGAGGTTGTGCTGCAAACTAAAGAATAGCTCAGGATCCTTATCAAGATATGCTTGATCCTGTTGTAAACTTCTGAAAAAATAGCAGTATTTATTTGCCAAGTGAGACTGAGGTCTGCATTGGACCTGGGGAAATTCCACTGGTCAGCAGCTTACTTTAATCAGGACACCCCTATAAGTAAGCAGACCACCCTGTCTCACCATCCCAGTTACGGTAGACCAATTTTTTATCTTCTAGACAAGGAACATAGGTGTCTGTGCAATACATAACGCTCTCACTATCAGTTGCTTTATTTGATTCCTCTCCATCATTTATTCCAGAGCAGAAACAACCTCAGAGGGGTTTTGTGAGTTTTTCAGGCCTCACAGGCTGAGGCACAGGCTGCAACCTTCACAGACAGTCCTCGCAGTGGCAGCACCAATTTTTGCAACTCTTGTCCCTGAAATGACCTGAAGAATAAAAATTAGTAAGGACATGTTAGCACAATATGATCACATTATTATTTCAGAAGGGCAGACCTGGAAAATGCATTTCATTCATTACATCATATCTGCAAAGATTCACTTCACAATTCTGATCTGCAGCTATTTCTTCCCTACTTAATTTTAGGTTGATAAATCAACCTCAGATAACGGCCTTCTTCCTCAATGCTCGACTTGGGAATGGGAAATAGTAGTTTACTGGAGTGCTGAAAGGGTGAGATATACAAAGTGCTTGAGTATCTGTTGAAAAGAAGTTATGAATACATAGATAAATAGGTGACATTTTCCCTTGAAAACTATTTATTATCCATATATTGAATACCCACAGGTGAATTCGGCAAACACCCCCCCACACACAGATAGGCGTATATAAATCCTTAAGGAAGAGAATCAGAACCGCTTACACCGATGTGCTGGTTTTGGCTGGGATAGAGTTAATTGTCTTTATAGTAGCTAGTACGGGGCTATGGTTTGGCTTTGTGCTGAAAACAGTGTTGATAACGCAGAGATGTTTTAGTTGTTGCTAAGTAGTACTTACACTAGTCAAGGACTTTTCTAGCCTCCCATGCTCTGCCAGGTGCACAAGAAGCTGGAAGGGGAGGGGACACAGCTAAAATTGTTGATCCAAACTAGCCAAAGGGCTATTCCATACCATATGACGTCATGGTCAGTATATTAATGGTGGGGAGCTGGCCGGGGGGAATCACTGCTCGGGGACTGGCTGGGCATCGGTTGGTGGGTGGTGAGCGGGTGCATCACCTGGGGGGGGTGTTGTGTTTTGTTTTGTTTTCTTTCTCTCTCTCTCTTGTTGTTTTCCTTTTCAATACAATATTATTATTATTATCAATACTACTAATATTATTATTATCATTATTATTTCTATTATTTTACTTTCATTATTAAACTGTTCTTATCTCAACCCACGAGTCTTCTTGCTTTTGCCCTTCCGATTCTCTCCCCCATCCCACTGAGGGGGCAGGGGGGTGAATGAGTGGCCGTGTGGTGTTTAGCTGCCTGTCAGGTTAAACCACAACAACCGAGCATGCGCAAAACCAAAATGGTCTCAGACGTGGTAGCCCATCAAATAAATGACAAGCCAGCCTTCAGCACCCATAACCAAATTCTCGTCCTGAGACTGAAAGCAGACTATGGGGGTTATTGTCAATTGTAGGGCTTCTCTTCAAATGCTGCTAAGATTTGGTAACCTCAAAATGTATGTCAGTTGTCTCTCAAGTGTGCACAACTATCTGCACATACACACATTCTGTGTCCTCCAGACCCACCCAAATTAATGGAAATCCTTGAAATGGAAAGGGTACCTTAACAGAGCATTGCTGTTGTACCTCATTGTTAGCTATCATGCTATTATATTAGACATTCATCTTTTATCCTTGTTCAGCTCCAGTAATAATGTGTCATCTAAGACTCCTGACTCTTAATTAGAAATCATACTGCTATTCTTCACCTCGCTCTGTTATGCCCTGCTGTGACTTTTCTGTCAGTCTGCTCTTCCCTGTGATATGATACAAGGTGGGGGAGCACAGGGGTTAATGCAATTATTTACATATGGTAATACAGTGTATAGCAGTGAATTAATAAAAGAGTTTGCAGCATTTCAGAGCTAAAAAGCAATTAGACATTCATCTCATCACTGATTTTCCAATTGAAGTATGCTACATTTAACTTTTAAACTTTATGCTCCTTGCACAATTCCAATGTCACCTTTTTTTTTTTTTTTTTGGAGAACAATGGGCAATCAGGCTGGATTTGGAGGGACTGGAAGATGGTAGACATGAAACATATTCCTTTAGAGTTCTATTTGTGAATTTCATGGCTTATTTATGAAATCAGGCATATAAACTTGTTTCTTAGAGTTTCACCCCTTTTTATACTTTGCATTTCTCCAAAGTGGTCACAGTACAAAAACAAAGAAATAACAATGTATGGTTACCCTTTTGAAAATAACTGCAAGTATTAAGTGCTGAGTGCTATATTTACGGAGAATCCAGACCTACTGAATTAAAAGGGAAAATTGATTTGACTTGCAGGAGACCAGAATGCCACCCACAGAGGTGCCTGATTGCCAGACAACACTGGGTTCCCACTGTCCAAAAATCACTGTCGTTTCTGATACCTAATATTGGTCAGTCAAAAGGTAAGACACTGAAATAACCAGTGCAGACTGAAAAAAACAGATCCTTAGCTCATGCAGAATGTTCTCACTCTGAGAGCAATTATACAGTGACGATTTATACCAGCTGAGGAACTAGATACACGATTTTGCATGTACAATACACATGTTGGTTTTTTTATATTGACGGCTATACCTTTGAGGAAACGTTGATTAGGAATATAAATATTTATGCACATTAATGATTTTAATAAGCAATTACATTCATTATTTAAATATTTTCATAATTGCTCAGTTTATAAAAGTGAGCACTAAAAAAGAACATCTGATAATATTAGACCATTATTCCTAATAACATCTCATCCACAGACAAATTAATGTTCTTTCTGATACTGTTAATTTAAAATCTATCAGATTGTAACTGCAAACATAGAGATGTAGCATCTCAATGAAAGTTGTAATGGAAGGAAATGAATCCCAGAGCTTAGAGCATGTTCTTATCAGTTACAAGCACCAGGCAATATAGAAAGAAATAGATAGGAGAGGGAGTCAGTAGTCTTTTAAGGCTGTTTTCAAAATGCAGGAGCATATGTGGATAGAAACCTATTCTATGACAGAGTTTGTATTAAGGGTAATGCTTTATTAAGTATTTAAGCAAAGAAAATGGGAAAAATATGTTTTGCTCACTTTGTGAGTCTAAATGACAGTACCTCAATGTGGCAAACCTGATTCAGGTCAGGATGAAATTTACTCTGACTTAGACATCATGACAATACATCAGGAGCAATTCAATCCCCTGCTGTCCCCCAGCTGGCTGATTCTACTGCCAAATGAGTAAGAAACCCAGACAGCTTCTCAAAGCAGCAAAAATTTCAAGATTATAGTCTCAGGCCATCCTGGGGATGTTCCTGTCCCAGGTGTGAAACAGAATCTGCCACACCAGTTTGTTCAAGTTTGGGTTGGCATAGAGTCATAGAATAGTTTGGGTTGGACGGCACCTTTAAAGGTCATCTAGTCCAACCCCCCTGCAATGAGCAGGGACATCTTCAACTAAATCAGGTTGCTCAGAACCCCGTCCAACCTGACCTTGAATGTTTCCAGACATGGGGCACCTACTACTTATCTGGGCAACCTGTTCCAGTGTTTCACCACCCTCACTGCCAAAAATTCCTTCGTTATATCTAGTCAAATCTATCCTCTTTTAGTTTAAAACCATTACCCCTTGTCCTATTGCAACAGGCCCTACTAAAAAGTTTGTCCCCATCTTTCTTATAAGCCCCCTTTAGGTACTGGAAGGCTGCGGTAAGGTGTCTCTGGAGCCTTCTCTGCTCCAGGCTGACCAACCTCAACTCTCTCAGCGTGTCTTCATAGGAGAGGTGTTCCATCCCACTAATCATTTTTGTGGCCCTCCTCTGGAGGAGAGGTCCTCAGATGGTCCAACAGGTCCATGTCTTTCCTGTGCTGAGGACTCCAGAGCTGGACGCAGTACTCCAGGTGGGGTCTCACGAGAGTGGAGTAGAGGGGCAGAATCACCTCCCTCCACCTGCTGGCCATGCTTCTTTTGACGCAGCCCAGGATACAGTTGGCTTTCTGGGCTGCAAGCACACCTTGTCGGCTCATGTCGAGCTTTTCATCCACCAGTACCCCCAAGTCCTTCTCCTTAGAGCTGCTCTCAATCCCTTCACACCCTCCCCCAGCCTGTATTGATACCGGAGGTTGCCCCGACCCAGGTGCAGGACCTTGCGCTTGGCCTTGTTGAACCTCATGAAGTTCACATGGGCCCACTTCTTGAGCTTGTCCAGGTCCCTCTGGATGGCATCCCGTCCCTCAGGTGTGTCAACCGCACCACTCAACCGCATTGAGAGCCTAGTGCCAATGAAAGGAAGATCCATCAGAAAGCCTTGTCCCAGTTGCACTGGTACTACAGAGTAGAGCTGACTGTGGTGTGGTACTGATTTAGCAAAAGTGCAGGACCATCTTTTTTGCACATTTAAGAACCTATCAAGAGTGCCCTGGCTGAGTACCATTCAGCAGCAAGTGGTTCTCTGCAACCCGAAAAGCCAAAAAGTGATGCTGCACTTGGGGAGTGGGTGAGGGGTGGCAGGGGAAGAGGAAGAGTTCTTTAACAAGACCTGATCTATTGGATCAGGTCACTAGATTTTTTGCACACTGGGACTTGAGTATATATCAACAGTAATGCATTTCCCTGGAAATATAATTTCCTCTTCTTAAGTTTGATTGTGCCATGGCTTAGATTAATAAATATCAAAACTGTGGTAATGACAGAATTAACATTGCCAATTTAGATCAGAATGGATATTGCCCTGAAAAGAGTCCAAAGCAAACAAATTTATGCTGTGTTCAGAAACCTGTCAGAGAGACATTGGAATGTGCATTAGTCCATAGCAGAACTGACTGCAGAGTTTATCCATCATAGTCTAGTCCAGGGATGCTGAAGTCACAAGAATTTATGGAAAGGGGAGAAGGGACCCATAGACATACATGAGCAGAGGCAGGGATCCATTTCTCAGTGGAGGCAATACAGTCACTTAAACTAAGAAAACAACCAATAAACAAAACCAGGCAGTGACAGCTATTAAAGTTCTGAATCATTACCATTCTGAATGCAGAATAAATAAGCAGTATTATTTAGTATGTAGAATAAGCAATAGGTAAGTATTTGTGAGTTTTATCAGTGATGGTGAAGCTGAGGAACAGCATCTTGGTTCTGAGCCATGCAAGACATGACAAGAGACACCGGGTGAAATCCCAGCCCAAATGAAATTAATGAGACTCCTACCATTGATTTCAGCTGGATGAGGATTTAATGCCTTGTTCCCACCAAGAATCTCACACTGTAAATTAATTTCTCGGCAGTCTAATGCTGTCTCGTGTTAGAGCACATCTTGTCACATTTGTATAGGATGTCCACTCTACACTCACAGTGAAGTAAAATGGCATGAGTGTTGAAAAATGTGAGGCATTCTTATACATTAAACAGCTCCTTAGGACTACAGAGCTAAAGCTAGGCAGGGGCATTTATCTGCAGTCTGGCTTCACTGAAAAGTTCCAATCACCTGCTCTAAACGGTGGTATAACCATTCATCTCCTCCTCCCCTTAGTTCAAATTTGTAAATGCAAAGAAATTTCCATGGTTTATTCTGAAAAAGGAGAATTACTATACTTTGATGGTGGTGTAATTGCTCTATAATAGCTAATAATGGTGCATCTGCAATATCATAAGCACAGTGTTATAAAGTCCAGTGCAAACAATTAAATCCTCTGTTATATCTCAGAAAGTTATTTCAGAAATGGGATGAGGTTCAGTCATTCGTGTAGACAGATGCTATTTTACGTTTGGTAATGTAGTGAAGAAGATAGCTTATCTAACCCTTTACAGTCACGATCAGTTGTTTTAGAAGGTCTGTCAAAGCAAAAACGTTGTAAAAGCTACCTACGACTTTGACATAAAAAGCAAAGAAAAAGAGTGAGAAGACAACTGAATTGGGGGAAAGCAGGCCGCCTTGGAAAACAGACAGCACTTATGCATTTGCTCATGTTTTTTGTGCTAGCAACTCTGTTGCTTTAAACCCCAGTACTGCAATTTGAGACCCACTGCCTTTTGAGGACTCTGGCAGTAATTAGCTCCTATGCAGCGTGCTGTATGCTCAGATCCTGGACTACACTAGTTAGGTTAAGGGACAGCATTAAAGAAAAGTTTTCATTAGGAAACTGAATTGAAATGTAGTTTTTAACAAATAGACTTTAAAAAAAAGATGCATTTCTTTTGGGAAGGATCAGGGTTTTGAAAAATTTCACGCATTCAGTGCACTGCTGATGGCTTCCCTGCCAAAAGCACTGTTGGCTGTTGTGCTGAAATGGATCCACCTCAAACTCCTGCTGGTAAATCCTTTGTACCGCAGCAGTTTGGTTTGTATTCCTTTTCCACATATACAGAATCTATAGCCGGCTGTTGCAGATCCATATTTCCTGGGACCTGGAAGGTCCCCTCACCGCAGCATCATGTCGGTTTCCGTAAATGAACCTCCAGAAGCTCAAGGCTCAACTCTTCTGCAGGCAATTGGTTCGTCACTGTTCCTGTTTTTCTGTTGTGCTTTTTTGTTGTCTTTTGAGGGGCAGAGGAGCTCCTAGCAAACGGTCACAGAGGAAAGAAAGATTTTATGTGAAAAAATAGTTCTATAGGTAGCATTGCTCGGTTTGAACATAATTATGATCTGGCTTATCCTGCAATAGTTAAAGTCTCAGTAGGGGATGGCATACAGGGCATGACAAGAAAGCCTGCCTATGGAAAAAGAGACACATTCCTTTCAGCTCCCCTCTTGTTGATGTTGTGCAGTGTTGTTAGGAAAAGGGTTTGTTTGGTTTTTTTTTTTTTCCTTTATTATCCTTTGCTGGCAGCCAAAAATAATGGTCAGACCTGAAACACAGTGGGAGCTTAGAAACAAAATGTGACGATGAAGGAAAGGACTGCGGCAAAAAGATTGAGGAGAATGTATTGTGCAAGTGAACTTGAAAAGGACTGGTAGAAACTGAGCCTCGACAAGGCTGCCCTGCGACAAGGACTGAAATGGCAAACATATTGTGCTGTGTACACTATCTAGATCAGCCTCTGCTGATACAGTGGGACTGGAAACACAGGGACTGTTATTGCAGTCTCAGGTCTATGGGAATGGCATTAAGAAAATGTCATACACTGTTTAAATTATGCCCTGCTTGCAAAATCCCTTACTCTTTGAAGACTTCTACAGAAAAAGATGATACAACCTTTATAGGCCTCAGAGGACAGCTGTAGGTTTAGGCTTTATTGTCTCCTTCGCCCTGGGGAAATCTCCTATTGACTGTGGATGACAGCTACACTACAGACCAAAATTTCTCATAAATCGTGCTGTGAGTTAACCGCATGCTTCTTCATTTGCAACCACCTCCTAAGTCCCTGCTTCCTTAGAGGACACTACTCTTCCCACAGCCACAGCAAGCACTGAGCAAAAACAAGGTGCCACACGGGGCAAACAGGACCATGCTGCCTCTTAGGAAGATGGGTGGAGAGCAGAGGCATATTTCACTAAAGACGATTCTTCCCTCTGCCAGAAAAGTCACATACTTCGAGGTTTGTCCAACTTTCTGAGCAGGTGTCCTGCCGTCTCTAGAAGGCAGCTGCCTCTTATTTTGGTTGAAAGACGAGCATTTAAAAATATTTCTTCCCTTCACAATGTGGGTGGCTTTTCTTGTTACATAAAAGCTCATTTCAGATAGACTATCTATTCACTGGCTCAAAATATTTATTTTGGGTAGCTGTTTTATAAACTGCTCCCTAAAAGCTTTTTATATAATGCTGTATCTATTAGCATGAGAAGAAAAATTCTATCCTCCTACGAAATTTTCCATTGTGAGCCTTTCTGGCTCCCACACACAAAGATACCCCGTTTTTAAAAAAGCATTTTGCTACACAACCTCTTCTGAATTGGTCTTCCAGTGCTGGGAGTCCTGTAAATTCAATGGAACATTAACATTAGACATTATACATTACATTCCTTTAAACTGGCTGAGATTATAATTCTTGGGATAGAGCCTGCCTGTAAATCCCACCTTGTCCACCAATCTGAAATGCTCAGCCTTGCCTGATTAAAAAAGTGGGTTTCTTTTTTTCAGGGCAGTCTGAACACCGTGTTCATATCAAGCTTAGCAGTTTGCCCACTGTGCAGTGGAGCCAAAGGGCAAGATTTAGAGTTTGAAAATAGGCCATTTATGGTTCTGCAGGGTGTTTTGCCTGGGCTTCACTTGCCATTCAAGGAGGATACAGAGCTCCTATACATCCTGTGTCACTCTTGCCATGGCAGATGGTATGCTTTTCCAGTATGGTGCCGACACACAGGCTACTGAGTCCAGCCCTGACTGTCCAGCACCTCAAATCAATGAAGGCAAGTAACAGTTTTCCTTTACATAGCTTGAAAGACTTCTTTATACCCTACATAATGAGATATCTATTGGTAACCACATTCTATTCATGTATCTGCCATTGCTTTGGCTAGTTACTTTATTTCATAAACTCAGAGCGTTCCCAAACATTGGCAGCTACACGTCTTCAGGCTCTCTATCTCTAAGTGATATATTTGTTCATCTTCGCAGTTTGTACCGCAACACCGGAGACATCTTGTAGAGGCTTTGACACAGAAAGTTCTGCTTGATGTGACGGGAGTGGTGCTTATCGGTCACACTCAAGTCGTTATTAAGATGGCCAATGACAATAATTAGAGCTGACATTCTTAAGGCTTTTTATTGCCTTGTTTAAGCCTGATGCTGATATTCCTGTCTCTCTCCTATTACCTTTTCAGAGAAGCAGCTGTAGCCCGTGTCCAAATCCCTTTCCCATCCTATCCTTCTATGTTTAGAAGGACTTCATAACCTTCAGGTCAAATATGAAGTTATGTGTTTTCCACATCTGCACTCCTGAGTAAGAAAAAGATACTAAGGAGGGGAAAATTAATAAAACCCAGAAACAGCAAGAAATAGCAATATCGTGTTCTCCAAGCAGTATCTCCAATTATTCATTCACTTTTATTTATTTCTCATCTTCCTCTTTCTTGACAACTTGTGAAATGAAATTCTTCAGATGATGCAGCCTTTTTTTTGCATTTACACTTTGTCTATTTTAGAAAATTATGCATTGCAGAACAGAATATCTGCTAGTTAGCAAGAATAATCATTTATCTTACTGTAATTTCATGTCATTAACCATTAGTCAGTAACAATGATTGGCAATGCAATTTTCTTTGCAATAAAACTAATTAATATTCACCTCATTATCTGCTGTTCAGTTACTTCTAAAAGCAAAACTTGAGACTTTTTTAGCAAGCAGGCCATTAAAAGGAAAGAAAAATCATATGACACGTTAAAAATGGTATTTGAATACATGAAAAATATGAGTGGAAGCTGGCTTTAGAACGACTATTTCAATTAGGAAATAAATAAAAGAAACAGTCTCCCCTTTTAGGTAGCCCTGATGCATTTCTTCTGGAAAATTAGTAGACTAGTTTTAACAAATTGTAATAGCACGATATGTCAGCAAAAGAAGGAGATAGGTTTATGATTTCTCAACAAGTGCACATGACTTCACCTTTGAAATGGAGCACATTTTCTTAGCAATGTATGTCAGTGCTTTCTCTATTGCATCACGAAAATCAATCTTGTACAGAACTGTCTGAGAAAGTTCTTAAAGGTTTTATGACTAATTCCCTCTCACATCTAAAATAGAAACATCATAAATATAATATTAGTAGTATCAGGTGACTGGGTGCCAAGATGTCTGACATACTCCAGTTATTTTTCACTTTCTTACCAGTTTGTTTCCTGATGATTTTGTAATATTCTGAACTTCAGCAGAGCTCCAGAAAGCTGCAATAAAAACTTCATAGGCGAAAGAAAATGGGAAAAAGTAGCCAGAAAAATATTTTTGCATCTTGAATGGAGAATATATCCATCACATCACTCAACCCACAGCATAGGATAAAACCGAGAATCTGGAAGTGAGTTGCTGGTAACTGATAACCATTTCTGGAGTGACTTAATTACAACTGGTGGCATATTTAATCTTAATGCAAAGCCCATTAAGAACCAGTCTAGATTAGTAGGACTGGTTATCCCCAAGGTTATAGAAATAGCTTGTTCAAGGTTATGTAAATAGCTTGTTCAAATAACTTCTGTATATTTAGCAGCACCTCTGTAATGGTATATTACTTGCACAAAAAAACCCAGGGACGCCCAGTGTCACAGTCAAAAAGAACATTTCACAGTTCTGAGGGCTACATTCTGCCTCAATATGTTTTCAATATGTTGAGGATTCTAGAGCTAGCAGCTCTAAAGAACGTAGCTCTCACATTGAAATCATCCTGGGTATTTATTGGCTTTGAAGGAATCATGAAAGCACTCACCGATCTTTTGCCCAACAACAAAAATTTTACATAACAAATGGTGGAAACTGTCTTTGTGAGAGTGTTTTGTTTGCCATCCCAAAATGTGAGTATCTGTGTCTCTATGTATGTCAGCACAGAAGGAACTATGATTGTCACAATTTTCCCACATAACATGGTTTTAAAAGCATTTTTCATTGCCATTGCTTTTTAAGCATCTGAGGAATAAGTATTTTCAAGGTCTGTGTGGCAGAAACTGTGTTGCTTGTAGAAAGTCCACTGGAACAATGGCCATCTTCTCTTTCATTGTAAACTGATGGAGTTCCATTAACTTCCATGGTGTTTTGCTGTGTCTACCAGAAGGGAATTCAATTTCATACCTAAAAATTTTTAACATTGTTCAAATGGGATTATTCCCTGTATTGTTTTCACTTATTAACTTAAAAAAAGCAGAAATAGGAGTATCTCATATGACCCAACTGCCTAATGATACCTAGATTAACTCCAAATATAGCTAATATATTGTGCTTAGTGGAAGGTTGTCACAATTTGGCTGTGCTGTTTTGGACATCTTACCTTTCTCATTCAGAGCAAGTTTAAGTTTCTCCAGATGGTACTGCAGTCTACTATATTAAGACCCTACCTGTAAGCATTTCCAGGTGCCTAACAGTGTGACACCCTGGATCTCCAAGATGTAGGGTGTCATGGAGGCTGAATGTTAACATGACTTCAGGAGGAGACTGGACAGGTTCATGGTGGAATAAAACATTTATTGCTAAATACATCCAAATTACTTTCAGCTGAGGAAGTCTCAGAGGTACCTGAAGGAGTACTCTGGGAAAATACCTGACATGCTTGTCACCTTAAAGAAATACCTAGGTATGTTATTTTGGTCATCTCACAATCCGATCACAGATGGTGAGCTATTCAACTCTTCTCATCTTCTAGTTTAGGGCACGTCATGTCAAGCTCTTTGTTTTGCTTTGTTTTTCTTTTGTGATTCAGAATACTTTGCACATGGTGGGTCTTAAAGGTTTCCAGTGGAAAGCAGTCCAAGAAACTTCATACTTCTTGGTACGGCCATTGAAAAACTGCTGCTAGATATTCCCTGCAACACAGTTGGATTCTGTAAGTGGTGAGTGGTAGATAATGGATTCCATAAAAACTACATTCCTTAAACCGATGAAACACGGTTCTTAGCAGAATGATATAAAAATGTAACTATTAATCCTGTCACATTTTTAGTTCATGAGCAGTCAAAAGTTTCACATCAATTTATCATATCAAAGCACAGGTGTTGTATCATTTGAAAAAAACCCCGTGAAAATGGTAATTTGTCTCTATAGCTATGCAGCTGCTGATGCTAATAGATGACAGAGACCCACGTCCTGGTCAGTCAGCCTAAAAGACCTGGACCATTATGTTTGGTTTATGTTTCAGAACTTGAACACCTACTATACTTTAGTATATATACCAGACTTTAGTAAGGCCTTTGACACGGTCTCCCACGGCATTCTCCTGGAGAAGCTGGCAGCTCACGGCTTGGATGGGCATACTCTTTGCTGGGTAAAAAACTGGCTGGATGGCCGAGCCCAGAGAGTGGTGGTGAATGGAGTGAAATCCAGTTGGCGGCCGGTCACGAGCGGTGTTCCCCAGGGCTCGGTTCTGGGGCCGGTTTTGTTCAATGTCTTCATCAATGATCTGGATGAGGGGACTGAGTGCACCCTCAGCAAGTTTGCAGATGACACCAAGTTGGGCGGGAGTGTCGATCTGCTTGAGGGTAGGAAGGCCTGCAGAGGGATCTGGATAGGCTGGATCGATGGGCCGAGGCCAACTGTATGACGCTTAACAAGGCCAAGTGCCGGGTCCTGCACTTTGGTCACAACAACCCCATGCAACGCTACAGGCTTGGGGAAGAGTGGCTGGAGAGCTGCCCGGCGGAAAAGGACCTGGGGGTGCTGGTCGACAGCCGGCTGAACATGAGCCGGCAGTGTGCCCAGGTGGCCAAGAAGGCCAACGGCATCCTGGCTTGTATCAGGAATAGTGTGACCAGCAGGAGTAGGGAAGTGATCGTGCCCCTGTACTCGGCACTGGTGAGGCCGCACCTCGAGTACTGTGTTCAGTTTTGGGCCCCTCAGTACAAGAAGGACACTGAGGTGCTGGAGCGTGTCCAGAGAAGGGCAACGAGGCTGGTGAAGGGACTAGAAAACAAGTCTTATGAGGAGCGGCTGAGAGAACTGGGGTTGTTTAGCTTGGAGAAGAGGAGGCTGAGGGGAGACCTTATCGCTCTCTACAACTACCTGAAGGGAGGTTGTAGTGAAGCGGGTCTTGGACTCTTCTCCCAAGAAACTAGCGATAGGACAAGAGGAAATGGCCTCAAGTTGTGTCAGGGGAGGTTTAGATTGGACATCAGGAAGAATTTCTTTACCGAAAGAGTGGTTAAGCATTGGAACAGGCTGCCCAGAGAGGTGGTGGAGTCGTCAACCCTGGAGGCATTCAAAAAAGGTACAGACGTGGCACTCCAGGGCCTAGTTTAGGAGTCATGGTGGTGTTAGTTGATGGTTGGACTTGATGATCTTAGAGGTCTTTTCCAACCTAATGATTCTATGATTCTATGATTCTATACAATAAAGTACAGAATTAATGGAATTACATCATGGTTCTCAAATAAAACCCCATATAAGGGAGTCCATGCACTTTTTGGCACCTCTCACTTATCTTTTACTAATTTCCTATCAGATAATTTGAACACTGAAGATTATGCTCAAATGAGAAAAAATATTGCGTTCTGCCAAAGCCAGATAGTTTTTGAATGAATTGCAGTAACATGTTAGCTGCTCACAACTACCTAAAATGGCAGCTTCCAACTTCCTGAACTCTTAAATAAATTCCTATGTATGATTATGAATATCTGATGCAACATTATCCTATGAAATATTTAGACACATCAGAAGGAATATCAGAGAAATATTAAGCAATTCTGGCATTTAATCCATAGCAATTCACCTCTCTCAGAAATTTTTATTCAAACAGACCATATTCACTTATATTCTGAGCTTCTGTTAAGACAAGCCGTTAATGAAGAAACAATATACTATTTATTAGCATTCATTATAGTCAGTGAATTAGCTTACATGAATAGTTGTCAGGTAAATGATGAATCATAAGGATTTCTGTTCCCAAGTCAGGGTTTCCAGTGTTAGTATTTTGGGTTATATTGCTTAAGTTATCACTCCACTGTGGATATAAATTATTTGTGTCTGTGTACCCTATTATTACTCAGAGGGGTTATAGTAATAAGTACCTTCATCGTCATGCAGAGGAATATACTATTTTCCTAAGTGAATGAGGGTAATCCTGCTCTTCCTTCTTACAGTTTCCTCATAACCAGGGACAGAAAGTGCCCTGCCAGAGCCTGCTTTGCTCAGAGAGGTACCCAGAAACCCAGCCACAGGAAAGGAATTCCACATATAAAACATCCAGCAAAGTTTATGGCTTTCATAAGGAAAGCAGCTGGCATGTGGATGTACTTATTGTGCATGGACTAACTCATCTCATTGTGACCCGGTGCAATATTTTGCAAACATTTGTTAGACACTTGGAGCTAACAATTTCTAATAAAATATCTGCCTGAATTTTGTTCACTTTGAATGTTCACAAGGTATTATTTGTATGAATCTGACACCTATAACATGGAGTAAGTTCTGCTTTTGACATGGCGTGATTGAAACTTAAATAGATGAACAAAGGCTAACAGAAATAAATGAAATAGAGTGAAAAATAACATAAGACAAAACACTGTTTTTTGCTTGTAAAGGTTTATGCTGCACAACTATTCAAATATTCCTGTAAACAAAACCCCCCAAACCACAAACACCTGTAAGAATGTTAATGAATAGAGAATGAAAAGGGGCACAATCATGGTCAAACCAAACAGCTGCTCAAAATTCAAGTAACACATTGCAGACATTGCTTTGCAGAATTCAAACAGCTTATCTATTTTTGCCGCACCATAACCAAAGAAACCTGAAGCCCTCCTTGTGCTACATGCTTGTAAGCATACTGACCCATGATATTCAGGGTGTCTAGCAATGGATTTTAGAGAAATGTCAACAGCAGGTTGATATATTTATTAAAACCTTCCTTGGTACTTGATAAAGAAAAAAATGTGAACAAGTTCTCAGTGGTTGAAGAGGTTGCCATTTTAAGAAGCGTGTTTAGAAAATGAAATTTATTAACCGATTACATTGCTTTTTCATTTGTTATTGTCTGACAAGGTCGATATTAATAAATGGTACCCAAGAATTTAGAATAATTTAGAAACTAGGATGTCATCATCTGTCCAGGTGCCCACTGACAAAGGTCATCAGATCTTTATGCTCAGTATCCCGCCCTCCAAATAGGCACTTGCTCTCCAAAGCAAGTTTATTGTATACTGAATTTATCTCTACAATTTGTCTGTTTTATAACTTAGCAGCATATGTAGTTCCCTCACCTGTAATTTTCCTGACCTGTGGGTTTTAGTCCTTTCATTATACTAGAACCCAAAATTTCCCAAGCATAGCCCTGGAGTCTTAGAAAATCTACCAAAACCGGGTCTGTAACTCCAGGTTAAAACTGTTATTTATATTGCGTTTTGTTTTTTCCTAACAGTAAATGCAAGAAATCCATTTCACTACAGATTCACTGCAGCAAACACAGATAAGTGCTGTGTTACTGTATATTTAATTTCATTAAAAAGTAACTTTATGAATATTTATAAATTTAAGCATGCAGAGACACACATAAACAAAGTACGTTATAATGTCACTTATCTGCCAAGCTGTATTGCAATGAGTGGGTCACTTGCCAGAGTGAAGTTCTGGAAGGAATAAGCAGATGGTACAGTAGACAAAGCCGAAAGAAAGCTTTTGATCATGACTGTTCAATGTGTTACCCAGCGGAGCTGCGATTATGTTTCCTTTATAGCAAAGGAAGCCATTAAATAATTTACTTAACTCTTATGTTAGTGAAGTTGTTCCAGAGCCTAACAGCACATTGGTGCCTTTGGACTCTTGACTATTTAGAGTGCTTTGTTCATTAAAATTGGAGAAGGGTTTTCATTCTTTGTGTGTATTGTGCACCATACATGTTCTGCATAGCTTTATAGGTTTTGCTATGTAGAAACAGATAGTCCTGGCTTNTGTATGGATAATGTTCCTAAGTTATCTAGGAACATTAGTGCTTTCTTCTGAATTATGCCAGTGAAAGGAAACATCTTTTACTGGATGGCAATGGATTGATGAAAGTTTTGCAGCCCCCTAAGAAAGTCAGGCAAAGGATAATAGTAGAGGATAACTTTAATTACTTAGCTATTGTGAAAGAAACACAGGAGAGTCTGGAATATGTTGGGTGTTCCTGATATACTTGAAGACAGTTTTTCTGTTCAGAAGCTTGCAAAACTTAGTAGAATGGGTTAGTTTTGAATTAGATTCTAACTGATGAGAAACAATTGGTTAAATTCAAAATGTGGGGTATAGGTTTTTCAGTTCTCATTGAAAGGTTGTTTATGTCAAAGTGGTCAACTAGAGAGGGACTCAGGATGAAAAAGTAAAGATGGAAAACTTTTTTTTTTAAAAACCAACAAGCTTCAAAAAGATCAAAAACCAGCGAAGGATATTCCCTTGGATGATAATCTTAACAGATAAAGAACAACAGCTATTTTTATAATGACATTAAAACATTTCAATTAGAATTTTATAAAAAGAATAAAAAAAAAAGAAAATAAAAAGTATGCCAAAATAGAAGCAGATACATTATTTAAAAATGGTAGAAATGACAATGAGAAAATGTTCTGTAAGTGCATTAAAAGCAAGAGGAATATAAGATGACATGTTTTTGTATAACAGGGGAGAAGAGCAAATAAATTAATTGTGACAAGTAGTTAGATAATGAGTGAATAAAAGCACAGGCCAGAAGACAGGAAAAACATATTCTCTTATTTTACCAGAGAAATATATTCACAGCACCAGGGCCTGGAAAAATTTACCTTTGAATACTTAAGTAATGAGCCAAAGTAATTCCTCCACAAATTTGAGAACTCTTGGAGAACAGGAAGTGGAAAATGGCAAAAGTTTATATATCTAGATAGACTAAGAAGACTTTGAAAAATATGTACAGGCCAACCTCACTTTGATTCCAGAACAGATACTGAAAAAAAAATTATGAAACAATCAGTTTGTGAATAGAGAAAAAGAAGGTAATAAAGTCAATGAAACTAGATCTGTCAAAACCAGTTATGTCAAACCAAGCTAATTTTTTTCTTCAACAGTGTAACTTGCCTACTGGATAATGAGGAGACGTTAAATGTAATATATACATATATTGATTCAGGAAAGCTTTTCAACACTTTTCAATGTCTGATTAGCAAAACAAGAAAATACAGATGTGATGAAATCACCATAGTATTTTGGATCTGGTTACACAGGACGTCAAACAGGGAAAGGGCACAATCGTGACGGAGAATGAGATCAAAACTCAATGTTTTCAGTAGACAGGGAGGTGAAATCAATCAGCTCAAATTCAACCCGCGTCCTACATGGCAGAAAGCAAAATGGAAATGTGGAAACTGTAGAACAAGATGTTGGGCTGCCTCTATAAAACTTGCAGAAAATAATCCTCAGGTTATAAAAAGGCATGCCAAAAAATATGGCTTAGAAGGCTTTTTTTTTTTTTTTTTTTTTTTTTTTTTTTTTCTCTGCACTGCAAGAATAAGAAGGTAAAGACCAGGTGCTTAAACTGCTCTTTAAGCACTGGAATCACATCAGGTAGAATACAAGCTTCAGTCTTTGGAAAGTGATCGATGAAGTGGGTAAAATTGTCTATGACAAAAACAGAAATAAGAAGTTATTTAAAAAATACAAGCTATGAGGAAAGGCTGAAGGACTGGTAATATTAAGCTTAGAAAAAGAAAGCTGGAGACAGGATGTGATAACAGCCTTCTTGTATACAGTAAGTTTTAATGAAGTAGGCAAAGATCGATGGCTCTTGGACAAGTGGACAACATGAGTTTACATGAGTACACATTATGATAATTTAGTATCATATAAGATATAGTGGATTTTTTTAGTTATTCAATTGTGTAACTGAAAAGGGATGGACATTCAAAAAAAACCCACCCCAAACTCAAATTTGCTTTGAAATCCTTCTGTCTTTATGGAGTTAGTATGAGATTGAATCTGACAGTGTGGACCTTACCGTCTCCTACCAACAGCTGTCACAGAATACGTGTTGCCTCCAGTGACTTCAATTTACGCCCATCAGCTTCACTTACCAGTCAGACCCTGCTGTATTCACTTCAACCTGAGCCCACCGCTCTGCAACAGCTGCTGTGAGCAAGAGGAAACCAGCACTTTTCAGGGATGTAAGAGTGTACAGATTTGACCCCCTGAATTTCAGCTTACTAATAACATGCTGTTCACTGTTCTGTATGTGTGCTTGCGCAGATGATGTGTTCCAAGTAGAGAAATATATTGCAGAAATTAATGATGTGAGATAGATTTCCAAAACGTTTCTTTTTCGTGTGTTCATTGGCATTACAGATTTTTCTCTTTATTCAGTTCAATTTACATTGTTTCTTGGTTCATTCTGTTCTCTATATCTTTGTTTTAAAATATTATCTTAATTAACATATTATTTTAAACAATTACATAATTGTTTGCCTTGCTATCTTTGTGAAATTAAAATAAGATGTTTTCAAACTTAGTTCTTGTTATATTGCTTGCACTCTTCTCTCACTCCCTCCAGCTTTAACAATAAACAAATCTGAACAACTTTCCTTGTAAAGTGGGCAGTAAAAATTTTCATTAAGTGAAATAAATAGAAAAGTTGATTTGTTATTGGCTTTAACGTTTGAGAGTGAGGATGAAAATTGTAAGATAAAGAGAAAAGTGATGTCAGATATGTCAGACCAAAGATCTGTCAAAATAAACATTTTTTTTCTAATATGACAAGAAGTCAACAGCTTAGGAAAGGTTTTCTTTAAGAATGGGCTATTTCCCCAAGATAGCCTCCAAAAACTTACAATTCAGGTACCTCCTGAGCCAGCGGTGATAGTAACTATTTAACACACCTTGATGTATTTCTTCCCCATGAACTTGTTTCCCTTTGGTTCCTATAACTTTTAACATCCACGATGTACTGCAGCAAAGAGCTCTGCAGCTCGAACGCATGAGATGTAAGGCAAGCTGTTTTTCTGTGGTTTTTTTTAATCTGCTTACAGCTAATTGCATTTGATGCCTCCTAGTTCTTGCACTGGAAGAGACACTGGATAATCACTCTCTTTTTGGCCTCACCAGGCATGATTTTCCAGACTCCTATCAAATTCTCCTTCAGCTGTCTTCTCCAGTAGGATAAGTCCTTGACTACTCAGTCAAAGTAAGGAAAGTATTCAATATTCCTTTTCATCTTTGTTGCCATTCTTTGAGCCTTTTTGTAGAGGATGATGGTGATATGGATTTACGCAGGAGCATAAATGTTTTCTATTTTTTATCTGTTCCTTCTCTAATAATTTCTAGCATGCTATTTTCTTTTTCACTCTTTCTGAGCTATGGAAAGTAACTGAACTGCACATCATAACTCCAAGATCTCACTCCTCAGTTATATTCTTCAATGCAGATCCGGTCATTTTATATGCAAAATAACCCTTTTTCACCCATGTGCATTACATAACGTTTACTTAGACTGAATTATATTTGTCCATTTTGTTGCCCAGATACAGTTTCGTAGTATCCTTAGGCCAACCTTTGCAGCCACAGTCTTTTGTTCTCACAACCTTATAACTGTGTTTTCAGCAAAATTTGTCATATACATTCAGGACTTTCTTTTAAAAAAATCACACTGACTCCTGATTTGCTGGTTTTATGTTACATTTCATGGCTTGTAGTTCCATGGATCATTCATAGTATATTTCTTAAAAATTTGTCATCTTTACTGTATCTGCTGCTTTCTTGTTCTCAGATATGAAAGTG